>NNCF01129502.1:0-168008 GCA_002313205.1 Laupala kohalensis
AACTATAGTCAAAAAGAGGGTTATTAGACGTGGCACATACTATTTTGGGTACTATCCGTGGTGTTTGGAGCTTTTCTTGGCAATCACGTTTGGCATATCGAACATTTTCCATGTTGTAATTACGATTGGAACAGCACTCTTTCTTCAGGACTCCTATTCATATTTTTATCCTTTGGCTCTTAAAATGGTTTCAACAGAGCTCCTAAACTTTGGATAAAATTAAATTTTTTAAAAGCACAGTTGCAACGAAAACCAGTAACCTACAATGATTTTTCCATAATAATTTATGGCAATTAATACGTTTTCTTGTGTGTCCTGTATCAATCATGTTTTTGGAACTTATAAAATTTTCCTCTTACATGCCTCCATTATAAACTCATTAAAAATTTGTTCCTGCCAGGAAAGAGTTTGATTGAGAAACAAGCTATACCTAACGAGGTATGAGTATGAATGTTTGAGGCTCGAGAGATTTGTTTATTTTATTGTCTGTAACACCTGCGTATCAGTGGTTAAATATATAGAACCAAAATCTACCTCTAAAGCACTGATTCCAAAAGCGGTCTACATCGAGACCCAGGGGTCGACTACGACCTACAAGGGGTCTATGTAAGCGGAAAACAAAATTGGGGGTCCATGAGATGTAAATGGGGGTCCACAATAGTGGATCTCATTTGAGCAGGACGTGACCTTAATTTTGGCTTTCCATGAATGGAATAATCCACATGCAGTGTATGTATATCATGTGTATGTCATGCCTGTTACTTATCCCGTATTATGGAATATCGCAAGAAAGGTTTTTATTGCTCTTCCATCTTCATACTTGGTGTTTCAGCGCGATTGTCAATCTCCTAAAAAGAAGATATAAATTGTACATCACTGACCGAGGAGATTTGAGATTAAACCTAACTAAATTGATGCCTAATGTTGAAAATTCGTTATTAAAGCATTAGGTTTATCCATTTTTTGCTCAGTTGGATAGCATCCATATACGTTTCCACTTTTACTTCTGTCTCATCCTCCAACATGAGACCCTTGTCCAGAAAATGATTTCTTAGCAGTTTTATGTAGTGCGGCATATACGCGAAAACCCAAACTCTCCTAACACCGTCAACTGGATTTTCAAAAGATGTGTTTTTTGTGTTTACACCAAGTTCTTTCCACACTGTACCACAACCACCTAAGTCAGACACAATTGCACATAATTTAATGTGTGAAGACTCAACTGTTCGAATAATTTTAAACAGTAAACTCTTATTCATTGTTAAATCAAAATAAAAAAGACTGGTTGTTTCCATTTTCCAACCAAACCTCTGATCAGAGCCACATGAACTTTCGAGAATGGTCCAAGAATTTGATCCAGTCGCACATCATAAACTACTCTACTGTCAGGAGAAATCTCATCGAAGCTTAGTACGCTTAGTTCATCTGTTATAAGTAAATTTTCACTACATTTAGCAATTAATGATAATACTTTAGTTCGAATACCAGGATTACAGGTGATCTTGGTGCACCACCTACTTAAAGTAGCTGC
Organism: Laupala kohalensis; assembly: GCA_002313205.1. Lineage (NCBI taxonomy): Eukaryota > Metazoa > Arthropoda > Insecta > Orthoptera > Trigonidiidae > Laupala > Laupala kohalensis. The sequence continues at coordinate 1,532 of NNCF01129502.1, forward strand.
AGATGGCAAAGGAAAATTTAGCTTTTCTCTCCAAAAATCATAACCCTTACGAGAGAAAGCACGTATCATAACCGCACGGGAGATGTCTTCACTTGTCCATCGCATGCTACGATTTGAAACTAAACACTTTTGGGTGGGTGTTAAAACCGTATTAACCCAATTCGTCACATGTTTGTTTTCATTAGACTTACGCGTCGCTAAAATCGATGTGTGTTTGATATATTTTGTCTTCTGAGCATTGATCTGATTAAAATTAGTTCGAAGATGAATTTTCCTTGAAAACTTTCTCACATATTTACTTCGCTCTCTTCGCAAAAAAAGATAGTTTTCTGTTTAAGTTAGCAATAGTGTTTTAAATGGCAATTTTCTTCACTCAAAATACAACAACTCGAACAGGTATTCTCGTAAGCCTATCAAAATGTCTTCAACTGGAAGATTACTCGCTTCAAGGGGTGGTTTTTTAGGACTTATATTGTTTATTCTTTCCAACGCAGTGATACGCGTTTCTCTATGATTGAAGTAGACAAATCATTATTTATCGGTTTTGAAGTTGTAAAGTTAAAAATGAATGGCGAAACCCTTGATATTTTTTGCGATAATAAACAGTTTTGTAAATCATCTTCATAGTCTTCGGCACAAAAATGTTCTCTACATATACGAGCATCCAGGTATACGTACTGCCCAAGAGGTTGTGAAATTAACAAAACATTTGTACAGTAAACGTTTTTGTATATCCCATAAACAAAAGGAGAGTTAAATAAAGAATCCATAAAATGCCTAGGGATTCTGCCTTATTTGTCCCTTTTTTTCATTTTTCTTCTCAGGTTCATATAGAAAGTTTTTTAGTTTCTTGATTGCTTTTCTTATCCCACGGGTGGTATTAATATAATCACCTTCACTGCAGTATTTATTTCCTTCTCTTAATTTCGTTTGAGCTGCTGACATATATCCCTCAAAATTATATAAATGCTCTAAAGAACATTGCTTTCAAGTACATAACCTAGAAGTGAAATGAAAACCAAAGAATTCAGTAGTTTTATTTATTAAGTACTCGCCTTGCTTAGACCCCCAGACCCCCGAATAAAGGGGTGCGCCCGTGCTACGGCAACCAGATGGAAAAAAACCTTATTGCTAGATTTAAATGATTCACCGCGAAGTCCATCGAACGCGTAGTGCATCCGGTGACACTTAATCTGATAACAGAAAATAGGTTTTGGAGGCACCGTATAATAGCAATAAAAATTTAAAGTAAAATAATTGTTTTTTGTTTGTTTTTACCATCATTAATTATTTTCAACTATAAACATGTATTCCGCAGATCTAAGCTATTTTAACGAATACAACTCTACTATGATTACTTTTCCAACTTATCAATGTTATTCTTCAGGTTCCGTTTCAAATGTCCACAGATACAGTTACTTAAAGAATGCAAAATTTACTCATTGTATTTCGCTGAGTGTCTTTGCAAAGAATATGAAATGTAAATACGGTCCATTGTTGGAGGTTTAGTAAGAAATTCCGAAATAGTAAACAATATTAGAAAAATTAATAAATACGTTTTGTGTAGGACATAAAACACTGTTGTGAAATATAAAATTAGCCTAACATTCTTATAATTATTGTTTGAAGCCTAAAACTTCATTCATTACGAAAGTAAACAAACGTTTGTGCTGAATTAAGGAATCTATACAAATTACCACTTTGCTTAAATAAAAACATGATATAATTTAAAATGACCATAGTTTTTACACTTTTAAAGATTGTAAAACGAATTTTAATCACAATCCTACAAAATAATTCAAAGCGAGTTATTTCAAACATATCTAGGTAAATGACATTCCTCGCAAAGACGTCAATCTATTAAAAGTACCAACTTCGATACTAGTTATTTTGTTATGGCTTAGGTGTAGTTTTTTCTAAGTACTTTATGGGAGCATATCATTCCTTTTTCTGTGCAGTTATCTTGTTTTGTGTGAGGTACAGCTTTGTTATGCGCTGATTGCCAGCCAAAACTTTGCTTTCTTCTTCAGAAACGTTACAATTCGGGGTACTGACAAATCAGGGATCACGCTGAGTAGATGGTCGTGTTTTGGGAACAATAGAGTAGAATTTATGATAGACACTAAATCTACATTTATTTAAAAAAATAAAATCCTTTTGAGTTAAGTTAGTCATGTCACTTCGAAAAATGTATAGAGTGCTTATTTTAGAGTCTTCTTCAAGGGGTGAGGATTTTCCAGATTGTTCAACGCATTTTACAGATGAACTTGTGACGAAACAGTGTTCAGCCAGACACAGTGACAAAATTGAAAACAGTAAAACAATCTTTTTTTCATTTTGTTACGTCAGGCTTGAAATGCGGATCGATAATTGTTTTCTTAAAATAATTTCTTCATGACTGAATGATAACTTATCAGGTTACTTAAACTTAATTGTTAATGCATTTATTGGGATTCCTGGGATTATTTTCTTATCGATATTAGAAAAAAAATTTGATTGATGATGCACTATTATCTTTTGATATATTGAACTTGGATTTACGATAATATTTAAGAAAGCTTTATTTTATCCCAGAGATACGCATTAATCTCCCAGTTATTTCTTTCCCTATCTTTGAGCTTATCCAGTATTTAGTTGATTATATTGATTTATGGACGGTATTGATACTAAATTTCTCATTTTCTAACTATATCTCGCATAAGGAAAAATCATAAACTTATGATACATGTTCATCACTTCTTGTCTGCTTTGTATTTGGAGAACTAATTCTATTTTAACTAATCATATTGGCACAAGTATATAATTTTTTGGAAGAAACTTTTTCACAAACATAATATAATGAATAATAAAGTTAAACTGTAACACTAAACTTCATATTTATGTTATTTATACTCCTTTCATTTTTCCTTGAATGGATTTGCTTGGTTCTGTGAATTAATGTTGCTTTAGTTTCTGTTCTGAATATTACAGCTTAGATTGGTTCGCAGTATTCATGTGTTAAATTCTTGGACTTGTTTTTCTGTATTCCTCAGATTAGATTGAGTCGTTATGTTATTTTTTTGTTGTTCTGCCCATTTTTTATGTTTTTAGGATCTAATTTTTTTTATTTGTTTCAACACGGATTAAATAATCATACTATTATTTCCTAATGAACAGATTATGGACATTACTTAAACATTTGAGTGCCGTGTTATGAACTAATTATTATTGTATGTTCAAAAAGAATCATTTGTAAATCGATTTATTTGGAATGTATGAGTTACGTAGATTGGAAAAAGTAATCAAAGGAATTTCAAAGAACTCTTAAAGTTGTTTGCAACCAAAATACGAAGTATGTTTAATATTGATGAATTACAATAACAGAAAAACTATTAAAATTGGCCGGTAATCGTAGATCCGAATTTTCACTTGCATGACACTTGCCTATGAAACTTACAAATGTAATCGTCATTGTTCGAGAGGTGTTAGAATAGCGTTTCGAGAGGCAGACAATCCACTGAACAAAATTAAGTGAACTAAATGACCGAATCGTAGAAACGAAATTATATAATACGATGCGCTTTAAGTTTTAAAATAAATCTTAATTACATACACACTAATATACTATATTTGNGGCAGACAATCCACTGAACATAATTAAGTGAACTAAATGACCGAATCGTAGAAACGAAATTATATAATACGATGCGCTTTAAGTTTTAAAATAAATCTTAATTACATACACACAAATATACTATATTTGAGAACCCTGCATTTTGTTTGTTTTCTTCGTGGTATTTAATGTTTGCAATTAACAAAAATGAAATTTTAATATCGCGAAAGTAGAGATATATGGAAACTAACATATGAATTTAGAATCTAATCTTATGTAAAGCCTTGTGTATAACTGATTCACTCATTCACTCACTGATTGACATATCAGAATGAATAAGACTTCTACTAGTCGTTCAAGCATGAAATTTGGTTTGTACGGTCCATTGCTGTACGTATTGAAAGAAATTCCGAAATATTGAAATTTATTAGAAAAATAAATAAATGCGTTTCAAGTAGAACATAAAACGCCGTCGAGAACTATAAAATTAATCTAAGATTATTTTACATGGTTAAACTTATTGTTTATTGCCAAAAATGTGAATCTTGAAACTTGAAACTTGCACTGTCCTTCCATAAATCCCAATACGATTCTTCTAACGTTCGCAGCCATTGTGTAAAATTTTTGTATAAAAAACATTCGAGGTGGCTTTGAATAGTTTTCATAGCACATCCACAAGCTAATGCTCGTTTGATTTACGTAATATTAAATCATCGAGAAAAGGATTTAAAACATTAAATTATTAAATTACAGGAATTTTTACAGTCATTGTCATTCTTGAGCCACGAGATGAAGCAAGTTTCATGCTTGTATGACTAGTACAAGTACCTTTTACTTATGATAACAAGATGAGTGAGCGAATTAATCAATTACATAAAGGGGCTTATATAAGATGAGATTCTTGAGATTTATCTTTATAGCGTATCTTTGCACGNAGATTCTTGAGATTTATCTTTATAGCGTATCTTTGCACGTAGAGGATTGCATGTAGAGCGTGGCACACAGTTGAGTATCAATTTTCCCATGGTGTTCTTTATATCAATACTACGCATCCCCTTCCTTCTCTTCTTAATATTCCAAGTAGATTCACATCATTGGTTACACAATTGTTAAGGGGAAGCAGAGAACACAGTGTTGAAATATAGACGACATACATCTTGATATCAAATCACATAAGGTATAATTGTACACCTTCGATGTGTACAAATTTTATATTGGTAACCTACTATTAATCATGTCAACATGGATGTCAATCTTGACTGAACTACAAAACGATTGTAAGCTAGCACAGTATCCGATCAATTCAACGTCTTGTTTAGATACCTTTATTCTCACTATCATAATAGCAATACCTAAGAGAAGAACAGAACAACAAATACAATAATAAATACTTCACATATTTCATAAAATGTTTTACATAAGAGAAATAATAGACAAATGACGTAAGCAAATACGTCGGGACTAAGATCTCTAGGACTGTCTAGGATTATTTATACTACGACTATTTGTTTAGAAACATACTAACAGAATTCATGACAAAAATCTTCCTTAGAATTCATTACAATTATTATCCTTATCACCACTATTGTTCTTGCCTGTTTTTTTTTTGCTTGTGATCCTATTAAAGTCTACGGTTTTCTCGTAAAAAGAATTAAAATCTGATAGGGACTCGAGTATTTCACTTCACACTATTTCACTGTTTGATAAAAATCCAGCAAACCTCAGATATAGGATTGTACAATACACAACCAAAGAAACATTCATATTCATATCAATATTCAAGCATAAATTCGCAGAGAAAATCAAAGTCTAGGTTTCAATCACCACCGAACGCAATACAATACAGCACAAGGCTCACAGCGACTGTGACATTTACTTAACGGCGAAGATCCTTCTCTTCTATCAAACTCAACAATACAAATAACTGTAACTTTCTTTTGGGTAGAAAAATCTGATTCGATTTCAATTGAGATTCTAGATTGAGTCAAAGGCATCCTTTTCCGAGAAAAAAATAAGACAATTGCATATCACAAGGGGGGGGGTGTCTGTGCATGCTCAGAACGCATCTGGAAGCGAGCTCATATTTGCATCCGAGAACGAGACGTGAGTACGCGAGGCTGATGACTAGCAGCACCCGAAAAAAGAGATCGTAATGCAAAAACCTATATTTTCATCCTGTCAGTATATATGTGATCCTTATAAAATATATTTCCTTACTAGCTGAATACCCGGCGCTGCCCCGGATTTTTCTTAAACTTATCTTTAAACTCAAAAATAAAATATATCTATTGTAAGATCTATACATTGTAAGATCAAAATACGTTTACTGACTGGTTTTGAAAAACATGAACTGCATCCTAATTTTTTAAATTCATAATAATGAAAATTTAAGACAAAACTTCACCATGAAACTAACCGAACTTGTTATACTCTACTCCATCTCGCTGGAGTCGCGCCGGTCGAATTTTCGCTTCCGAAGTACGACGTGGCTGCACTATTTTATCAAAATTCTTATAAAATATCAACTATACGTCAAAACTTTTACAACCGGTTTTATTATCTTACTTAAATCGACAAAACAAATAATCCATTACATTTGATAATTGTTTAAAGTACTCTCTTAAATTGAAGCATTTTAACACTTCTATTTCTGAAAAGGTTTTATCAATAATTTAGGTCATTTTTTGTATCGATAATTTAGACACACATAATCGCGGACTTTTTTTTTAGAACTCATTAAGAAAAACAATATTGTAATTCTTATTTATCACCTATCTCTGTTTAGACAGCGTAAGCAAATATAACTCTCTTCTTTTCCGATTTTATCGACATTCATTGTCAGAAACAATTTCTATATTTGTCTACGAAGATCTAGTAGTAATTTGTTGCTGTTGGGGGAGAGTGTTATTCCTGAAAATTTACTACAGACTTTTGAAAATACGAGGAAAATGCATGAAAACGTCTTCCAAGTAACTCAATTTACAGTACAGACTATGAAATTAACCGAACTCATTTTTCACTTGTATCGTGCATATTTATTTTCCTAAAATCGAATAAGAGATAGAATTCGTCGTAGGTATAATTACTAGACATTGAGAAATACGCGAGTTCGTGGGAAAATAATCATAATAGGAAGGAATATCTCAGTGCGCTGTTCCTTGCAACTTTTTTCATACTGACTTGCCCGCCTCACTTGACCTGACTTGTCCGCATTCCGTTTGACGACCATTTTTCACGACGGGACTGCTGTCCTTTTAATTTGTGCTGCTGTCCTGTTCATGGGAACAATCCGATTCCTCTTTGACCGATTCTTAAAAATGTCAATATTGGAATTATGAATATTTTTCTATTAGTCTGTATATTCCATTTGGGTTCATATCTACACCTTGATCGATGGAAAGATCCTTCATAAAGATTTCTTGTTCTCTAAGAAGTATATAAAGTGATACAATAATTTAATATTGAAACGTAAATACTTGTCAGGTTTTGGTTTATGACGTTCCCCTTAGACGTAATAGCCACAGTGTATTTTCTTTTCGACATTCTTTGTTTTCAAATTATATTTTCGTGACATATAATATCATAGGAACAAANTTTCTTGTTCTCTAAGAAGTATATAAAGTGATACAATAATTTAATATTGAAACATAAATACTTGTCAGGTATGGTTTATGACGTTCCCCTTTAGACGTAATAGCCACAGTGTATTTTCTTTTCGACATTCTTTGTTTTCAAATTATATTTTCGTGACATATAATATCATAGGAACAAATTCTTCGTGATATGTCTTCCACGAAAAAATGAAATATGGAGACTTTATCAGAAAACGTTGATAACAAATTTTTGTTTTAAAGTGTTAATACGAAGTTAAATGTACCAGAAGGTCAAATGATACATTTTAATTTACTTTATTTTTTGTGGGTTATTTTAGTCACTCATAGTATTCTTTAGATCACATGTTTTTCACCATCATTAAAATACTTTTTATGTATTATAGAGTATATAAATTATTTATGTTTTTTCAAATACATTATATATCTAGAAATATTAGTTCCTGTTTTTTATATGTTTGGATTATTAGGAACTTTATGAGGGTTACTTTCGAAACTCTAATATATTAATTGAGCTAATATACATTTATAATTTGGTAATACAGAATATACATTTTATGTTGTTACCGAAATGATAGTTTTTTCAGGAGAACGTTGAGCTTGCTACATGTGCCATAGGTTGCGAAGTATTGCGGAATTTTTTCTCGTCATCAATTTTTTTATCAATTGTAACTTTTGTAACGAGTATTGTCTGTTCGGACGCAGTATACGGAATTTTAAATGTATTACTAAGTTTGATAATTAACTATCCAAGAGTATAGATTTGTGTATCAGACCAATAAATTAAGATACATGTAAAAAAGTGAGAGGGTGGCATGGTTGTTGCCATGGCAAACTTTGGTATCCGACAAAAGTATCAAAGAGACGCTTTTTTAAATGTATCAATAAAATGAATTGTATTCGCAAGAACAGACTAAATGTACTCATTAATTAATAGTCATCCAAACCTAGTTGCAATAAAAACATTTAAAGAAAATGTGTTCTATAACTGTTCTTTCGTATGTGCCTTCTTTGAAACGTTCCTTCGGAAGCTGTACCTCCCTCTGACCCCACCCTCTCCATTACTTCGGGAGGCAGTCGCTCGCCGTCGACAGGGAAGCTGTGGCTCTATCTCATTTCCTGGTCTCCTGTCATCCGACAGCTCCCCATTCAAGCCAGTATTGCTTTCAGTAAATTGAGGAAAGACTCGTCCCCTCCTTTAAGATGGGATGACTCAGGTGTAAGATGTCACAAACAATGAGGTGACTTTCAGACGAGCGATGTCAGCTGAAACATAGTCTATATGAAAGAATGTCTCAAGAAGAACTATCACATGTCACTCTTCATATTTTTGTATATAGAGTTCTAAACAAATTCTTTCATACATGTTTCAACATTTTAAAAAAATATTTTTATATAAGATTGATTATGTTATATTGAATGAAAGTGCAAGACGGGACCGGAATATCGAACCTGGGTCACTGAGATTTACGCTCTGGCGCGCTGTCACTGCACCACCTCGTTTCCCTCCCAACTCCGTCTACCATTGCCATTCAACTTGCAATGACACTCGAACCTCAGAAGTGATCTCATTCGAAATACTGGCATCGTTCGAGGCGACTCCCATAGGGAAACGCTCCAGCAATAACACCAGAGTGGAAGACAACATAGTTCATACGCAAGCACTATGGTCCACAGGTGGCTCAAACACGCTAAAAATGTCTGTGACCTGGCTGTGTGAATAACCACAATTTAAGAAATCTACATCACTCGATGAGCGTATTGTATTCTATTGTTAACAGTATTAAATGTTTTGTATCGGGAAAAATTTCCTTTTCCTTTTACAAATATTTACTATTCCGTGACCTCACCTGTTTATCCGTTTGGCGTTTGAATTTCGACCTCAACAAAGCGTTTTCACATTCATTGTTGTTTTCTTTACGCCATTTTGGTACCATAATGCTCGTTTGTTCTCCTACTCATCGATCCATTCTTTATTTACACATGGGTTGTGCGAGGGCGTGTGCACTTCACGTATCGACGCTCCACGGGAAAGGGGAGAGCGTAGACCGTTAACCCAGGCTGTCACACAGCAGCGAGAGGTAACACTCCGCCATTTGCGTTCCATTTTATAAAATCAATGGCGGAAGTTTCGGAGGCGTCCTCTCACTGGCACCCCATCCCCCGACCCCTTCTGCGGTGGACACGGTGTTGTACAAGTCCTGAAATTGAAGTTGCATTTCTGCTTTTCATAGGAATAAAAGAACCTATGTTTTGATAGGATGTCTAGAAAGACATTTTATCTCAATTTCATTCCATCTTCTGAAGAATGTTTTAGTAAAATATTATTATTACTACGTCTAATTTGAATGAGTAAGACTTAACAGCTTACTATATTTATATTACCACAGTTCATGATATGTTAACGTATTTTTCGAATGAGATATGAGAAAAATATAATGAGAGACCAATATATGAAAATGAGTTGAATTAATTTTTTTTCAACTCAGACATAAATATCACAATTGTACGTTTTAGAGAAACTAACCAATTGATTGTTCCCCACATAAATAAAAGAGATTTAATGAACAACAATGGAAAGAGTTGAATTCCAAATACGTAATGTAGTATGTGTCAATGAGGTAAACTCACTCTATTATTCAGTTTTTAATATGTTCTTATAGTGAATTGTACAATTAGTTTCATAATTAGATCTAATAATACTAGTTCATATTTTTTGCTGAAGAACTATCAGAAAAATCGAAGCAAATGCTATTACAAGCAATTATATTATCTTTTTTTATTTTATCGGTTAAGTAGTTTCAGAAGCAATATAATTTTGGCTAACATAATATATTACTGAATCAAATGCCTAGTCTTCATTATTTTCCATTCATGCATTTGATAAACCCTGTTGGTTACACAGTTCGAGGACACCGTATAGAAATGAGGACTACCTCACTATATCCCCTAATGTCACTGATTTACAATAAGGATATTCTTGCTTGTAGGCCAAGTAAAGCTCAATTGTTTATTGTGCCAACGTTTCGATATACTTCATATCTGCTTTAGGGCTACATTATTATAAAATAAGGACATTTGTATTACTAATTTATACATAACTTAAACCATCAGACAACACCAAACCAAACCAAAAGACAAGATATAAAGTGTTATTATAAAATTATAGTGAGAAACGTGAAACTAAGCTCTAAAGTTTGTGTATATGAGTATACTTATTTTGTTACGAAACAAAGTTAAGAAAAAGTTAAGAAAGTGATGGATATCTTCAATTGCACAATGTCTTATTTGCCGCAATTCTATATTTGCTTATTTTTTATCTGTATGTTCTTTGGAGTCTCAACTTACTTCATCCTGGAGACATGCATAAAGTGCACACTTCAGTATGTATTTTCATTACAATAGAACCCTTTCAACATACTGCTGAATGTAAATTTCGGGATTTCAAATCGTCACATCATTTTGAAATGTTTATAATCAACAAACGTAATAAAAAGTTAAGAGACTTTGTCTTATATAATTAATTAAAATTAATCCCTTCATTATTAATATTTAAAGTGTATTGTGAAAAAATATGATTAATATGAAAAAAAATCATGGAAATTTTTCTGCACTGTACGTTCACGTTACTTCCTAGAAAAAATTGTTATCAGAAATAGACATGAGGGTGGTAAGAATATTTGCAATGTTCTGACACCTGTGACACAGATTCAAGTTAGAACGACCATTATGAAGCTAAAAANTCAAAGATTCAAGTTAGATCGACCATTATCAAGCTAAAAATACTATCAATTTTATAAAACTTGGTAAGACAAATCTCGTCTATCTCGCAATCAGGGTGCAGAGTGTGGTATTCCAGGATTAGTTGATCTGGGGTAAAAAAAATATCAGACGTGGAAACGGTTTAATAGTCAGACAATTAATTTTTTATTCATTTCATGGAAAAGAGGAAGATGTGATACGAGTTTATTCAAAAGATGAACTCATAAGTATGAAGTTGTCTACTACACTTTCGTGCGTAATTTATTTTACTTGTTTATGTTGGTGAATTGTCTTATTTTATTAACAACGAATGAAATATTGTTATTAATGATTATCACGAATAATTTACAAATATTTACTATTACTTTATGACGCGTTCTTATGACCATTGTTTCGGATGCGAGCTTGTGGCAAGAAGTTACTCACGACACGAAACGAATTTTAAATTGCCGTTCATGTTGTTTTATTCCAGGAACGACAAAGTTGTTGTTTTACTTCTTGACACGCGTGGTTAAAGCTTACGGCAGCACGCGTACGTAAACGACCAAGCACGTTAGTCGAATCCTAGAAAAGAGCAGAGAAATGTAACAAACTCTCGATGTGGAGGATCGACAGACGGGTGGGTTAGGAGATTCAGGCGCTCCTGGTGCGTAGAGCTAAAGGAGGAGTCGAGCTTCCTGGGAGTTGGAGGCGGAAGTGTGCAGAACTATAATATCCCAGCCGGGTCGCATTGTTCTGAGTAACGGCGGAGGTGGCGTAGCAGGCAGCTGTCTTCTCGACTCTGCGCAACTTGATCCGTTCGCGGTAGAGGTATGGAGAGCTCCTACCACCTCACGTCTCCACCATCGCTGCCACCAGATTGCTTTTATCGCGTATCATGACGTTATATCGTCTACCACGCGTTACTGAGCTCACTAACATCAGTTCGCCACGCGCCTATCCCTGCTGGTTTTATGAACTAAAATGGAGAGCCTTAATCATTATAGCTCTATGAGATCATTGCTTTACAGGTAGAACAACCCTTGCACCCTCTCCACCACCATTATCATTTCACCACTTCACCTCTTTATGAGGAAGAAGAGAGCTTTTCACACGAAATAGGATTTATAGGAACGAAGTCTGCGTTGTTCGAGCTTTTGCGAGGTGACACAAGGGAGGTGGAGTCCTTCGAGTTTGTCGAGTGTTGGGGATGGAAAAGACCAACACACGAGTGCTGGTTGAATTGAAGGAGAAACGATTGTCGGAGAGTTGGAATTTATTGACTCCTATTTATCCTATCTTCTGAGCACCGCATTGAGAGAGGAAAGATTAAGGGATAGGTTTGAGAGAACGGAAGAGATTCTATGGCTCGTCGACTAAAGACAGATGATTACCATCTATTGACTGCAGCAACGAAAGCAAAGTGTGAAGTTTTGAATGCTTCAATGTTCATGAGTTTGGTCTACTGTGGATTAAAATTCGATTTTGTATGGGGAAAATTTCTTCAAAATTTTAACATCGATCAGCTGAACTGAATGAAGATAAAAATACAAATTGGCAATTTATATGCCAATTTATAAAATTGAAATATCGCGGAGGATATTTTAAAGTATGTTTCCGGATGATATATTAAAATAATGAGATTAACCGTATAAAGTTATTAATTAAAGTTAACACCACGTAGAAGAGCTATGTTTACTATTATCGAACTTCTTTTTTAATTAAAATATTTCATGTTGATAGATGTTAACATGTATAATATTTTGATTATAAAAATTGTAAATTGATAAAATTGAAAATGTTCTTTATAGATACCTGTAATTAACATTAGTGCTACATAATATTAAGATGCAAAACTGTAGAATCATTTCCTAAAAAAGAATGAAAGTTCGTGAGAAGTTCGCTAACAATATAATGTTTATGTATTTATTCAATACAAAGCTACACACAAAATATTTGTAAAGATTGTATACCCCCACGAACATATGTATAAGTCATATGTTCGTGGGGGTATACAATAAAAATCTGTTCAAACACAAAAGAAAAGTTTTTGGAAGCTACCAAAAAGAAATAATTCAATATTTCAAATATATAACATCTTCAGCATAATATACACACATGATAAACCATATCTGTAAAATAAGATTCAATTTAAAGTTTTAAATTCATCAATGTAACATTTAAGTTGCTCTTATGCAGTGTCATATATAATGTTTTCAAAAATTTGTATTAACCAAACTGTTGAAACTCGGGTAGCGCGGAGTTTTGAAAAACAGAAAAAAACAAGTTGATTGTTGTTAAAAGAAAAGAAAGTCAAAATATTCTCGCATTCAATAGGAAACATGTTGGTACATTTGATGTTAGAACGCAAATGTTATCTATCCTATCAATGCATATTTGCACTGCGACGACGCACATTCGTTCTTTAAGTTTGTCTGAGTCATGAATTCAAAAGATATGGATGTCTTGTTTACTGAAACATGCCTATGATTATCATGCCACTAGTTTCGCGATTCTTCTGACTTACATTTGAGACAAGCAGTGAGTGAATACTCATTCTTCTTTAAAGTTTCGACCTTATTGTATTATATTGTGGTTGCTTCGTTTGTACTAACATAATTTGTTATAATAAAAGTGAAATCAATCGAATATCTGTGGCATCAAAAAGTCCTAAACGAATTAATCTAAAATTTTGAAGGAATCTGATTAAGAATTATTATATTTGTAAATTCTTGCAAAGTATATTAGGTGTGCATTGTCTAGGGCCACATGAAAATTGCGACGGACCGGTTTTCGAACACGGGACCTTCTGCTTTGGCAACAGGTTTGCTACCACTGCATCACCCGCCTCGATTCCGGAATGCGAATGCTGTATATGGGCATGGACTTCGGGAGTCGAAGCGGGTGGTGCAACGGTAGCACACCTGCGGCCAAAGCAAAAGGTCCTGTGTTCGAAAACGGTCCATCGCAATTTATACTTAGCCGTAGACGGTGCAAACTTCCATCCCCGAGTAGGTACTCGGAAGTAACGAGTAAAAGTATATTAGGTGTGTGTTGAGCCGAGCGAAATAAAATAAAAACATAATTTCTTTGCATAACAAAATCCAACAAGTCACGATCAAGCTTATTAATAATCTTCACTGCTGGATCAAGCTTATCAATGCTGGAGATCAGCAGTGATGGTGAAGTGACATAAGTGAGGTAAGAGACATAAGACTATGACAATGACGTTTGCCTTGATTCATCAGTTGATTGTGCAAAGCTTGGGCAAACACGTGAAGGCGTTTAATACTCAATAGAACACGAGGACAAAACGGTAAACTAAACAAGAATATTTGTCACTTAATTCGATAGATTTCAAAATCATGTTTGAATTACTGAGTAAATTACATGCGATTCATTTCAATACAGCTGTCTTCTCTTTTATTTAAGTAAACAATCAGCTATAATCTCAACTAGTCTTTATTAATGTTATATAAATGAAAGTGCACGTATCTATTTATGAATTTTTTTCGCCGAAATCACTTGACTAAACGATGAAATTCGACAGAGAAGTATTTTAAAACCAACTAATAGCACATAATATCCAAGTAAAAAAAGACATTTTTCCTAAGCTCTTCGTTTATATTTATTGAAATTCATGAAAAGAGAAGAAAATTAATACTCAATGCAACATTTCGAATTTTATGGTGTCCGAAGAACCTCCAGAAGCAGAATGAATGAAAAATGTTTACACACATTCGCTGAGTACGGGTAAGCACAACTTTATTTTGGGGTTTATAGCTGTTGTCGTTGACAACGTATGAAAAATATGATGACCGTTCTGAGACAAGAAGACTTGAACAAGCTAGAACACAAGTTGCCCTTGGAACAGAACTGACATTGATGAGGCTTCAAGCTCATGTGATGAGTACTTATACAAATTTGCTCTTGTTAACACTTGAAATTGTATTAAAGATACCATACGTTTCTTTCAACTCATGGAATTCCAATGCTCCCTACATACAAAATAAAAATTGTCTCAATCTGTCTAACCACTCGGGATAAAAAGAGGATATGAGATTCTTATACGTCAGTCTTCCAATTATTAATTGTAACGCATTATTGTAAAATCTTCCTCAATGATTCGTACGCTATATGTTCCATAACAAGATAAAGAACTAGCTGATTACCCGGCGTTGCTCGAGTTTGTCCTTAGGCACTTCTTTTACCAAGGAAAAAAATAAAATCTATCTACATGGTAAGATCTAAATACTTTTGATTTTTAAAAACATGAACAGCATCCTAATTTTTCAAATTCATAATGACACAAATTTAATACAAAACTTGACGATATACGTTACACCATCTCGCGGGAGTCGCGCTGGTCGAATGTTCGCTTCCGAGGCATTTTTCGGCTGCACCATTTCATTAAAATTCTTGTAAAATCTGAACTGTTCNTCTTTGTTAAATACACAAAACAAATAATTCATTAAGTTTGATGCCTTATTTTTCCGTTATTAAATTAATAATATTAATAATAATGATAATAATAATAAGCATCTATATTTGGAGGCGAAGTTAAGGCAAATATCTTCTCTTACATTTAACCTCTTTGTGAATACATTTACATGGTAAAATAAATATGTATGACATTATCTATGCAATAAAAAAAGAAATAAAAAGGGAGAAGTTATTAGAAGGGAAGGAATAACTCATTCATCCATCACCATTCATACGGTGGTCCTTGTGTTAATGCAACTCCGAGAGCAACGCGGATCGCAGTGTATTGGAGAGTAATTTAGTCTCTTAAATCGAAGTGTTTTATCTCTTTTTTTTTGAATAACGATTTTCGATAATTTTGGTTAATTTTTGTAAATAGACATATGCTGTTGCGGACTTATTTGTAAAACTCTTTGAAGGAAACAATATTGCCATTCAGTCTCCTATCTTTAACCGTGTAAGCAGCGTAAGCAAATACGTATAACTCACTTTTCCCCCGATTTTATAGACATATATTGTTCCATCTTTCTTATCACACTTTAAAAAAATAAAAGTTTGCATATGTTCATTCTGGAGACCTAAACTATCTCCTTGCTAAATTACATCACTATCGGTTCAGTGGTTTAATCGTGATCAGGTAGCAGACAGACACGCTTTCGCGTTACACATTTATGTATTAGTATGGATATGAATTACTGATCGATAACAAAGTGGTTTGGATAAACAAACACTTCCTCCTTTATTATTGCATATCAGATTAAAGAAAGGGTTAAGCATAGCTCTACTAATGGGGTATCAAGAAGATTTTATTTTTAAAATATCTCGAATTTTACGTGAGCGAAACCGCGGGTACACAGCTAGTGTAGTGAATACAATTTTGCAAAATTAATAGATTGTATAATGAATATTTAATCATACTATCCGAAAAGACCTTATGACTTAATAAATCAACTGGTTAGTATGACTACATATTCTTTATACAATACTATGTATACTACTAACACCGAAACTCGACATACAAAATTAATAGAAATCTGTTTAGTTTTGATACAATAATGAAGAGAACTACCTATATTCTGATTTCCGATAAATAATGGATTTGTATTCAAAATACAAATATGTGACATTACCTATAAGTCAACTATAACCAAATTATTTACATTAAATTGTATTAACATAATACAGTAAAGAAATGTCTTGGAAAATACATCCGTCAGTGATAGTGGTTATCTTGTTCATTATTATCAGTCAATAACATTGCTAATGTAGAAAATAAGATACAACAAGCAATAAACCACAAAACATATATAGTAATAACAGTGACAAATGTGTAACAGATGTTGTGATAAGTGTCAAACCCTTGCATAATTAAGTTATTCGTATCTAATAAACCTTTGTCTTTAGTAATGTGATGTGATTCTTTCATCTACGTGTTGTATATAACAACATAAACTGTCAATTGCTTCGCTTCATTCGTACGCAGAGAGTATGTCAGCGCTTAGCACGCTTCGTATTGCCGCGTCGCATTCGCTCCAGCGACTTCCAGCACTTGCGGTTTCCGTCCGTCATTTATTTATAACCGAGATGCGCCATTTCTCTGGCGCTACTTCGCAAACTCTGCGAGGCACCGGGGCGCTGCGCTACCGTCGACTACAAAGTCGCGAAAACTCTGTCCGTCAGCAACGGCGGTGCCCTCGCTAGCAAGGTTGAGACGAAGAAAGCAGGTGTGGAGAAATTGCAGGATATAATCAGGATGAAGGGTATCTTGTACAGCATTGAGAGATTTTTCTTTGGTAATTGTTTACAGAGTAAATTATATCGATAAAAAAATCAATTCTAAAACAAACGAACGAAAAATTCACAAGAAAATATTCCATTAATAATTTCATCCTTCACATTCAGCAGTTAGCTAAACCATCTTTAAAATTAAGCGAGTGACCATCCCTCAATCGAAGTTTCCGAGAAAAACCAGGAAGAACTGAGTGAGAAACAATATTATTGCACATTTGATCAACTTACATGTATCAGCTAGTTGATAAAAATTCATAGGAACTCGTATCTTGATTTTTCTTTGCTTAATAGTTCAAGGTTTAATATTAAATGAGTCTCTTAAATATGTCATGATACTAATATATTGGAATGAATGTCGGTTGAGTTCGACGTGATTATGACCAGCTATATTGGGTCTATAAAAAGGAATAATACAGGATGTCCCTAAATTGACGAAAACAACACAAGTGTTTTCAAAATTATTGAATAGAAGGTATCCATCTATTGTTCTATTTCAATAAAATATCCTATGTGAGAAATAATCGAGCAGCATACTCGTATATGAAGCATAATGTCCTTCGTGTTTTACATTAGCTTTCAAATACAGATTAATGGATATTGTCTTAACTCATGCATTAGAAATATTGTTGAATATTTTACAGAAGACTGAAAAGTGCCATGAATAACACCACTAAAAAGTGAGAGGAATGGAGCACATGTGTTGAAAAATAGGCCGTTGCGTTGACTGGAGATTTCCAGGATGGAACCGGTGTAGTTTTAACGGCGGCCGTGGGAGCGTACAGCTGAAGCAAAGTTGCCCATATTTTAGGAAGAGAGTTTATTTACTGGGGCGTGGAACAGAAAAGAAGTTGTAGGTATGAAGGAGGTCATTGAGAAGTAAATCTAAGAAAGCTAAGGAGAAGACGTAATATTCAGCTGATGGCAGTTGCTCGCTGTTAAAGGCAATTAAATTTCATTTGGAAAAAATAAATAACTTAGTACTAAACCGAATGACTCAATATGATCACATGAACGACGTGTTTCGTGCTTTCTATTCTTAATTAATCACATTTTATTAGAAGTTTTGAATTTTGATCGAGGTTATTCACAGTCTTATTATTTAAATGTTACACTTCATGTTGAGACATTTTTAAACCCCTCCTTTACATTGATGAGACGAGATTTTGCTTTGTTTCCCGCGGTATTCTTCGCATTGTAACTACTAACTTTAATTATACTAGTTTGAAAGTAAATAAAATTAAACCCCAAAATATGAGATGTAGGTTTTGTAATCTGTGTAAGGTGGTTTAGTGGAACTTCTTTGTTTGATAATCATTTATCAGAATACGCCTTATCCTGAGTAGTTATATTATCAAAATAATGTTGTTTGTTCATTTTCCATTTTATCTGCTTAAGGACAGTTGAAGTTGTGGAATTTTGTGCGTGATTTAAATGGAAGAAGTCAAATACGTTATTTTCTGAATTCGATATACTTTCTTTGAATTAACTATTACACGTTGTAAAACGAAATTCAATATTAGATAACCGGATCGGGTTTGGTTTTGATGGATGGGAGAGCATTGGTCCATCGGCAATATGTGTTGCACATCTTATCCTTGTACTGACCATATAAATCAATATTTTGTAATATTTCAGGTTCATTAGATATTTTTACAACATAACATTCATATAAAATAATGGCTAATGTTCTCTTTGTAGTATATTTATTTATTATTTCAATCCTGCTTATCCAGGTTTTAGATTATCTGGATTACTATCGATAGCAGTTAATGTGGATGTATATTTATCTGCGATAGATATTATTCAGCTCATTTCTTATCACTCATGAAAGAAAACTTTCATAATTACGAGTGGAAATTAGATGTTATGTAATTTCTTCACATACTACGCTATGACTAAGTAACGAGATTTCTGATCATAACGAATTTCGTATTAAAGCTTCATGGAAGACAAGTTTTAAACTTGAAGGAGAGTTTGAAAAATTTATGTTATTAAGGTATTTGTGATAGCGTGGTTTTTGTCATTGAGAACAAAATTAAAAATTGTAGTATTGACGTTAGTTTTTTGCGTAAAAAATAAGTTTAAAACTTGAATGGGAAACTATTTTTCTGGAAGTGTAGTAGATGTAGCTCAATTCCTGAAGGGCGGAAGTGAAGAGAGTTTCATGATAGACAGACATGTCTGAACTGTTGGTTTGTTTTCGGCTTATTGAGGTTAGAATAGCAAACATTCGAAGTATAAAGGATATGCGTTGTAAATATAGGTTCCTCTGAAATAACACATTCTTGCTATCAAGGTATCAGGAAATAAAACGAAGAGTTACGGATATTCTTTTAAAATTGTGTTACGAGAGATCTACAAGATTAAAAAATATATATAATCTAGAAATTAGTGCTACTGAGATTCGCGTGTTCCACTGCATAAGTAATTGAAATGTTCAACAGCAATATTACATCGTATTTCAGTTCTCTTCTCGAGTGTTTTTCTCTCCGACTTTCATGTGTTGGTGTCGTGCGCTTCCTTGTGCATTTTGCTGTAAGCACGAGGCGTGGAGGTGTCTGAGGATGAGAGGATGCTGCATCTTACCTGTGAGTTACGCATGCCCTTGACAGCCCCACCTCCGCGGCGTGGCGCCTGCAGCGTGTGTCTGTACAGAAACACACACACGCGCGCCACCTTCATGGCCTCAGTCACCGTCACATATGCATCACTTGCTCTTCTTGACTTTTGCACTAGCACTGGGTGTGAAGTGTACTTTATGAGAGCTTTAAAGAGTCTCTCTTGAAACAAAAGTTTTCACTTGACAGCTACATGGAAGAACTTCATATGATCCCCCTTTTTTCTGGCGCACTTTATAGTAGTACTCGCAGCGTTGTCAAAATTTATTTTATTCTAGGGACGTTTCTCCGTGTCGACTAACTTACGAGCTTCAGAAAAATACCGCGTATTTTTATAAATATAAAAACATCTACACAAGGAAAAAAGATGCAATTTTTCCCGTGAAATCTAGAGCAAAGTTGAAATAAAATATGTGCAAAAATTCATATACTACTTCGTAATATGACACATCAATATACGAGAATAAATTTATTATAAACTAAAAATTATCGTCAATGCTAATAAAAACGTGTAGCTGATATACGAAAAGGTATAAGAAAAAATATAAAAACGAAAATATATAAAAACTTGTAGCAGATATTCGTATAAGGAAAAGAACTCTCTATATCGACTTTAATGAATTGAGCCTGGGTAATAGAATACTGAGCAAGTTTGCATTCAGCGCGCTGACGCTGAGCCGTAGAGAGGATGAAGAAAAAATATCTGGTTACATAGGAATACTGAATAGTAATGTTTGCAATTTTTAAAAGTTGAAATAACATTGTTTTTTTTCAGTGCGTAGTACCGAAACCTGCAACATATTACAAAAAGATTTCAACCATAATATATTAGAAAACTAGAGAGAATTCATCAACTCAACGTGACTTTGATTCACTGAGCGATATATAAATAGGGTCATCACCAGATTCTGATGAATCTCTAAATACCGACGCGAGTTCCCAGTAATTACTTTTGCGTGTGCATAATAATGTACGAATGGGTATTTAATAGTGTACACAACTTTATTAAAGCGAATTGATACATATCAGTTAGAAAAAATAGAGCAATTACGCCACCATGTATCTTCGTCACATCGTTACAATGTAGTAACTTACATTTTTGCTTCACATTGTAACTTCCTTCCTGATTCAGCATACGAGAACACGATGTCGCTTCACCAGTCTAGGTGAGATATAATTTTTTTTGGCTACTTCAGAAAAATATTTCTCAAAATTCCTGGGACATTTTGCTTTCTTTTATATTCATGGAAGAAGAATCTCACGATTTTATGACAAATTATTTTCCAAAATTGATTTTAAATTATTATATAGTTCAATAAGAAATAATACTAAACATGATCAAAAATATTCTTAATAAAAGTATTTTTTTTCGTAGCGTAGGTTTTTCTAAACAATCGTATCGTTTTCCGCTTGAACATGGAGTTACAGTGTCTTGTGAGATAGGATACTCATATTTCCTTCTTTGAAGTTTTTTCTAAAGCAGTCTACTTACAATAAATAAAGTGGTCAAACAAATAATCTCATTTTCGTGGTTAAAACTTAAGCTGATAGTTTTATTTTATAAATTAAAATATTCATGATTCAAAGTAGAAGATAATGTGGCATTCATATAAAAGAACCAGAAAAGATTAATTCAAATGAAATTTTTTGATAACAAATGTGTCGTTTTGTAAATTTGATAAATTACCATTTGTTCGAAAAACTAATGTTTCAAAAACAAAAAACGAAAAAACGAAACAAAGAAACTGTGTCAACAAGATGTGTAATATTAAATTAGGAAAGAAACAGAACTTCAGTTCAATGAAAGGCAAATCGCGGTAAACCCGAGCAAGTGCCTCTCTTTGAAGCAGTAAGAGACTTGGGAACAAAGTTACCATTCATTAACCATCAAAAGTGCTGCTTAGATTCTACGAGACATGTTTTCAGAACGGTTTTTAAGTCGACAGCGTTTACATAACGGTATTGGTGATGCGAGTAATTGATTAGATTAATTAATTCACTCTCTATGGCACGCGATCCCCTACCCTAAATAGCTTAGAGGACTTTGCGTGGGCAGAAGCTGGTTCCTTTGCTCACAACTACCCAAATCCCCTCTCTGGTTTAATATTCCCCGCCTCTTTAATCACTTTCTTGTAACCACTGACCTCTTCCTGTGTCGTTTGCTATACTACATGACCTAAATAACAGACAACTTTTACATTGCGTTTGCCACCTCATTAGTACATTAACCCTTTCCTTTATATTTCTCCTTTTTCTCTTTCATGGTGGCTCTTCAACTCTTCTTGTTGTTGGTATTATAGCTTTGAAAGTCAACAGAGTGGTTTTATCTTACTATCAGATTTTATTGAAAAATTGGTTATGTTATGGTAGACCATAAATTGCACGTTAGGGACACATTACATTGAACAGGTTTCAGCGTCGCAGGCATCTCCTCTTTACGGACAAAATTTGAATTAAATTTTCTGAGAATTTTAATTTCATTTTCGTCTTGTAAACATGAAATTTTCAAATTGAATAATGTCTCGAAAACATTAATTTGATATACTCATATAAAATACTTTTCGTTTCCACGCAATTCTCGAAACATAAGTAGTGATCTGTTTGTTTAGAATACCTAAATAAGATCTTTATCAGCTAACTCACAGTGGAGTTCATCACCTGTAGTATTTTTACTTTCCAGATTCATTACCAAGAGTTACGTTATCTCATTTAAACAAAATAAAGCCTCCTACATTTATTCACACGTTCAGGGTTACTTATGAAAGAATGTGTAAGTAACTGTATCACATAATGTAACAGTCAAGGACTAACGTCGACCTACGAGTGACGGGGCGCAAGTGAAGAAGACGAAGATTGTGATGTAATTACATGAAGATGCAACTGTTTATGTAGATTTTATCATCTTACCATTCGCATCAATATATTTGTGTAACATATCTTGGGGGAGGGGTCGATAATAATTGTAACATCTATTTTGACTTTTCCTTTATGTACGTACAACATGTAAAGAAGAAAAAGGTATTGTCGCAACCAAAGGGGTAGGTATAGTTCAGCCGAAGGAGAGACTTATTTTGCTTTTCATAGCCCTTTGTACTTCCATTGAGGAAAGAGACAATGCTTGCGATCTAATAGATAGTTATACAATTTTCTTATGGGTTTTTATGAATTATTTCTATATCAATCTCTTTTTTCTAAAATATTGTTTCACGTCTTTCTTAACCTATTGTCGTAAATGAGGTTTCTGATATATCATTATAATGATTATTTTCCGGAGATAAGAAGCTGTCGTTTTAGATTTTAATTATTCATTTATTTTATCATTTGTTATAAATAATAGTTGAATTCTGCTGTAAGTTCTAGTCTGTATCCTGGGTGACTCTACTTAACTATCTCATGGATTGATAACTTTAATGTCCACGCTCTTTATTAATTTAAAACGTTTATTTCTCATACGAAAACGAAATACTGGGGTAAGCATGGAATATCCCATTTCAGCTTTAACGATACACTTGTTTGTTCAGTCGTTTAGTACGGGTGCGAAATCTTCGCATGGACCCTGTAGTATATTTTATTAATGTAATTTAAATATTTTTAAAACTTGGTTTTCTTTATGTTTCAGGTGAGTATTCCACCTGTAATGACTCTGGATTCTTACGGTAAGATGATTTTCCATCCCAAATATAACAGCAGAATTGAATGGTATATTTTACGGATCGTGTAAAATAAAGTTTTATTAACGTCAATTGTTGTACCGCTTAACCAAATAACGCTAATAATTCTTAGAATTTAATATGTGATCTACAAACATTTATTATGTTACAAAAACATGATNGGTATATTTTACGGATCGTGTAAAATAAAGTTTTATTAACGTCAGTTGTTGTACCGCTTAACCAAATAACGCTAATAATTCTTAGAATTTAATATGTGATCTACAAACATTTATTATGTTACAAAAACATGATGCTTAATAACATGTATGTATAATTTGTGATATTTGTATTTTACGAGATTACAATAAACACATAGAATACACGGAAATAAATTGAATTAGAGGAGCAATACCCAATAATTCCGTATTCTTTTTTAGCTCTGAGGAAGACAACGTTAGTTATCGAATTGTCGGAAAGGTAGTTCAATAAACTCGGCCTAAACGTTAGAAGCGTCATTATTTGAAAGGGCTGATACCACCCAGTATAGCTTAACAAATTATTTTTACTCTTATTAAGTTTACATTTTTTGTTCTTAACACGAAGATACTATATATGATCCATAAATTTAATACTTCAAGATAATAGTGAGGGTGTACTCATTAACTCTGATAAGTTTTCAGCTTAAACACTTCGTACCTTTTCTTTCGCTGATCAGAGCACCTGTCGCAGATTACTTGCTCTGAAGCGCTTGCAGTCAGCTAAGTGCAATCGAGTTAATCCTTCGTTGATGTGAGTAAATCTGATTAAGCTATTGCACAGTAATTAAGGGGAGTTGGCCAGTGAGAGCTCTCTACTTTGGCTCTGCTTGCTGGCACTGCAGTCAGAACGGCATCTCTCCAGAGCATTCTAAAGAGAATACATGCCTTATGGGAGAAGTAGGAAAAAGAAATAAAGAAAAGTAAATATATTTTATTAGAACTCCTTATTGTTTTCAACTACACTATATTTGTTTGTTATTTGGACCTCACAAAATATTGCCATCAACAAATAAATTGTGAAATACTCAAAGAGTAAATGTAACGTCGTAGGCGTGAAACGTATAAATATGTACTCCTTTAAACGTATTCTAAGAAAACACAATCATAAATGAAGATTCACTTAAATGAAGATTATTCAGAACTGTGAATACAAAAAAACTTGTAAAAGAAATATAATATACACATTATTAGATTTTCATATCCATGTCTCAGTTTATATAGCTGTGATGTATGAAAAGTTCACACTCTGCGACTAACAACCGCAGTTGTAATACTCGGATACAGCAATCTGGATCCTATCTAGACGCTGTTCCTCCTATCTCAAATTCACGATGTGTCTAGTAATTAAACTCACACAAAAACTGAACCTTACTAGCACTCGTTATCGTGGTCCAAAGTTGACCGAAACGAGAATACATACATATACATTTTTTTAGAATATAAACAAGTGCAAATATACTGTGTATTGTGAAAATCTTTGACGATTAATTTCGAGTTTAATTTGAGGTAACGCGAGTGGTTTTGTTAAACTTTGATTAGTGGTAAAATGCGATTGTCAAAATATGAACAGTACTGTTACAAATGATAAAATAACTCACCAAATAGAAAGAAGTAACGTCTAGAAGGGAGATGACACGAAGTTCCAGAAGATTCTCGAAGTTTCAAAGAGCATTAGGAGAGATTTTTTTTTCTAAAGCTAAATAACCAATACTAATTGAACAAATGAATAATGTTATTTATTCCGTTCCATGTGACCATTGCCACGTAGTATACGTTGGTCAGCGTAAATAATATTTAAAGAAAAGTCTTATGCTTCACCATTTGGAAATGAAAAAGGGGAATGGCAAACATTCCCTTGTTCAATATAGTTTAGACAGTATGCTTTGTTTAAAAATAGGAAACGCAAAAATATTGGAGTATGAAACAGACTACATGAAAAGATTTATTAAAGAAATGATCCATGATCGAAAAAGAACTTGAAACTTAAACTTGACGAAGAAAATCTCAGTAAATGCTACTCCAATCTAAAAAAGGGTATGGCAATTCTATTAATGTAATATAGTTCCCCGTCCTTATCATAGTAATTAATTCATATTACAGATGTATTTCTTAATGTATAAGATTTATAGTCTTATTATTAAAACTAGTTCATATTGTTTAATTAGTATTGTAATAGTTTTATATCCAATATTAATGTATTAAACAATTGATATACTTTGAATGTCTTAACATATCAATAATATTATTCACGGTAGTTTAGTTGGTAACAAATGACTAGTTTGTCAAGTTTGTATGAATTTGTAACTAGAACGCAAGTACATGGCGATTACAGAGCCATACTGTCCTATGCGAACAGAATCTGATCAGGGTATAAGGCCGTGATCATGGTTATCACCATGATAGGACCCTTCCGTGATATGTTTTGAAACCTTGTAGCATCGTAATATGTTAAAAAATTATTGGTATCCTTTAACCGAGATGCGTGAATACTTAGATTCTCATATCGTTGTTTTTATAATTGTACTTCACAATTTGACCCACATTGTGTGTCCTTGTATTGCGTAATGTTATCTTATTGTTTTCGCTTAATGTCAGGTAATCATATACAACAATTATCATATTTGAAACAGTAACAAAATGAAGTAGGGCTCAAGAGACAAAAATAAATGTAACCACTTTCCTATAACCAATGAAAGGTACGTCATTCTTTTGCTCTATAAATTAATGTACCTGTTTAAATCAAGGTTCTAAGAATACTAGGGCACGCGTACCGACAACACAAGCGAATGTACAATACACGAACGAATGTTACAAAAATAGATTATACCGAAAAAAAATTCATGATCGTCAATTTTCATTCTACATATGAGGTTGCAAAGGTCACCACATCTGTTCTTTCTAATATCTCCCAAAATTATTCGAAGTGTAAGAAGTACTCTATGTATTATATCTAAAATGGTATCTGGTATGTATAACCCTGATGGCTGATGAAATACATATCCGAAACGTTGGTGTGTTAAAAAAACATGAATTCTGTCGAAAACGTCTCAATATATTTCACTATAAATTATTTAGGAGAACTCTTGGATGTTGATTTCACAGAATCATTTCATTCTTTTTCCATTTATTTGTACAATCAAAATAAACATTTTATTTATACTGTGTTTTTATTTTGATAGAAATTTTTTATAAACAAAGATCCAATTACGAACATTTAATTTTTAATTATGTTTGTTTTATTATTATTATTATTATCGGGCGAACTGAATAAATCCAATTACTTTAAAGGTAACTCAAACATTTGATAAAATTGGAGTTGCGCGCACACGAACCGGGATTTAAATTTGCAGTCCATTTCATAATTATTGCATCGACAAAAAGAATTATTTGAAACATACCTATTGATACAAATTAACCACAGGGAATCATTAAAATTCCGTCCCAAAATCATCAAAATTTCTTACTAAAATGTGAAGAGAGAAAAATCTACTCTTTCTCAAATACATTTGTGCGTTCATTGTAAAGTGAAAATTTGTTTTCTTTCGTAAATAGATTAAGAATTACCTAATAGACGAAACAATTTATAGTTGATAAGAAAGTAGTGTTTGTTTCTGTATCGTTTTCCTGCCAATGTTCACAATCCGAACTTTATTTGTATTTCCAAGGGAAGTATTTGTATTTGTATTTCAATTACTACAGTCAACGTTATCACCACTATCGCACAAGCTTACTTGCCCGCTTCAAAACTCGCCGGCTTTGTAGCTAGAAAACTTGCTCAATGTCATTGAGTCTTTAGACAAATAGATGGATTTCTGTCCCCCAAAACTTCACTTTCTTAAATTTTCGTGGTCACAAAATTTTCACACTTCATGTAATGGTCATCACAGCTGTTCTTTCTCAAATCTTCCTAAATTGTATGAAGTATGAGAATAACACAAAAATCCGAACAAAACAATTCACTGAAATTAATATGATTATCTGTGTTGAAGGACGTGGAGAAATTTGTGTTTTACAAATAAATAAAATCAGATGTTGATTTGGTGATAAAATGAGTGTAAGGTTGCAATACAAGCGCACATCTTATGCAGGGAATAATTTTTTATGTATCCTACTCTGATCCTTTATTTCTAGGACTGTGCCGAATAAATTTTAATTTGTCACAATTATCTAGAAATTTGTCACTCCTATTTATTTAACTACATCTGTGATTTTTAACTAGACGTATTGTTTTTAAAAGTTTTTTAAACGTTTAAAAAAGGCAACGTATATAACTGAAGTGATGTTATAGAAGTTCAAGGATACCATAATTACTAAATAATTATATTAGTACTAGTGATTAAATTTGAATTGAGTATTAAAAAGTAGGAAAATAATACTTCATTTCCAATACTATAAGACGAGTAAGAATTGAATGTATACAAGTATTGAATGAAGAATTATAAAATTGACTTAATCAGTTTCAATGAAAAATATGCAGTGTATGTTTTATGATACTAAACAAGGAATGTAGCATTGTCTTATTTAAGAAAATTTCAATTTTGTATGATTCGAAGGTACACCCTGCGAAATGCATTTGAGAACTGTCTCTGTTTATTATTTCTTCACATTGTTAGTACGAAATTACAATAAAGTACATTTGAGAATAGACAGGCAATAATTTTCGTGAATCCATTTTCAGTTATCTATAAGATAAGTATTATTAACATTTCTATTTAAGTAATTCCTCTTGCTATTCACTTGGCATTTCTATTTAAGTAGAAAGTCAAGTTTATAACCTAGTCGTAGGGCTTTTGTTTAATTGATTTATCGTTACTGTCAATACTGTTAATTAGTTTCAATACATTACTTATTGAAACAAAATCACGCAAGTAGAGAACCGCTTAACAGAATTAGATTCTCAAAGAAAACAAGTGTCCGTGTTTCCAATTTTTATTTTTGTTGTATGATTTTTTTTCTAACGTTATATAAATTCTACATAAAAGCTAACACAAAAAATAATTATGAGGAGTAAAATAGTTTGTCGTTGCAGTATTAAACAAAGATAATGTGGAACTTTTAAAGGTTTTGGACTTCAAGTTCAAATTTCAAAGTTCTTTAATTGATGTATTGGAACATTTCACCGCAAAATAAGGACATCTATCAAACCAACGTCACTTGTCTAATCTATGAATAGACAAACGTAGAATGAGCGCGAGAGGACAATGAATTGCTGATTTAGTGTAACTTATGTCTATTTTCATGTTATTTTATGTGGAAAATACAATGTTTTGCGAAATAAATTTTGTTTTTTGGAACATATTCGTATTTTGATGAATTCTAACGTATCTTTTTAACTACCGAAACATTTCTCTTCTTTTGATTGTATTATAACTTTGTTGTTCTAAAGCCACTTTTCAACAGACTGTTATTCTAAATCTAATCCAGGAGGAACTTAAAAACCAAAGCTCTCAGCAAATGAAGCAATGAAAAACCAGAAGAGATCGCATTTAGTATGCACACTCTTCATTCTTTAAATTCACTGGCACGTGCACTCCGTTGCACTTCATTACTTTCATGGCGAGGATTCTGAAACGCTTGGAGCGGCAACGACTCCGGCAGGTTGCCCAGGGGACAGCTAAGCATCGTGGCGACGACGGTGGCGGTCGTAGCGGCGGCAGTGTCAACCATGCGATGCAAGTTCCCCATAGGGTCGCGCTCGACATTCCATGCATCGCGGGATGTGTATGTGGACTGAGGAAGGGATGGGAAGGGTGTATGAAAACTGAAGAAAGGCCAAGGACAGTGCCAAGAGTGAGGGGTAGACACAATATTGTTGGCGAAGGACGTGGAACACTGGGGATGAGTGGAATGAGAGGAAGGGGATTCCCCTGAGGTCGATTGGGTTAAATGAAGTAACGAGAGAGTCTTTGAGTTCCGTTTCGTTACAAGTTGGTGTGACAATGTGAATGCGTTGAGAAAGGCGTGGGAAGTGAATGGAAATGATAGGGAGAAGGAATCCGTGGTTGAATCGGAACGGATGGATTGTGCAGATGGGGGTGGAAACGCACCCGCTAGAGTCAATGTCGGACGAACAATTGACTGTCAGTGGGGAGTGCGAAACTCGCTGGTCTTTGAGGTTAAGTGATGCGGCTCTTGAGAACGTGTAAGGTTGGAGTGGGGAAGAAAGTTTTGGATTTCTATGGTTTGTTGGATAGTTGATTGTCTCAGTATAAATGAATTGAAGGTGTAGTACTGCTATCTTTAAGAATTTTTGCTGGATGACAAAATTAAATAGAAAAATCTATGTTTGAGTCGCATTACGTTTTCAATAATTATAATCACTTTGTTCATTAGAAAATGTTGATAATACATGTAATTAAACAATATTAGGTTATACGTTTATACTTTTACTGTACATATTTCTCAGTAAATACTGATTTGCGTCAACATACAACAAAATAATTGATATTTGTTTTCATAAGAACAAACAGAATCTGTCACAAAAAAATGTATTATCGTAAATAAATCTCACTGATTTGTAAAATAATTATTTCTGCTCACTAACTTTACATAACCATTAACTTGTTGGCTAATACGTCAAGTAATTCAGAAATATGATTTATCAAAGTAATTAACAACTATATACCACATTAAAACTATTTCACATTTCCATTAAACAGGGAAGAAGAAAAGGGGTTTGAAGGAAAATGAGGAAAACATGGTTGTTTCTTAGTGAACGTTGGTTATTTGTTCATTGTCCACTTTTCAAATCACACAATCCATACTCCATACTAATTTATAAATGCGTAATGCGAAAGCGTGTCTGTCTGTTTGTTACTTGATCACGGCTAAATCACAGAACCGATCGTGATGAAATTTAGCAAGGAGATAGTTTAGGTGGCAGGATGAAGATACGGTTTTTCTCTTTTTTAAGTTTGTGTAAAGAAGGATAGAAAATGATGTTGAAGATAAATTTCGATGAAATCAGGGTGAAAAATCAGCCATATTCACTTACGCTGCCAAAACGGTTAGAGATAGGTGACAATTATGCATGGCAATATTGTTTGCTTCAAAGAGTTCTACGAAAAAGTCCGCGACCGCATATGTCTGTCTCCAAAGGCTTCCCTACGTTATCGAAAAAACGTTATTAAAAATTGGAGTGTTAAAAGACTTCAGTTTAAGAGAATAATTTAACAAGGAAAAAACCAATCATCATTAAATTTAATAGTTTATTTTGTTTTATTCATTTAAGAAAGATTAAAAACATCTTTAAATGGTAAAATTTTTCGAATGTTTTAGAATTTAAAAGCGTATTAATGAAGACGCGCTACTGCCATTGTCTTGCCTCGGAAGCGAAAATTCGAACTGTGCAGCTCCCAGCGAGTGGGTATGTTGGTCTAACAGGTAAAAAAAGATTCGGGGCAACGACGGGTAATAAGCTAGTTCAATATAATTTAAAAATCGAAGACTGCATGAAAATCAATTTCAGGGGGAGTTAATACGAATAAAATTAAAAAATATAATGCTCATCCTCTTATAACAATAATAGTAGGTGATAGCATAATATAAACAGTATCTTTACATACAATATGTAAAAGTTGAAATATTCTACAAAATGTCTATGAACACAATATTGGAACGTCTTTCTCTACAAAATGTAACGTAAAAATGTCGGTGCGCGAGTTCTCGATAAGTTAATATTTATGATATTTATAGAGGCAGACTGCCGAGGAACCCATCTTCATCAATCTAATATAAATGTCAATATGATATAAAATCAGGTATTTATTTTACCTTTCATTGGTCTTAAAAAATGAATTAATAACGCTTTACTTTTTCCACACTTTTCTACGACTTTCCCCTCCTGAGGTAAAGCACATTCAGAAGATTATGAAATTTTCTGAAATTTTTTTAAAATTTATTTCAGAAAACTATATATCGTGTATTAATTATTGCCAACACTGCAGCACATCATCAAAATAATGTTGTGTTTGGTGAATATCACTCATGTGTATATGCAATAATATATTTTATCTCAATAAAAACGTAATTTCCACACAAAGTTCATTTTTTATGCGTGAGATTAAGATTTTTCAGAAGGGGAGAAAACTAGCAACACTATCTAATAATTGGCAAATAGTTAGGAATGGAGGTTGAAAATGGGATCGTTGCAAAGGGTGTGTTTAGTTACGAAGAGTAAATTAGTTTATTGTCCTCACGTGGGTCGCGCAGTTTTGATAATAAATTTATTCTATCATTTTGTTCTTCAGTATATAATACATTCACGTAATGTCATTTGACTTTATTTCAGTACCTAAAATATAATTTAATTAAAGGAAGTAGTTTTGAAGAAACATGATAAGCTCAAAATATGTTATATAAATGTTCATTTTAATTAATTTCCCAGAATCTTACGTAATAGGAATGTATTCTGTTTTTCTTATACCATAATACATTTTAAAATATTTGTGTGTCTCATTAGACATGTAGAAAAGTGTTGCAATGTCCTTATAGAGTAAGAAAGTCTACTTACTACGTCGTAAAATGTTGATTAATTACTTTCAATCTGTCTTGCAAGACCTTTAATATTTTCTAATTAATTTAATAATTAATGTAATTAATTTTATTTTATTTTAATTTGTCAGAAGCAATAAATAATTTTTCAAATACATGTGCATTTGTAGCTGAAGGAAGACATGATTTCCATGCTTGCTATTAATTATTTCAGCATACAGCCTTACTTTAATTCTGTGAGATTTAATATCAAAAAATAGTCTCCAACAAATCTTCATAATTTCTATATATGTGAAATAGTCTCAGAATTATTTTGTTTTGAGTTACCTTTAATTAAATTTTCAGTGGTCAACTTTTTATTGTTTTAGATATATAACTGTCAAAATAATTTTTATAAATTTGCTTGAGTGCATTTTTTACTTGAGTACAAATTGCGTAAAGGCAATTTTGGTGAAGGAATGACTTATTAACTTAATTATAATTTTAAATCTCGATGACCGAAATATATTTATTTGGTCAGAGAAATTATATAATATTAATAAAATATGATTATGCTTATTTTAGTTGACATGTTGTTAAGTTCAAAGTTCATTAAGTTCTATTTCATCTCAAAGATAGAATGGAGTGAATAATGAAACGAAATATTTCTTGTTCCTATTTTAACCATATATTGCCAACACGAAACATAACGAGTTTTGATTATTCTCTTTCTTGCTCACTTGTATGGCGTTCTCACAACATCCTAGAAGTTTCCAACGGAAATCCCTTTGTTTTCTCGAGTTCCGTTGCCAGTGAAGGAAGCAGCTACACTAGTGGTTCTAATGAGAAGTCCCCAGTGGTCCAGTTTTTAATTAAGCTTGGTTTTCATTCCCTTATAAGGAGCTCAGACTTTTCAGTACACCCCTTTGTTCCTTTACCTATTGATACATTTTCACCACCCTTACCAACTTCACAGATTTCAGAAAGAACACGGAAACTGAATAACTAAAATTTTTCTCCTTAAAAGTATTGAACCGTACACTGAACAAAATTTATACAATTTTTTTTACAATCGTTATAATTTGCATATTTTTGCCTTGTCAAATAATTCCATTAATGTTTAGTATTGATCAACATCAATTCAGCTGAAAAGTACGAAGCAACCTATTTTCATTATTTACAATACAAAAACAGAAATTTAAATTCTATTGAATGTAGGTTCAATCAAATTTAGATTATCATGTTCGAAAAATACCAATTGTCATTGTTGATTTTTTAAGGGAATTTTTTCTTAAATTAACGTAATGGTCATATATTTAATCACTTCAACAATTTTTACTGCTCATACCTAACATAATATTTCCATTCAGAAATTTATTTCCCATCGTTTCTAGTGAAAGAAAGTAAGAATTTTCATTTTTTTCATTTTTGAGATTTATTGTTTTCCCATTTGAGATTTATTTACCTGCATTTGGTTTCCCATTTCTGATATTTAGTTAACAAGAAACTAGTAGTTTTTCCTCACCATAGATAGTGTCTCTAAGATTTCTTAGCACATTTTTCAATTCATTATCTCTCTTGCGTAATTAAGAAACCACAATTGAGGCACTGCAAGGTTACAAAAGTTTCTTATACGTCTGTGCTCCTCAATATATTGAGCAAAGTTTACTTTCTCCGCATCTACGTGTATTGTCCATCACGATCGTAAAAGCCGATTTTTCACTACTCATAGTTACTACACGTTACCCCTTTACTGAATCATAATTTACATCAATTTATATTACTCTTACTCATGAATCAAGTTATTCATATAACAATTGTAGTAAAACACAAGATAATTTACTCAAAATATATTCTACAACACAAATTTATTCTGGGTGAAAATTTTGTGTGTGTTGTCCTGATTAATTGACGTATTTATCGACGCAGAGATAGAAGTGTGAAAGATGGGAACTTGAAACGAACGATGTAGAGAGGATTTTTTTTTAGAGGCTGACTAATAACTTTAAGGACGATTTAAATTTTCATTTCAAAACAGTTATTTACAGTGTTTAAAAATGTGTTAAATTTTTTTTTGTTATATCTCGTGCAGTAATTAAGGTTTACTGTAAAAAGAAAACGAGCTAATTTAGTCTACAGTTTATTACGAAGGGTAAATTTTATCATAACAAAAAACCTCTTTAATATTCGGGTCTGGTCAGCGAGTATACCGATTGACATGAACACCCCATTATTAAGGTAGTACTATCGTGGATAGAATTAATCACTATATCTTAAATCGGCATAAATCAATATAGAGACAAGTACTTATCCTGCTTTCAAGTTGAAAAACGTTCCTTTCCGCCTGTTTAAATGAAATAATTGCATTTATAATTGATGTTGAAATACATTGCATCTTATGAAAAAAGCAAACACTTATTTAAAAAATAAGATCAACTTTCATATCACAAAAGTGATGGAAGTTTTCTTTTATTCGAAGTAAATTTTCCGTCGTATTTTTACATCACTTAGGTCACCGGACATCTGAGAATGAAATTTCACTTTTTCTGAGGTGAGATTCATCAATCACAAAACAGTGGCGCTCGGTCCCCATGTATTTACATGCTCTTACGCATTTCAAACGTGTCAAGCAAATTCCTGAATACTGTTTGTATTCTGCTATTAACTGACGGATAGGAATTAAATTACGTTTTTTTCTTCGTTATAATTGATATAGTTGTTTTATAACAATTAGAATAAAAACAAGGAAAACAATTGCACTTGACTAACCTTGTAGTGTTGGTCTCACCTTGAAGAGGTGTTCCAGCAGTGAAGAGTCTCATCGTCAGTCAGAAGATCAAGAAATCGAAGGGAGAACTCCGCTCTTCTGTTCTCGTTGCTGAGAGTGCGCTATCAATTTCGCGCGTCTGTTGCTTGCGCCGCGGGTTGCCTACTTCGCGGATGGAGCGCGATAGGGTTGACTGTGACGTGCAGTAATTTGTATCGCTCGCAAGGCCCTAATTTATATTGTTACCGGGAACATTGAGACTGGCGTGGACTGGCAGACACGGAGACTTAGGAGGGAGAAGCGTGTAGAAGGGTGAGGTTACCCACCGCGCCGCCGCGCCGTCTGGTGGCACGGGAGTGTATTAGTACCACAAGTTGTCGCCGGCATCAGATAGGGGGCGCAGTCTGCGGCTGCTACGAGGGCAATGCCTTAATGGGCTCAGCGGGACTGTAAGCGACCCTCCTCCTGCCGGAACGCTATTTATCGCTCGCCTCTCCGTCGCTCGTGTTTCCACTTCCTTCCTTCCTCAACCTCTTGCCTCGAAGCGGCGTGTGCCAGATGGGACTGCGTCTTGCATCACTTCCTCACATGTCTGGAGAAATAGGAGTTCATATGCTCGCATCAAGTTTTTGTAGAAATATAAACATTTCTTTAACGAACACTTATACTATCGTAAAATGAGGTTAACTACACAGCGAGGTAACGCATTAATGATGTTATATTGAATGAAAGCGGATGACGGCACCGGGATTCGAACCCGGGACCTCTACACTTGTGCGGTGTTTGCTTCACATCCCAGATTCAAATCGTGGTCTCGTCTTAAATTTTCTTTTACGTTAAGTGTTTGGATTTTCATTTGTTGTTAGATGTACGTAAGGATGTAAGTTGGACCAAGTGACAATCTACAGTATATGCACTGGTTTGTTCTTGTGCGATGTTGAACAGTATCGTAAAAATTCACCGTGTGCAGTCAATAATCTGAAATTCCCGTGGTGAATATTCAGGTGAAACTATACCTAACTAACCCTTGGAAGTAAATATCACATGAAACTACCCAGTTACACTCCTGAAACCTAGCTGATATTCGTAATACATTATTCACGAAGTTTTTTTAACTGAGGTGAGTGAAAAAAAAAAACTTGAGTAAGGGTTTAATGCCGATAGAAATATCGTTTTGTGCTGCCGACTTGGTGATACTTGGTGGCCGCAGTTTCGTACGCATGAAAATAATCATATATTTATGTGATTTTTCAATCCATTTATGTTTTCACTATAATCAGACATAACAAATTGTGCTGTTGCAATTTAAGTATGTGGATATAAGAAAAAAATGTGTAGTTTAAAACTGTTTTTTTACTCTTTGGATTTGGATATTATTTTCTATCGCTTACGATTTCAACTCGTGTTGTAAGTAATAAAAAAGCTTATTTGTGTTTAAAGAAATTCTTTAGAACTTGGTATATACAATGAAATGAAACCAAATTTACCCACAGCTTTTTTACGTAAAAAGCATTAAAAGACATAAATAAATGTGTTTATTTTCCCTTAAAAATGTGAAAATAGTAAAAAAATTACCTTGCTATATTGTAAATTTCATACGTTGATATTGGAAACACCTACTTGATATTGTTAATTAGGAGAAAATTATTTTTTTACCTCTGTATTATTGAAGAAACTCATACATGTAATTAGTGATATTTCCATTGTAATTTTTCCCAAAGAATGGCAAACGCAAATGGAACAGTTGGTTATTATGATCTATGTTTTGTTGATAGATACCAAACAGAAAGAACTACAGTAGACAATCTTTGAAAGTTCTGCGAAGTATTTAAATAATTTGTTGTATCCGGGTAGTCATACGGGTACGCAAATCACAATTTATTCGTTCAGAGAATGCGTCTTTTAAGAATATATGATTAAATGATGATAATGTTAATACGTTGATTTTCAGCGAATAGCTTATATTAAACACCAAACCTTTCAAACCTCATTAAATATTTTCTAATTTCATCTTTTGAATGCTGTTATTTTTTTAAAGAGAAAGAGTGCGAAACATTCCACTTTCTGTTGACATTGGAAATATATGAAAATATCACTCGATTGTGTAAGCCTACTCAAGTCCAGAGAAACAGTGAGTCACCTTCGATTGTAATTTAGAACATATACGTATAATTCTGTGTTGAACAGTGACATCATAATTGATACAAATACACTACGTTCTCATGTTTAATGTTTGGTTGTGACAATCTATGGTCATAAATAATGTAAATCTGCATCTACCGTGTCATTTATATTCCGAAATAACACAACTTGTAAAAGCTCTCTTGCCATTGAATTACGGCCTTCAGAGAGCTTAAACGAAGGTGCTCATGCAATTACGATGTTCGAATGTCGTTAGTGTTTTGTGTCTGCGACATTCCTCTTCTGCCTACATTACGATGTGATTCGTCATTTGCTTAGTTCCTGTACCTTACGTTTTTTTCAATAATCATAGGAATTCAATACATGATACACCAATTACATTCACACAATACAACTGCTTCTCTTTGCTAATAACCTATCCATAATCTTGAATTGCAATTACTAAATTGGTTTTAAAACTGTTGATCTCGGGTTCTTGTGACTGAATTCTCGAAGTACTTGTGGCTCGTTATTTTTTTATTATTCACCATCATCTGCCCCTATGACTTGTTACCTTATTGCAGTTAGCAAATTCTTTCATTGCCTTACAAAAGATTTCTCTCTATAATACTGGTTATAATTCATTTAACCTTAGCAATAAATATGGTAGTTGGTCACTGATTTTTGTTAGTTTTTTGGTACATCCAGCTGGATGATTTCTTAATAAACGTGGAGAAAGTTTACCAAATTTATTTTGACAGTATTTCTGTAAAACGTTTATGCAAATATTGAGTTTTTTTAGAACTTTAATGCATTTGTTTACGTACATGCATCCTATTTGACGCGCTAAATTCAACTCCACATTTAAAAGTGCTCCATCACCCTCCCAGTTATTTTTAAATTTCCGAAAACCACCCTTAAATACGGAAAATATAACTCGGGGGCGGTTAAGCATTTGGAACAATGGAAACAAAAATAATAAAATGGAATTTTCTGCAAGTCCATGTTTATATGTATTTTGACGTACTAATCCGCATTCGAAGTCTGACTCACTCTATCACGGTCTAGTATCACTATCATCAACAGGACCATATTTATATTATTTATATGTATTTTGCACCGCATAAATAACTGGAGTGTGATAGAGTGATTTCGACCTCCGTTACAGATTAGCACGTCAAAATACAGATAAATATGGTCTTGCAGCGACTTCCTTCTCCAGAGGGTGGGGTGAGGGGGGATGAAGCAATTCTGGATTCGTATTTAGCGAGTCAAAATACGTAAAATAACATAGATCTAGTCTTTGGAACAGGCCTTTTAACTTTTTTCGTTTGTCTGTGTATTTGATAGTGTATTTGTAGCAGTGAACGTATCTGAAGTGACAATAGAAAGTATGCTCAATGTTCGCATCCCATTATTCTTCTTCGCTGCTAATAACTACAACTTTTTTATCTCTGAAGGTCATCAAGATGATACGCTGTATTTTATATATTTATGGCGATAATTATCGGTCTAGAGATTGCCGATAACTGTAGTCGTCGATAATACGCAAATAACATGCTACCTCACATCCTACCCAAAATTAGCATTTGTATGTCTAAACAAGTAAAATTTTATCTTATACAATGGTAAATTCAACTGAAAAATAGAAGAGCACGACGGCTGATTTCCATAAAAGAGTGGCAGGTAAACAAAGATTATTGCCATACTAAGCTCTTTTATACTACAGTGAATAAGGTCCTAATTTGTCGCAAAAATATTTTCTAATTCAACAAATTCAAGATTTTAGGTTGAAAATAATTCGTTCATCAAACCGTTCTCCCGATAGTAGATGTCAAACATGAAGAAGACATGACCAGATTCTCGAGTGTTTCTAAACCTCGGCATACAGAGGGCGGTGGAGCAACATCATTTTTCATGTAACATCGGGTGAGATTGGAAATCTCATATTATCTCACCTAGATTTCATCCCCTGTCGTTCAGCCAGTAGTTCAGCGCTCTTAGTCACGAAAACACGTTGACACCTCCGTACATATGCGTGCGTGCGTGTTGTGGATGTGATTTACAATCCTGGCTAATATTATAAATACGAAGTACAGTTATCTATTTGTTACCTTGTACTGTCTAAATAACTATTCCAAACTTTAAAATATGTGGTCTAGAGTTAGTTAAACGCCAAATCTTATAATAAATAAATTTTTGTTTTTCGTTAATTACAAGCGAAAATGCATTTTGATTTTGTATTTTTGTTAAAAAATGTTTATTTTGTTATTTTAAAGTACTCTAGTGCATGTAAGTTTGAAAAACATGTGTTTAATTACTGGACGCCATTGCAGATAAAGTGATGTTATATTTTGAAATATTTCGAATATTTTCTATTTTGGCTGTAATAAATTCACTTGTAGTCAGATAAGAAATAAATGTCAAAGAAATAATAATATTAAGTGCCATGAACCATTGTCCAAATTTAGTTAGTATATCATCTCCACTTTAAAATATCTATCACTGGAAAATTTAATAATATTTTATTAATATGGTTGTTTTTTATGTGGATTTTATAG
This sequence comes from Laupala kohalensis, assembly GCA_002313205.1. NCBI lineage: Eukaryota > Metazoa > Arthropoda > Insecta > Orthoptera > Trigonidiidae > Laupala > Laupala kohalensis. The sequence goes on from NNCF01129502.1 coordinate 40,979, forward strand.
TAAGGTAACAATAATAAATATACATAAGAAAATTTGTTCGTAGTTGTTGCTCTGAGTGTAAGCTGTTTCGTGTGAATGTCACACATCATCGACCAAAAATAGGGGATACAATAAAATGCAACAAAGATGGAATAATTGAACGTTTAGGCGAGTCATATTAATTAGAGTACAATTATTATGTTTGTTTTCTTCGTAAACAATAAAACTTTGCCCAATATATTTATCGTATCACCAATTATTCTCAGACTAAATGAAACAGCAGTAGATAAATAGTAATTAATAATAATAATGATAAAGTCTCCTAAGCGTCATTGGTTTTCCTAAAACATCGCTTGAAGTAATTCTCAAGTGTTGTGAAGACAGAAGGAGGTTTGAGTGAATGAAACAGAGGCCATTGAGTTATCAGCAGTGACTTGCCTATAGCCCCCTTCTTCCCACACGTAACCAGGGTTCCACATAAAAGGGCAGCTACACATCTTTGTAAAAGCACACGTCAAACAGTCTCCTTCGGAGATATTGGCTAAGCAAGACGGATGCGCTGAAGCACTTTGCAGAGCAATGTGCTGCGACGTGGAGCAGCGAGACAGCACGAAGGAGCGTCGCGGCGGAGGAGAAGTCACCACTGCTCAACAGTCTCATTCCTTTCTTCACAATACCGAAGTTTTATTCCTAATATAATATTATCTATTTCAGATCGCAAACATTTTAAAATAAGGCCTGGAGAATATACTTAAATGAAGAAAGTAACTCTCCCAAAGAGTTTTTTTCTAATAACAAAGTTTATTCACCTAATGTATATTCCCACAAATATTCCATAAATAATATTAAACCAGAAGCTTCTTGCACATTAAACGTTTTTGTGGAAACATTGCGACGTTTACAATGCTCTAATATTTTATTGAAATATTGTATAAACATAGACGTAAATTATAACAGTATTAGACTATAATTGAAAACAAATTATATTTCGGATAAATAATTAACGAAAAGTAACCACCATTATAATTGATTTTATATCAACTACTACGTAGCAAAATATTTAAACGAAATCTTATTTCCAAAATAACAGACATTATTTGTAGAAACGAAAAACTTAATACGAACCAATACAATTACCACAGTGTTTCCTAATAGAAACCGTATTGCACCTTTTATTGTTTTTTGCGTTATTGTACTGTTATCAGCTTCATTTTGCGTCCATCAAAACAGTTATGTGCATCTGTCATACTGTGCGTCTAATTCTATAATTCTAACATTCGAGGAATACATTTCGAGGTAAAGTAACTCTTAATTGAATCACACATGTACATAAAAAATTACCCTACTTTAAATTCTCTGTTAATCAACAATGACAATGAAGGACAGTGGTGTTCCAATGGGGTAGGGAACATGTGGGATCAAATTCTTCCCCGAAATTAAAAGAAAAATGCCCTTTTTTATTTATCCTAACATTTGTATGTGAATATACACAAGAATATAATCATAATACATAGATTTTACGTGTATAATATATAAACACACACACACAATAAAACCATTGAAATGGTTAGTCCAAAACATTATGCTTCTCTTAGAATTCGAGCTCACCAATTAACTTACTTAACCAAATGTTTCCTTGGAGCTCAAAAAATTGCATGACTCCGCAGTCGTGTCATGCGATTCGGACGCGTATCTTACAAAGTTCAATCACAGAAAAGGAATGAGTTCTGTTGATTTTGAAGACGAAATTAAAAGAAATGGAGTATTTCTATAAGAAATAAACTACAATAAAAATGAATAAAATACGAATGGTGAACATTTCTAATTCTTAGATGAATCTAAATTTCAATTTAATAAGTTATTGGTGTCAGTTAACGATTATCAGAGTACTACTGTACTCCTAAATCTTTCAAATACTATATAAAATGATTTGGGTGTGAGGATTATCTGCTGAATGAACATTTCTTTATAATATTTTTTTTAAAATTGTCATATTGGTGAAAATCACTTTTCTGAGAGAGTAGCTCATCAAATGCTATTGTAAAGACGTTAAATCATAGGAGAAAAAAACTTCCGCACAATACAACTGCGTATGACAACGTGGAGGACAATAAATGTATTTTCTCTCCGGAATCAAGTAAGGGACTATCCAGTCAATTTTGTTCAATGGCCTAAAAGCTGCGGCGGATTTATCATTTCTGGGTCCAACTAACAATAAGATAAGAATATAAATATTTAGATCATTGTATCTTTTGTCGCGCATATGCCTCATTCGTTTACGGTAACACCATTTTTCGCTTTCAAAAGTTTTATTTTCAGGCTTCGACCCCAATATGGAGGGATGGTAATAGACCGTGACCTATGGCGTAGTTATTAAGTTCTGTTCACTCTGTAAACGTTGGAAACAAGCATCCATGCGACGTAAATCACATATCGCGTGACGCACGCTGGAACTGTGGCGTGTGGACTACTCTCCACTTCACACGGAAGCGAGCGAAAACTTTTGTTGCTGATGCGAAGTTCTTGCCAGCGTACGACACGGCGCCCATACGATCCACCTAAACAAGCTAACCACATCAAATGCCTTATATTGTATGTTCTTATTATGATTACAATGAAAGATGTTACCCTGTAGCGAGAAACGTACTTTGTTCACTGAAACTGCTCGTCCATTTACTTCATCTTGTAGTGATAAATGACGGAGTAAATATATCACATGAAAATAAATATTCTAATGTATATTTTCGCCATTTAAAATATATTCTAATAGTCTATTTTCGTAAAAAAAATTGGACGATGAAAATATTTTAATAGTTTTTCATTAGCTTCGAAATTTGATGCCTAAAATTGTTTCGTAATTTCATAACACTTAATTAATCGAATTATTTTAAACATTGTTCTTCTATTATATTTTTATTAGAATGATTTATACACGAACATTAAGTGGTTAAAAATGTAATATTAACGTTCATTTCTTAAATCTAGTATGAATACTTTGTGAGTTAAAATCTGTCAAAAGAAGTAACGTGTTTTCGTAGGATCTTATAGTAAATTTAACAATACAAGATTTTTATAAGTATAAAGGTTTTCACGGCCAGTGTCATTAAGTAAAATCTTTCGGGTTTGAAAGCCTTGTGTTCATTTCTTCTTTCTTGACAGACGTTTTGCCCGCATCTGCGGCGAGCATCCTCAGTGCTTACGTGGACGTAACACACGGGTGGAGTTGCTAGCAACTGAAATTTCAACTGGTGACACCCTGCTATACAATATTTTAGTTATGATTTATTCGCAGTAGTTTAAAATAGAGAGAGAGAGGTATGAAATAGAAAACCCTAATATTGCAAAAGTAGGATACTCTTGGTTGATAAGTTTTCAACATATAGAAGGAAATTTACTTTTATTAAACGCCAGTAATATAAAAATTGTAGAGTCGTTTTAATACGACCATGATCAAATATTTGTTTATAAAATTATGGTCTCCAAAGACTACAACAAAATGCTTTTTATTTCAGCGTGAGGTCGAGTGGAGCAACAAATTACTACTCTGAAAGGAAAGTTTTTGACAAATTCGTTTTTCGTGCAAGTTTATTTCAATTTGGTACCCAAAGGTAAAACACGTTCGCAGAAAAAAATTATTTGTAACTCACCATCTGTGAAATATGGACACCTATATCCCCGTAGATTTTGTTTGAGGTTTAAAAAATGGTGTTCAGAATTTCTGTGGCCTTTTGTGAGTCGTGGGATTCAAAATGCACGAGGGAAAGATGGGAGAAAAAAAATCTTGATGCTGAATTGAAGTATGGCAGTGTCAAGATAACGGGACGCCCCAACTCCCAAAAGGAACTTGATTCAACCCCTTACCAGCCGTATTTATTCTCATTAAATTTTTATATAACTTTTCTCTGCATAACTTTTCATTAATGCATTTCTAGTGGTGGCCAGCTGGAACCAATGTGAAAAAATTACGCGCTATAACCCGCATCGGCAGAATGGCAAACTCTCCTTCTGTCCAATGCCACAAAGGCCATTTCCTTAGTATCCTTTTTTTAAAGTCTTCTTGATTCCGTCTCTCACCCTATGAAATCTCATCTTTACTTTGTCTTCTTTCTTTTTATTTGCATCACTCTTCTTTCTCGTTTTGTTTCAATTTACTTCTGTCTTCTAACTGGAAAATGTTTCCCCTTGCCCTTTCTTCTCTTTCTCATTACATGTTCGTCAAGTTTTTCTTCTGATACGATATAAACCATTACTTTTCTTATTTCCTTTCCTTATTTCCCGAAAAATTCTTTCATTTGCTGCTTCCTCCTACATTCTATCACGTCTTTTCATTCCTGGTGGTGTCACTTATTTCACAATTTTAAGACCACCATCACCACCACCACCGCCGCCCCTATTCCTCTGGGTGGCCCTTTCCTCGCTAAAGGGGTCGAGAGTCTTTAGTTGCCGTCTTCGCCACGCGTACCCTTTCTCCGTCGTGCTCGCTAATTAACTCTCCGCCTTCGCCGCCTCCACCGCAACCCACATCGCCAGCGTCTTCGTCGTCCTACGCGAGAATGTGCGGGTGGTAGCCACAAGGGCTAACATCGGGCAAAAATGGGGCTGTGGTCGTGACGGTGATGATACGCACTAAGACGTTGACAATGGTGGTGATGGTTGAAAATGGTGACGACTGCGTGGTGACGGCGGAGATTATTCGGTTGTGGCAGAGTGGCGTTTCGAGAAAAGGCTTCTGTAATAATAAGATAAATTATGATTAGGATCATCCATTCTCCTTGACGACCGAATAGAATACGTTCCGTCACTTAACTTAAATGTTCTCAAGAGAATTATCTTATGCAATTCATCATAATGCAATTGAATATTTTCTTAGACAAGTGACATAATGGTGATACTTAATGATGTAATACTTCAATGATATTTATCATGGTTTGTAAGTATATGCATATTTCTAAAACAATATTCATTGTCCTTGCAATAATTTCTCCAATTATTGAGAGCAAGACCTACTGAAAAGATAAGTAATCGTAACACCAACACGGCTATCATGCGGCTATCGTATCGTATGGTATATTTTAGTTTATCACGAAGTGTTATAGTGAATTCCATATACAAATCAGTAGCTATCCATAAACGATTTAAATTGTTTAATGTTCTTAAGTTCATTAGTAGATATGAACGTGAGTTATGTTGTTAATGAAGACTCGAACAGACTAATAGTGTGATTCCTGTCATGTCTCTTTCTCTGATAGTTTTTTACCGAATTTTGAATGAATATATAAAACGGTTGAGAAGAACCCAATTCAAATTTCCATGTCAGGTGGCGGTGAGTAAGTTCAGTTAGAATCTAAAGCTTCAAATAGTTGACAAGCAGTACAATACTATTTTTCTACTTTGAAATGAAGAATTTGAGGTAATGAATTTCCAATAACATTTTTCTTGTAATAAAACAATCTTTAATTTTAAAAAATGTTATCAAATACGAATCAAATCAAATAGATTCATGTGAATTCAGACTTGCGATTCTGAATTTGATTGTTATTTATGGAGTATAGAATGAAAGAAGAAATTTGGTTCACCAAAAATTAATTTTGTTAAAATATTGATTTCCTAAAAAAAACATCTACCATCATTAATAAACTCATCTCATAAAAACACTGCCAATGAAAATTTTATTTTTAAGATAGCTTACACTAACATTTTTATAAAAGCTAAACATTAAGTCTCCAAATACTTCTAGATATAAATTTTCTTCTAATACAACATAAAGATTATTTTTCTTTGTATTTGTGAAGGTTTAGGTGACGTGCAGGACTTTACCGGGAAAGGTTGTTTACGAGTCATAACCTATTTGAAATTTTTATCCTCCGCTCGCTGAGGGAAATGAAGACTTTTTCAGGAAATTTCTATGCGAAATCATTAAGTTCAGTTGTTGTCATAGTAGGTTCGGTGTTTCCATCGAGATGTCTGTTTCTCAAATGACATGAAATTGTGTGAAGCTACCGAGAAGTGACATCACCAGGACGACGCTGGATCACCTCTGCTGGTCACCAATAAATTTGAATGTCCTCCTGAGAGCCATGTTTGAATACGAAACGATTTGAATACCTCAAAACATGTTTAGTTTTTTATTTATCCTAACAGAAGTAAATTTGAACTACTGAATTGAAGCCAAGTATTATTAATTTTTTTTTTCGCTCCAAAAAGTTGTGCTATTCCATTTCTTCCGTCTGCATTCCCTGCCACGTCTTCCTCACTTTAGAAATACTTTTCCCTCTATTTTCTCTTTTCTCTAACCCCTCTCTTCTCGTCTTAGGGCTTCGCGTTAATTTTCCTGCCGGTCTGCGTGGACCGGAAGTGACCGACGGGGCCGCTCGTTATGGCAGCTTCCGTTTTCGCGCGTTACCCGCCAGGAGCTCCGGTCCATCCGTCGGTCGCCTCCGCCCTCCTACCCGCGCGCGCGTCGGCGTTCCGGCCGGATCTCTACAGCTATCTTCAACTCGGCTGACCGACGTCCTTTCTATCTCCGTCTGAATGAACAAAGACAGCTCTCCAGTTGATGATCTACTGAGTTGTTGAGAGATATTGTGTATGTCGTGAGGATTTTTAAAGAAAGTTTCGTTGTTCTCACTTCGGTCGGAATTTTCTCATGAATGAGAACTTGTTTTGTTTTTTAAAAGCATTTCATACTACATAAGACATCACAAAGAAAAACTTAAAGATAATTTATAGTTTTTCTGACTTCGAAACAACCTTTCCACATTTATTGTGTTATAAGTTTATTATAAATATATATTAATTGCATAACCATTAACTAGAAATAATTCTTAATATACGAGGCTTGTCCCAAAAGTAAGGTTTCCAAGCTCCTAGCGGCCTAGGGAAATTTTATTTTTCTAAGTTGGTACCATTGCTGTGACCGTTAGTTTCTTCTCTTTCTAAGAAAATTTGAACTCGCCGGATCGGACGTTTAGTACCTTCGTGACACGCGAACAAGATGAGCGCGTCAAGTTCAGTAGAGGAAAAAGAGGAAGCTTAAATTATTAGATTAAATAAATGTTCAATTTTACACCCAATAGTCATTAGAAATTTATACTGAAGTATTTATTAAAATAACCTAATTTAAAAAATGGGGAATAAGAGCAAAATTAACGAACTTATACTAAACAATTTACAAGATTTTGTCACGTAAGCAATGGAAATATAATTTGTGTACAGATATCGAAATATTTAAAGTTAGTAGTACTTATTTGTAACATCCAATCAATACCAGTTCGTTTGATTTTGAATACCAGTTCGTTTGGAGGTACGGTCTATTAATAATGTAAAATCGCACCATTTAAACGTTTATTTGAAAGTAATAACCGTTTTACACGTTATTGTTAAATAAAAATGTGAAAATATTAAACATGCTATATGATGTTTCAGTTAAATACAATTTTTCAGTTAGTTGTTTACACATTGTATCAACATTTAATTAATTATTCTGGATTTTTTATTGTAACGGAAAATTAATTTATGTAACAGAAAATCAACATCTAAAAATATTATAGTCAAAATAGTTAAAATACTTCATCAAATATAGAGGAACTAGGTGGTATTTTATTGAACAAAATCTTCTCCTCTAGAAAGACGCATATTATCCGTTTCAATCTTCTTCGTTTGTTCGTTTGGAATAACGGTACTCTTTTTTATTTTAGATATTTTCAGATGTGCTCATGAGGCATGTTCTTGAATTCTGTGAACTCAGCACTACCTTGGACCAAATTTTTGTTGTTATGTAGAGAATCCCCTAGAGTTTTATCGAAAACAATTTTCGAAAGATAATTCTTCGTGCCCATGGAATAAATTTTCCTTTCAAAATAATTATACGAAATCCGGGTTATTGATAATATGGCACCACACTACCCTTTCAATATTCTACAGACGGAGATTTTGTAGGCAACCTATCAGATGACTTAGATTTTTAAATACCAGTAAAAATATACATATAAGGTGAATGAAACATTTTTTGTCCAGAACTGTTCACTGCTTCTAGAATGGTGCAGTGTCAGGAGCAGATTGTGAACCCTCAGCGAGTATGCCGATGCTAACTGCAGAGGATATATTTCTAAATTTCACAAATGAAAGTCGGGTTAATATTATGCGGGTTTTTAATTATGCGTGAAAGTCGGGTTTTTAATTATGCGTGAAAGACAAATTGTTTCTAAAGATAAAGGTGCTTATACATTGTTATGCATGGTTGATATAAAACAGTATACATTTTTTATATAAATTCTCAACCATAACGATACTAGATTTAGCTAATTCTTTGTTTTCTATCACTGTTTTCGCAAAAAAAAGAAGATATTTTTTTCAATTTTGCCGGTTGTTATACATATAGCTTTCACCAAACGTTGAAACCAACTTTTAAACTTTTACTAACACAGAATTGGGATCGAACATTTCGAAATTAAGCTATAACCCGTAGAACATTTGCACAGATTTGTTGGGAATCCTCCTAGTTCATAACTTTTTAATTGAAGACGCTGCAAGTTTCTTGAAGTTAACGAAAGAAATTTAAGAACCGAGTTAGATTCTGTATTATAACTTTCTGCAGGTGGGATTCCGTATGCACCTCCTAGCGAATTTATGTATTTTTAAATTTAATTTTTGAACATTTTTTTTGATCATTTTAGCGTAACTGGGCAGTTGTGTATGCAACCAACCATACTCAAGTGTATTGACGGGAAAAAGTAGAGGAGTAAAGCTGATTCACAGACGAGACGAAGAGTTTAACTGTAATGTATAATATGTTTCTCAGTTATATACGGAGATTTAAATTCGAATATGTATAGGCACAAACATCACAGAATATATGCGTGTTTAAACGCAGAAACTTACCTAGAAAACAATAATTACGTGATATTTGTTTTATTTGTCACAAAAGTGCCAAATAGTAAGATTTAGAGCTAACAGCCAATTTGTTACGTTTATGTGGATAGTGTTTGGGAAGTTTTTCCATACACATTCACACCAGCAGCCGAATATTAATGCGAAAGATCAAAACACACTCGCTAAGTGAAGAGACATAATTAACATAATAGATTTCATTTGTAAAAAAAAACTTACCACACTCTTCTGCTCCATTGCTTTATACGTACTATCCAACTCGATCAACTTTGTAAGTTAAAAATGAACGTAATCCAGCTAATATAAGAATTTAAGAAAAAAAAGAGTTTTAAGAACATTTATAAACATCACTACTTCCATTACTTATTAAGTCAAAACCATTCCCATTTTGGGAAAAGGTTTTGGAACAACTTGTGTGTTTTCGAGATCATATTTTCTTAAATTAAAGAGAAAAAAATAGTCAACGTGGCAAGAAAATTTGTCCCGTATTGATGCATTCCGCACTTAACAATCAATCACTAAATATGTCATTAACTTTCAAGTACGACATGATTAGCAATCACAATGTTTCCCGAAACCACTGCCTTATTATTAATTTACTTATTTACTAGTTCACGATACCGTTGGTTACAGTGCACTGACTGAATATTTTGTCAGGACCACGCTTCAAGTCGTGTCCTATTTAAACCAATAAACATTTGTGTCAGTAAAGAATTTATCCTGGTGTTTTTGTACCTCCTTCTAGAGCACTGTACTTACAACCGATCTTTAGTATTTCCAGCTTTATTTAGATAACACTTTAAATTATTTTCGCTAATGTTTACTCTAGATTTCTGGGTAATAGCTACACTTTTATTTCTCTCACTACTTTGCGTATAAAAGACATAGTGGTCAGACCATATCTGCCTGAGGGATATCGTCTGTTCATATGGTCCCTGGTCGCGGTGACAATAGTCGCCGACGCTGCAGGAACATCACGCTCTCTTGGGCATCCCCTTCCCTAATTCACTGTCCACTTTTAATGAATTTAATAATTACGTTGTTTCATCGCGCAAGTTTTAGATACGAGAAGTTACTTTGCTCTCTGCATCCTCTGCCTCTATCTCCCCTCCCATTCCACCATGCCTCTGATTCGGTGGGACTCGTCTCTGTAAAATTAGATGGATGGTCCGGTTTTCGTTAACTTTCCTAACGCAGTTTCAATATTGGAGTTGACATTTTAGCAACTTGTTGAAATTGGACGTTTTACGTTGGAAGTTAATTCGTAGCTTTTATTTTATGCGCATTTGCGAAACGAATGTGGTTTGGTTTTTTGAGAGCTAAAAATATGTAACTAATGTTTATCATATTTTGGTGTACTAATCAAAACTTAACTTTATGTGAAGAATACGAAATAATTCATGGAACATATCCATCGAAAAATTAAAATAAATGTAATCATAATTCACATCATTATTATATGATTCACATCATTATTATATGATTCACATCATTATTATATGATTCACATCATTATTATATGATTCACATTATGCAAAATTAATTCTTGAAGTAGACNAATATTCATGTAGTTCTGTTATTGCAATTAGCAAAAATGGTGATCAAATAAACAAAATTACAAGAAATCTTGTTTTTATTTGCCAACAACTCGTTTTGTACAGATAAGTAATAATTACCTATTATTTCTGGAACATTAAATCAAAATTAATTCTTGAAGTAGACTTTTTATATTACAGCTCTCTAAGAATAACGTGACATGAACATTCCATAATTCGAAACTTAATTAACAAGTATGAATCCTAGTTATGTAATTGCTATTAGCTACTGCTTTTTGACCGACTGTTCTGATGGGTCAACTTATTTTTAAATGTCGAAAACCAAACGTTTTTGTTATGTATATAATGCAGTAAAATGTTATATACTGATTATTATCAAAGTGAAATGTTTTTAAATATCTAAATCACTATTGATAATTAATTTATTGTAATGCATGTGGCCACAGTTATTTTTTGCATTAAAAAAAAGAAATTAAAGATTTTTCTATTTATTTATTTGATAACCGGTTTATTTATGTTTTCAATGATTTGTGTTTTAATTACGTTTATGCGATTTGATGACCATTTCCTTCCAAATTAGAAACATAAAAAAATATTGTAAGTCATAAATTAATCCTAATTATACATCGTAACTCGAGAATTTTACTCACTCTACTCTATAACATAATTTTCAGTTAATGCATTTTTATGAAATAAAATCCTCCTCAGAGGATTTCCTCAGAGGAAATAAAATCATAATTCCCAAAGCAGCACAATTCTCCTTTAACATGCTGCGATAATGGAGTAAATAAAAAAACAAACTTAATAAATCTAGAATTGAAGATAATAACTAGTTATCAAGGTAACAAAGTGAGAATTTTCGCACACCTGTAGGATGTTTGTGCCTTTAACGAAACCTCGTGTCCACACACCTCATATATTTCTAGCGCCTTTTTCCTCTGTCCCGCTGCAGATGCGATAACGTGAGCTCTCGGACCGTGTTGAATATTTTAAGTGAGGTCCCCGTACAACTCGAGGCCCTATCCATCATGCGAACCCCACAAATCTTCATTTATCCCGCGTGGCTGTGTGAGAGTCGGGGGCTTCTAGCTCTGATGCGCACCTCTCGTCAGAGCGTCGTCGTAAAGGCGGCGTCGGAGGTGGCGTGGACGCCACTGGGAGATGGGACTTTGAAGGATGGTCATCTCAGTTTGGTCACCCACATGCTTGTCTCTACTCGACTGAATACCCTTCTGTCATATTTGTACTCTGAGCTTATTTATTATTTATCGAATTTTAACTAGCGTTGCCCAGGGTTCTCAAAATATTTCCTAAAAATATCTTCTTCTTTATTTCTGTACTCCCGTTATATGATTTGTTTTCCTTCAATATTTTCAACAGCGGTGGTCTAGTTGTTGTAATTACGCTTCCACAATACAGATGAACGGTAGATCGGGGGTGAAAACTATCGGCCACAATAGGTGATTTTTTCAGGTGTGATTCGTCACATCTACTCAAAAAATGATATATTGGTTCTGTACAAGTTCCCAACGACCAAACTTCTCTCCTTCCCAATTCCCTTACCCAAGTGAGGAAGAGCGGGTTTCAATATTGCCACAGAACTTGAAATAAAAATATAAAATACATAAAAGGAAGCAGTCAAAAATAGATAACGCTTCCATAATTTTCTTTGGATATTAGGTGCGTATTCTATGTGTAATTATGAAAAATGGCAAAATCAAGGGAAACGGAAAATACACTACATAGAACGTTTAATTCACACAGCGCGTTCCTACGAGTACTGAACTCTTAGGTTTTTAATTCATTTTTAGGTTATGTGAATAAAAAACCTTTGTCATCCCTTGTATTTAGTTGTGCTTCCAAGCTTATGTCACGTAGATTATACGATAATGGATTGTCGAAGCACACACTGAGTTAGAAAGCACAGAATAATTATTTTATTCTCGTTTACTTCGCTATACACCAATGAATCAATATTATCTTTGATGTAAAATACTGACATATCATTACTACTGGTCCTTAGAGGACACGTAAGTAACCTTGAAAGGCAACACTGGTGCGAGTAAAGTTTCACTTTTACTGGAAAGTAAACAAGTTTGTACAATTTTTACCAATCTTATGTTTCATCAGTACTTATAAAAATGTTCTCTATAGTTTTAAAAATCATGAAAATGAGCTCCTCTAAATTTAAGATCAATTCAGCAAGTTCTTTTCTTGATTTCGATGTTCGACACTCCGATGAATTCACTTTATTAGCATAGATTTCTTGAATCTATATTCCTCAGCTCCTACACACTATTATTCTCTATTATATAGGAGTTGGAATTTAAAACAAGTTTTTAAAAAGTGTTCATCTCAGTTTTCAAATCATGTTTTTGATAAAATATCCCAATAATGCAAAATTTACTGACCATTGAACTTAAAGTAATTTCTTGATAGATAGGTGCATTGTCTGTATCAAACGTAGAGTGATATGCAGGAGACGTATTAACTGTATATAATAAATTTCAGGTATGAGGTGGCATTACTTTTTTGTTATTTACTGATTGAAAATATATCAAGAAAAGAAACTACAAAACTAAGTTATTTGAAAGGATTTTACTTGACTACTTACGTTCTGGCAATTGTCAGCTCAGACGCGTCTAACAATGCCGGTATAAAATTTTCCTAGAACTAGCAGATGACGGAATACAATATCTGCCATATTATCCAGGATAATAAAATAAAATCTTTGTTAATAAAAGTAAACGTGTATTTATTACCGTACAGAATGTTAGATCAGAACGGGTTTTGCTGTTGCGTTATGTTAAGTTCTATGAATAATATTCCATATCACACGACACGTCTTCTTCTCTCTCTCTCTCTCTCATTCTCGTGCTGTACAGTTTCCTCTACTGCCCTGTGCTAGAGATGTTTGCTTCCCCAGCCCCGCTTACCTTCTCGGCGGCCGGATGGTGCACTTAGCTTCGGCGGCGACGCGGAGCGGGACGCGAGTTATAAAGATATATTTGGGGCGATGCTCGTCTCGAGATGAAAGTTAATGCTTTATGGGACGAAGTTGCCGAGTAGGGTGGGAGACAATAAAGGCCGCGAGACGGCGCGCTCCACGACACAACAGCGTACTACTACGCTGCGGTTTCGGCGCGCAGCCAACTGCACCCCTTCCATGCCCTTCCTTCTGCTAACCCGTTTCCTACGACCTCTTCAAGGGGTCGAGAATGAGCTAAGATTCTGACGAGCGGTTTTTAACAGAGTCGTAGTGGATAAGGAAGACAAATCAGTACCAGAATGCATGATCTGCGAGTTCTTTGGTTTATTGTCATATTTTTATTTTTACATGGAATAAACACTATTGAAGAGAAAATCCTAGGTTTGGACGTGAGATCCAATTTCAAAGGAAATAAAGGATCTCCTAAATTTTGGATATGACATCCAAATCTGATAGTTCGAATACTGTAAGGGTGGGACGTCACATCTTAAGGTAGAGATGTCCTATCTAGAAGATGGGATGTCACAGCGAATGGCTTGGACAAGTCCCTTCCTTCCTCTGGATTTGAATGTCAAAATATAAGTCTCTTCTCCCAGAGCACATTTTTATGCGGTTTATCATTTTATTTTTTTTATACAAACGAAATACGAATAAAATCCACAGTTTCTGAGTTCAATTTTATTACAATTTTCTTGTTATCCAAAATTGTAAACACATCGTGTTTTGACGACACAAAAATGCTGGTCATTAATGATTTTTATTCTTTTGAAATACGTTTAATACTACCGTCTAAATGTAATCGACATTCGAAATAACTTCATTCCTGAATTTGGTATTAACTTAACTACTCATGTGAGAAATTATTATAATAATTCTTTTGTTCTCACAACATTGGTATGATTAGAACCCATATCACATTGCAATATATGGGATGTCCTGACTGTATAATACAAGGGCTGTAATGAACTAATGTTTGTTGTGCCCTAAAGTCCAAATGATAATAATAATGATATTAGTGAATAACATTTTATTATTATTATTATTATTAAGTCCGTTATGGTTTTGCCTGGCTTTGAATCCATTGTCGAGACTTCTCAATGAAACAAAATTTGGTTACAAATAAGAAACAAAGCAGAAAACATTCCAAATTATCCACTTCATGTATGTGGACGACATAAAGGTGTTTGCTAACTCTCCAGATAATCTGCTCAGCCTTCTGAAAATCATACATTTCTATAGCTCAGACATTAAAATATCCATTAGATTAGATGAATGTGCTACCATGCACATGTTAGAGGTAAATTCATGTCAGGAGAAAATTATGAAAAGTTAAATGAACCATTCATAAAATGTCTTGAATCAGATCAAAATTATAAGTATTTTGACTTTCTAAAAAATCGCAAATTTGACCACTCAGACCTCTAAATGTGTTTCCTAAGCAAATATGAAAAAAGGCTCATTTCAATATTGAAGACGCAATTAAATGAAAAAAATCTGATTATGGAAATAAATATCTAACAGATACATTTGGAATTATTAATTGGTCCCACACAGATCTGGAGAACATCAACAGAAAAACGTGCAATCTCATGACAAAATTTAGAAGACATGCTAAAGGATGTGTTGACCGTCATCACCTATTAAGGAAAGAAGGTGGAACGGGGTTGTTAGACGTAGGAAGTCAATGTCATTCGCAGATTACAAAACTAAGAAATTATTTCAAGAGTAGTCACGACACTCTTTATCAGTTACTTGTTCATCTAGATAAGATTACATTCCCCTAAAGTTATCGGAAAATTTTAAACTACCAATAAATGAAATAAAATCCCGTGGTGAATATTGGCTTGCCAAACCCTTGTATGGAGTCTTCCCAAATTCTCTGCAGGATGCCAATGTTGACAAGGAAGAATCAACTTTATGGCTGAAACACGACCGACTCCATGCAGAGACTGAAGGTTTCATATGTGCTGTACAGGATCGAGCAATCCCAACTAGATATTACAGAAAAGAAATTCTGCATGAGAATGTCGATGGATTATGTAGAGCATGCCACATGCAATGAAACAATTGATCACATTATTTCGGCTTGCCAAGTAAACGCCCCTCTATACAACACCTGCAGACATAATCAAATGGCCAAAATAATTCACCAATAGCTAGCTAAAAACTTTAATTTGGGTGAAACAGTAACCCCCTATTCAATCCATTACCTGTCTTGGAAAATAGAAATGCTACTTTGTATTTGGATAAACAAATCATTAGAGAGAACAGAAGATAATAACAAGCCAGACACAATACTAATAGACAAATCCAAAAGAAAAACTTTTATTATTGATGTAGGTATTCCTTCCTCCAATAATTAAAAAAAAGACAGAACAAAGAAAAATTCAAAAACATCAGACACTTAAGACAGAAATTCAAACTATTAAAAAAAAAGAAAGTATTAATTATTCCCTCATTATTTCAGCAACTGAGTCATTTGCAAAACATTGAAAGGGAATCTTGTAAAATTGCTATTGACCAGAAATGTAATGCCAGAAATGCAGAAATCAGTTATATTACAAACGTATCACCCAACAAGGAAATTTCTTAGTCTCGACTAATACCAAATTTTACTTCCTGCTTGGCGTATAAGCCCGCCCCAACTACCTGTTTGAACAGAGAAAAAACAAGTGCACAATAATATAATAATAATATAATAATAATAGTAGCAACATTGCAATACTGTTATTACTAAAAAGTAAGTAATTATTAGTACATATAATTACTTATTTCTCTTTTTGTAATTTAATATGATTCTTAGAGTTGGTAGAGAGAGACGCCTGATTTTATTTTAAAATATTCATAAGCATTTTATCTAATACATATGTTATAATAATACTACGAGAAAACAGATTTTACTCATAAAATATTTTAATATCTAAATTGTTCTTCCATTTAAAAAGACGAGCACTTTATATTTATTCTTTTAAATTGTTTTTCCCTTCTATCTGAGATAATACTTACGATAATTTATTTTAAATTATTGTATTTAATAAAAAATATTTTGGAAGTACAAACATTTTTAGATGTTTTTATGGGTGGAAATAAAATAATTAATTTATCTCCGACTTGCACACTTTATGAAAATTGTCTGGCTTTTGCGTATAAACAAGTTCAATTTCAACACACCTCCACAATATTTTCGTGGTGTTATACATACTCATGAAACCACGTTCATATATCGAATACATTTAGGTGTAGGATAAGGTATAAATTTTATAATATGCGTGAATCCCACGTGTTCATATCCACATTTTAATCGCTTCGTAAACAATACATTGATATTGATATTAAATTGTTGAATTCATAATTATTTTTTATTATATCGAGAAACCATGCGGAAAAACGACAATGTAAGAAATATATAAAACCTCTCACTTATACTATGATATTTAAGAGTGTATATTTTATCTATGTTACATACAAAAATGGAAAATACTGACAATTACTTACAACTATTATTCAAAGCATTTTATTTTATTAACACAGCACAATGAATTTGATGAGTTTGAAATTAATTCGCGCGATACCATGAATATTCAATTAGTTTTGTTGTTTAGGAGATAATAGAAAAGTATAAAATGAAGTTCATCTCATACATTGTTATTCAATTTTCTCGCCGTTTTGAAGTAGATAACTTGGTTTTTCCAAGTTGTGCGTTTTCTGAAGAAATGTTTTCCTCTTCCTCAGGTTGCGAGTTTCCTTATTTCCAATTGAAACTCAATTATCAGTTCCGATGTTTGAGATGTCATACGAAAGTTATCTTTCAACTGAATTAGACAATACTACAAGATAAATGAGGAGGAAAATAAACGTTTCACTCTTACGTTTCAGTATGGTTTCTTGTCGTTTTTTAAGACTTTTTAAAGGAATTTCTGTTACCGGAGAGATTGTGAATGTTTCCCTAATATTTTTGGGCAATTAAAAAACTTACTCGATATAGTACTATCTAATATTATACTTCATAACAATCATACAAAGTACGCGGCTCTGTAGTAAGATTATCCTATTTTCTGTGCGCGAGAAATCAAATATTGGATGTTTATTTTTTACGACCCGTTTGTTTGAATGTGTACAGAACTTACTCATTTAATGTGTACACAAATATTCCTACATCTATGGGGAATGCACTATTATTAAATATTGAAGTCAACTAAAATTATTCAATTAAAATGTTCTAAGATAGAAATTCTTCAGAAATATTTGAATGGTGCATAAAAATATATTCTAGAATATTGAACTGAAACTTTATTTGCTTAGAATAATTCAATAAAAATTTGTTTTCCGTTGATTCACTCAAGAGATGAAAGTCCAAAAATCTACTAAATACTTATTATATGGAGTTACATTAGACAGCGAACTCATTCAAGATTTTGTTTCACAATATCACTTGTATTATGTGATATTTTAATGAAAACTTTGCAGAAATTTTCTTTATAGTTGATGAGTAGAATTTTATAGAGTATATAATTTTCCTCTGAAGAAATTTTGAGAAAGAACAAAACTCATCTTTAGGAAATCACACCCACACTTCGCTTGCCAAATGACGTTGGAAAGAGAGACTGAAATGTCCCTCCCCCTAAAAAAAAAAAAGGTTTCTTCGAAGACTAATCTCGTTCCTTGACGCGGTGAAATACTCAATTTTCGTGCGTTTGAGGCGGGAAGGACCTGAACAAGAATGACAGTTTCAGCTTTGAGATTACACATTCTCGCGTTTCCCTTTTCATGGAGACTAGATGAATTCATGCATGCTAAGCAGCGATATTGAGAGCTTGCGTTAAGGGGCCGTCATATAGCGATTCCTTCTACGCATTAAGTAAGAGCATTTAACTGTAGCAATGAATATGTATTGCAGGTTTCTTTTACTTAGTTCTTGAATATGAATGATGGGTTCGCAGCCTCTATGAAACAAAAGTAATTTCACAACTTTTTGTATTTTAACTAGCACCGAATATTCATCAAAGTTCCTGAGTTAACGTGTCTTTGGCTCTTTTCGACTGGTTTGTATCCAAAATCGTGAGTTAAATTGAGTATAATTTCAAAATGAGTGAGATATTATTTTGACATTTATTTATATGACGTAAATGTACGCATTATATTTTTAGATTGAAAAGTAATTCTGTGTCACACAAAAGTCGTGAGCATTTCTAGGTAAAATACGTTAATATTTTGTTTTACTTTTTAAGTTTGAACTTAATATATAAAACAACTAACGAATTCATTTATCGTTCCGTATATTTTAAAGTCCTTTAGATTTTTTAAGCATTGCGTTCTCAGAGGGTTGTGCGGTGCTCCTGGTCAGAAATTCGACTCAATTCACATTGTCGGAACGGACTATCTGTTATTGCTGAGGCTATCCTGTTCTTTTTCGTGAAATGTGAGTACCTCTAGTGCCTCCATGAATGACCAGATTTAGTTCGACTCAATACCTCAGCATGATCCCACGCCTTGCGTCGTCGGAAGGACGTGAAATTGGAAATCAACAGTCCTCTAGGTCCCATAGAAGAACATCGTAACACAATTATGTAAAGCAATTATGTCATTCTTTTGCTTCTTCCCACTTCTAGTTCTACCATTGAACTCGCGGACTGGTCTTAAATTGAAAATGAGACGATCTCCGCAGAAAAAATATATTTCGGGGTAAATGTTCATCTCTCTTAGATGAAACTTAATAAAATAATATGTTAACGTTCATGAAGGGTTTCATACTTCTTATGCAAGATTATCTTTCATAAAGAACATTTTCTTTATACTTCAAATAAAATATACAAGAAATACGATAAATCTTATTCAGGTTCTTATTGATATTCTCGATTCAGCTCAGTCTTGCTTTTCTATTCTACATGAATGTTACAACGAAATATTAGGGGTATTAATAAACTAATGAATACTTCACTATTGGCTGATTTAACATTAAAAATATTTAATTAACTTTTAACAGTTAACTTAAACTTCCGTTAAATTTTCAACAACAAACCAACCCTTTAACAAGTAACGAAGTTACCTNTCCCACCTCTGGCGTGAGAATTATTTTTTCCCAATTGCAAAAATTTTCGGAAAAAGGAATTGACTCATTGAAAAGAAATGGCAATCACAAAACTTTAATGGGTTGTTAAAATGACCACTGGAAAATATTGTTTATTGGAAGTTTTGTAACTATTATAATTAACATAATATATATGCTCTGTGTATGGTGTGGGCGTTTGAAAGCCTAGAAGGCTACAGAATTTAATGTGATATCTTGTGGATTGCCTTGAATTTAAACACACTGTGGTTTCTCAAGATTTTAACCTGTTTCAAATTTCATAGGAATTACAGAGTAATTAGGCAAGAAGAAAGCAATTCTTTAGGTCTGGGTGAAAATGATGTACGGTTGTCGAAGGCGAAAGGGTGGTCTAGTGGTTAACACCCCTGCGGTCACAGCAGTAGCCCTGGGTTCCATTCTGGGCTCGTCGCCATTTTAATCTGATCGAAAGTTATCACATACTTTCTCCACGTGTAGAGTACACGGAATAAATAAATATATACAAGAAGAAAGCAATTTTAAATAATATTAAACTCAAATGACTCAACTAGAATTTTAGTTACAACTCAGTTATCACCTGCTTTTACGGTCATCTGAATAAATACTGCTCAACTATTCAATGGCTTATCACTTTTCCTGGGAATAGATTAATAGCTATGCATTTTTCGTACGTCTCCAATATTGGGAATTACCAATAAATTTCACTCAATAATTTTATAACAATCTATAAGAAAACAATAAAAGTGAATTGTTGATATCTGAACGCGGAGAAAAAAATACATGATGAAGCGTGTACACTTAATAAATCAGTTAATTAATTTGTATAAATTATGATTATTCATTGTAAAGTGTTTATAATGATTTTTATATAAAACAATTTCATAGAGTATATTTATTTCGTAGAGCAGAATATATTTAGAGTGCTCTTCTATTTAAACTCCACCCTTTGAGATGCGCATTGATGTTTATCGGTGGATTACTTGCAGTCCTTGAAGAATATTTATCTCTCTCTCCACTACTCTTACCTCCTTACCCTCTCACTCCGATAACACACACGATATGCATCATATCAATTTGTCGATAACATATGGCAAGACATTCACATGCTAAAGTATTCGGAATGACGGAGGTCCAGTTGAGATGGTTTCTGCAGGATACGCACAAAATGTATTGATATATCGAATTGGATTGATATCTTCCAGTTCAGTAAAATGTTTCTTTAAGCGACCACCAAAGTTGTAAGTTTCCAATACTCAAGATTTCGCATGGACAATATTGGAATAACATATTGGAGAAGAAATCCACTTGTCAATACCAAAACTGAAAAACGTTCAGTTATTCATTGATTCAGATTATTTTAATTATGTTTCGTGAAATTTTGTGCAATTTAAGATACAATCAGAGTGAATGTCACTAGTGCAGTGGATATATTAAATACAGAGCAACCGATTGTTATTGTATTTACTCGGCCCTCGTCTATAGGGATATCAGGTTTATAGGGATTAAATTTCATATAAAAATACATTTTCATTCATATTTTTGCTCTACAACGCATAGTTCTACAACGCATGACCTTGATTACACAAACATTTCAATAGTTCCCTGCGCGATTCACATCAAGGTTTTGATTGTTTTCTCCCTACTTATTATATCATCCTGATCATTTGGATTTCGACCTTCAGTCCCAAATATTCCCAATAAACCAGGTTGTACTGTATGTGTATTTACAATTTACCGTATTTAATTTCAGGAGGTAAGTTCTCATTAATTTACACATGTCAGTTAATACGAACCACGATACGGACCAGAGGGGTATTATTTTTACACAGCAGTAAAAACGACCCGTATTTTCTTCTTTCTTTGAAACGTTCCGATTCAACAACCATGCATAAATATGTAATCAATTAACTCCCTTTTTGGAAATGAAATTTAAATTAGTAAAAATAATGAATATGAAATTATGATTCTTAGAGAAAAATGTGTACATAAAAAAAGTTTCGTAGAGAAATTTTAATCTTTTAGAATTTTAAATTATGATCTTAAAATAATAATGATAAAATTGCTAAATTCAAAATTTACTGTCCTCCTTTCCTAGATTTTTATTTAATTTATCCCATGATAACTTTTGCTTCATAAAAGTGAGGTTATGAGGGAAAAGTAAGCCATGAACGATGCATTGAGAACGTGTCTTGGAGAAAGTAGAAAGCTCGATTCCAATAGCTTCTGTCTGTTGTTTTTGGAGCGTGTTATATAGCGTTTTCTTCTTACGAAACACCACTCTGATGTCGTAAAAAATTCTTTTATCGACTTGGGTGCACAGGGAAATAAAAGTTGATTCACTGACGTGTGGATGCTGCGTTGGGAATGCGCCTCAACTCCAAAAGATGTGTGGAAGGAATTTGTGTAGAGGATTTACCTTAGTTCATGGTTTCTTTCTATTTTGTACTGAGGAAAACTATTGTTATTAGGAGTAGTAATTATGATAGACCATGTCAAAGAAAATTTGACAGTTTAAAGAAATGTAAACATTTCCAAACTTCATGAATTCTCCAATATTATATATGAAATAACAAAACGTTTTGAGTCGTTATTTGAGTCGTCGTGATGTGCAAACAAATTGTAAAAAGAAACATAAACGTAGAAACAAAACAATATAAAATTATATTAAACGTAAATATTAACTCGAAATATGTTAACACAAAAGCAGAAATAACAAAATCATATTATACAATGGTATTGTAAATATTCGATAGGAGTATAAATTTTCTTATTAATTTGTCGATTGTAGGTAATGAATAAAAATCTCAGTCTGTGATCAGAGTGATGGGATATGTTTGTCTAATAAACCATCTTGGCACCTGAGAAAGTTATTCATAGATTATGCACAAAACCATTACAGATTCCTCGTCGTAGCAATGAAATTATTTAGTTTCTCCCTCGCAGCGCCTCAAGCGTACACTTCCTCGGAGTTCTATCTCTTTGCACTGGCTGCTCCACCACTCCACGCATGCGCAGAGGTGGTTGGGTCTGCGCGCCCATCCCGGCCAATAAATAGAATTTTCGCGGTAGAACTCGATCGGCTTCCCCTCCCCAAAAAGCTTCCCTAACTCCCTCTTTCCTGCGCTTTCTCAGTCTCCAATGCAGTAGTAACCGCCGTCACCGCCACCGCCGCCACCACAACCGTCGCATCCGCTGCCGCTCTGGGATGAGAACAAAAAAGAAAGAAAAAGAAAAAAAAAACTGGGACGTGACTGGACTTTTCAGCACAAATTATTGCCGCGCGATTTGAAGGAAATTCATACGAGTCCATGTCTCTTAACAGAGGGGAATCGCAAAACGAAGGTGAGGGATGGGGATAAGAGAAAATTTAAAAGAAAGAGATATGAAAGTAATTAAAACGTTCAAAAAATCACAGGTTGGAAAGAAAGGAGAAGAGCACAGGGCGTTTAAACCCAGCACTCCATTAAAATGAACTGCAACTACTCTTGTGCCGTCAGCAAAAATAATTAAGATACAAAAACAAAAGTGAAAATAGGAATTTACGTCATGAATATACAAACTAAATGCGGAGGGATTTCAGTCGTGTTGTATGTGACTGAGGATGTAGGTGAGCGAAATTGAATGAGTTTTGAGATATATGTGTGTAAATTGAATGCAACGAGGAAGTGGCGTGAAAATCTCTCCATTAAACAGAGTGAGAAGTAAGTAGAGTTGGCACCTTCGTTAAATGTTTTTCTTCTTTTCCGTCCATGGTCGTTAAGACTTTTTTTCGCCTGTGAGCGATATTATCTCTAACTTAGTATAATTCAGATAAACGCTTTTATTTTGTCAAGGCAACCTTAGTTCATGTCTCGGTGTGTTAGTATTATTTATTGAAATTGAATATTTCTGGATTGAAAACAATACAAATTTTATGACTTAAAAACGTTTTGAGTTTACTGAGGTATAAATATACAAATTTTAAAAATGTTTTTTGGAACTCGTCTCAAATTGTTTCCCTAAAATTTCTCTAAAAGATATTGGGTAAAATTTAATGATAAAAAAATAAATTATTCTTATTTTCTTAAACAACATTTATCGGAAATGATGAAAACTTAACAATTTTCCCCTTATATTGGTTGCAAAAATTATACGTTCACCTTTATACATTTTAAATTAAAATTTTTCACCACACTTGCCGAAAAGAAAACACGTGGCGTAATACAGCGAACTTTGAACACGTGTTATGTAACACATACGAACGCACAATAATCTCGTCAGATAAATAACGAGAAGACATGCGGGCATGCTAACCCGTATGCCGTCTGCGACTATTCATCAGGAGGGAGGTGGCGACGGCGGCGGTGAAGGTGACGGAGGGGGCCAACGTAGGAGGGAGTCGTAGGGATGCACTCGAGCATGCCGACAGTGCTCGCTAACTCACGGCCACACGCGACGGCAGCGCAGTGCAGCGGGGCTAGAGGCATTACGGTATGGAAATCAGGTCTCGTAACACACTTAAAACCCTCGCCTCTTAAACGCTAGCTCATCCCTTCCGCCGACAACCTCCCTTCCCATCCTCCTTCATAAAAAACCTCTCCACCTTGCACGTGTTTCCTGTAATGTCTTGTCGCCTTTTCCCTTACCGTCTCCCACTTCTGTTATCTTCGACCACTACCCCTCAACCCGGGCGGGACCCTCTCCTAACTTCAACTGGAAACTTCAGCATGCGTGGGTCATACGTGTTGTACGGCGTTCATTTGGTAAACATTGGGCGTCGCGAAGAAGCGATCTCGGGCCGGAAGTGCACCCGACACTCCTCCGCGATGTCTACCCCTCCGCTCTCCATGGCTGATTCCGACCCCCATCCCAACGACATAGTCCAAGCGGTACAGTATAACCCTTCCACCCTCCCACATCCTCCCCACCAACTTCCCGCCATTCCTCCATCACCCCGCTTCCCCTTGTCCTAGTCGGCATGTTGTTCATCACGTGGCCGACAAGCGGAACAAATGGAATCGCCGGGGTTGGCCCCGCTCCCGCGTCCCTTCCTCTACACCGCGGGCCTTCTCCGGCATCTCTACCGACACGCGCGCACGCACCCCCTTAATAAAGTTACTCCTCCTCCGACGACGGAGTGCTATTGCAATGGCGGCTCGTACTAGGAGATAAGTCGCGTTGCAGCAGCTTCCGATGATGTCTTGACCCTCGGAATGGACTTCACGTTGACACTTTACTCCTACGTTCTCGTGTTAACTAATATAGAGCTTAAAATTGGAATCGCAGCTGAAAGTCCAATTATTTTACAGTCACTTCAAAAGATTTCATAAATAAGAATGAATAATTACTTCACTTAAATGTCAGTATCTTTTACTGGTGGATAAATTACTGTGTTCAGTATTTCTTGTTTTCTTTACTAGTACGTTTTCAGAAAGTTTTCAGTCTCTTCATAATACCTTTCTTCGCATCGAAAAAAAAAGAAAAGAAATAATAAAAAAATTGATATGATGATGGCTAACTGATTTAGAGTTAATAGTATTTTAATTCCCATACAATCCTAATTGATTTTGATTTTGCGTGTAGAAAACAAGATATATGGAAAAAAATCTTCTATTCTTTCCAACGGCGTTAAAATTTTAGTATTGTTAAATGATAAACTTAACTGACTATTCTAAATAAAATCGCTGAGTACATGTACTTCACCCGTGTCAACTTTTGTATCAGAGCAAAAACAATCATTCTTCAAAAAATTTCCCTTTGATATCTACAGAAAATACTGTTTATTAAAATTGTTTGAAATTTTGCACCTTTAATGATCGTAAGTGATGTATTCTATTATTTCTCAAGTTTTATAGGCGAGAATGTGATGAAGTTGAATTATTACGGGAGTTTGTTATTTGTGGTAACATAATTCCAATTAAAATTAAATCTTCTTGACGTATTGTTCAAGTTATTTACTTATATCTTTGGCGAGAGCTATTCTGCTTTATAAGGTTAATTTTATACATATCAAGTTACTAATAGTTGGCTTAATAGCTTTCCCAAGGCGAATAATTTTACATTTAAAGAAATTCAGGTGAATTTAATTTAATTTTTATAAAAAGTATCGTAAGTTATAAAAGAACATTTATGACAACATTATTTTATATTCTAGCACTAGATTCATTGTCATTCTATTACCAACAAACTGATGACACAGATCAGTCGGAAGAATGCATGCTAAACTGTCCTGCACTTAAAAATTTGAATTTCGGTAAGTTTTTATTGTGAACAAATTTAGCTAGTACATTTTTTATTATACAAGGAAATGGAGTGTTAAATGAAGACATTTTCGTGCAAGGATTTCTCCTTTATATCGTTGTTTTGATTCCATCGGTTTAATCCTTTTATTTGTGATCACCGTTTGCTGATATCATTCTATGGAGAATGATTACTTGAGATATCAATCGGTGGAGGTCGGAACTTGTAAATGTTCCTTCTCAAATACTCTACAAAATTTCAGAACGAAATCATACAGCGGGTTGTATGTCCAGATTGTCGCATTTTGAACTCGTATTGACAAACCCAAATGATGTGAAAGTAGTTTTGTAACAAAATGAAATGTAAAGAACTAGAGGAATAGTTTTCAACTATTGATAAACAAATGTTTTTTCACGACTACAGTGCTATTGATAGTAAACGCAGATTTGTACATAAGACAAATGAAAGCACACAAAAAATTCTTTATACTGAGAATGTATCATTCTGTAAATTGGTTTTTGTCTGGAAAAGGGTGATTTTTTGTGACATTTAATTTAAATTCAGAAAGAATTCATATTTTCTGGATCCGTATGTTTTATTTTTGTAGGCTGAGTCATCTTTTATTCATAGCTAGATAATTTTTTCGAAGGTTTTATTAACACTTTGAACCAATTTGAGAATTAATGGCCCGTTACGAGGTCCATATGAGAATACGCATGTCACCGATATGGAATTTGTCAAGTTCTCAGTCTACGTGATGAGAGAATCTTTCATCAAATGCATGTAGAGAGAATTGATGAACGTCTAATGTAGATAACTGTAACAGTCCGATACCTACTAAACATGAAAAATGATTCCCAAATGGATATACGTTTATCACACGTTTCTCGTGTTCATTTTTTGACATTATTTAACTTTCGAAGTGACGTTATAGCGTCGAAATGATTTATTGACAATATATTGAATCATCAATCTCAAATTGACCTTCATATAAAAATGAAAAAGAATCTGTTAAAGATTATGAATGTTTGATGGGATGGTCCCTTGCTTGCTTCCGGAGAGTAAATTAGTTTATTGTCCCCCATGTAGTCATACGCAGTTTGTACTGTTTTTGACAATAAATTTATTTATTTATTTATAAAGTGTTTCTGATATTGTATTCAAATAAATCAATACATTTCTATACAGTTCGCAAGTAACACGAGAATTAATAAAATATAATATAAGTTTTTATAAAATTGTCGTTGTGCGATATTAAAGAAGATCGGTTAACATTGTCAAATTATTTGTAAATGATGTTTGGAAGCATAATATTGAAGTTAAATGAGTAGAGGAGGTTTATCCGGAAACTAATGTACTTCTATGTTATTAGAATGAAACGTGTTATAATAAAGAACGTTATTTATAGAATGTATAGAGGTATTTTTCAAACATACACTCTTATGCATAAAAAAATATTTCTGCAGACTAAATTAAAGTATTCACTTTAAAAGTTTTTATATTTTTAAATAGTTTCTCGGTACGAGTAGTTTTCTTCCTGTAATCAGGATTAATGTTTTGTTATTACCTTCAGGTAGTATTAAAGACGTTGTTTTAGTGTTGAAGCATCCCAATCCTTTTGTATTATTCTTTTTTTTCCTGGAAGTCACTTATCTTTGTGTTTCTCATTCACTTTGCTATCGCTCACTTACATTCTCAGCCACTGTTGATTCTGGAAGATCAATTGAATAACCTGGAGTGAAGCCCACGGCGTCTCAAATTTGTCTGGAGGAATCAACAAGCACGCAAGAAAGAATTGTAAGCTGTTAACGGATTGTAAGCAGTAAACAGAATATGATGACATAAAGAGCTATTCTGGAGATTATTATTAAGGTATAAAATCAGTCATAATACATAAAATGCCTAAAATACTTCTTAAATATTACTTTATTTTTCTTGTAAATATTATATTGTTTAATTCACATTGCTCAAAATACTGTTTATAATGGAAAAATGAATATTATTCAATAAAACGTTTCTGTAAAATGTATATACTTGTTATATAATACATAAGTTGAGTTCGTGACATTGCAAGGTCGTTTTCTTTTAAAAAATACTTCAGTTCTTATCGTAATTCTGTGAGGTTTAAAATATCTCATTACCTGTAATGAATCAATTAACACTATCAAGAGTCTGAGCAGTGGAGGTTTTCTGTTGATTTCACCTCATCTTCACCCTAGCTTTCATTGCTTCTCAATTTGTGACGTACTAGCTGTGGTCTCTAACCTAGCATCCCGGATACGGACCCGGAACTTGCCAAAGCCATCCCGCATACTAAAATATACTCGTAAAACGTTAGATAGGGAGTTGCGAATTATCGCAGAATCAATGCTAACTTGAAAGTCATGGTCATATGTAATGTTACCTTGCTCACCGACATTCATCTCTAGTGGACACACCAGAAGTTGTTTATCCACCACACTCAGAAGCAACCAGGTTTCATTATTTTTAACGATATTGTATTCCATCAACATGAACCATACTTCGTAATGTACTTAGCGATAATTCTTAAGAATTGTTATTCATAATTTTTATCAATTATTCTAAGTTTTTAACATTTACTGAAACTAGACATACATTCACCCTCATTATAATATATTATGATATATTATTTTAAATTTTATTTGAGTCGTACATTTTCTAAAAATATACACTGCTGTAGTAATGCACTGGAACTATGTAGTAAGGGAAACATTTTTAACAATTTATGATGAGGATCATTACCAAGTAGGTAATTTCATACTGCAAGAGTATACTCCGAATAAGTACATTATAGCTCTATTGTATACAAAACTCTGACCAGAAAAAGCCCTTTCCTTCATTCACAAGTTGCAAAGTTTCCTCAGATATCTCTCTGAAATGCTCCCCTCTCTTTGTAAAAGGAGAGTCTCTGGCCTTAAGCCGAAACTGCCACAAATATCGTTTCATGGTTGACGAATCTCGAAAGTGACGCGGATGGACAAGGGAATGGGTAGCAGCAGTGTGGCCGTCTCATGGCCCTTCGCTACGCATTGTGAGACCCTTCGCGGATAAACCTTTCGTTGCGTTCTATGAACCCGTGTGCTGCACTCTGAAAAATTCTAGATGCGTGTGTATACAGGGGTTGGGAGCGTTTTCAAGAGAGCGTGGTGGAAGTATTTAGGAATGAATTGTCTTTAAATAAGAAAAAACCAGTGAAAAATTGACATGTCAAAGATAGTAATAATTACAATAATAAATTTATTGTCAAAAAAGTAATTACGGGCTGCGTATAACCACATGGAGAATAATAAACTAATTTACTATCCGGAAGCAAGCAAGAGACCATTCCATCTATTTCGATCAAGGGTCCTAAGGCAGAGGTGGATATCACATTTGGGAACATTCCTAAGATAAGAAGAAAAAAAGTATTTCGGTAAATGTTGTAATATTAACAAAACTAACATACTTGTATTTATTAAACAAAAAGTTATTCCACAAGTACGCATTATTATAAACTATTTCCTATTCGGAAAATATTGCATATAAATCGTAACTATTAAAATAACTCTAAGCTCGAGATTTATTATTTTAATCGATGCCAACCATAGGCAAGAGCCTAGAGAGTATATATAAAATATCCGTATTTCCCGGAGGAAAGCCGGATAACACCCCGGCCAGGATGGAAAAATCCGAAATTATTTGTGAATGTTTGTCTTGTTTGTAAAACTTACTTGCACTATGTTCACCATATTAAGAAGTAATTGGTAAAAACGGGAATGTTAAACCAATTGGTACAGATTCCTATTCAACGCTAGGTTAAGCCTATCACGTGCGTTGTTACATACTTCATGTTCATAACCCATCTGGTATTCATCTAACATCTCTAAAATTTATGAATTCAATTACATAATATTTACAAATATTTGCAACATTTGACAACTTTATTTTTAATGGTATGTTACTAGAGTTACAAAATTTGATTAAAAAAACTATTTAATAAATATGTATTACAAATAGTTAACAAAATTTATTAAAAATTATCTTATTCATGTTAAACATTTTATAATTATTTAATGTTATAATTGTAAATATTTGATAGTTGTTTAGAAATATTTGGCCAAGGTCGGCACTACTCTGAAATATTTTCATGTCGGCATTTCATAATTTGGTGTGGAGATAAGACGATGGTGAACTTGTGTTAAAAAATAATTGTAGATATAAATATGTGGAAATTGTGTAAGAATTTTCAATACTTTATCACCAATTAAATGAACATCATCAATTTTGTTCAGACATTTTTAGATATCGTATCATTAGGCAAGTGAACAATCTGTGGATTCTCTTTGCGCCAATTGAGTGACATCTATCGATTGTTGAGCTTTCATGAACAATTTATTCAAATCTCATAGGTTCATTCAAAATTTACGCATTTGAGTAAAATAAGTGGATAAAATGGTTGGACATAGTATGACTGGCTTAATTAATTACAGACTCGTTTATTAATTATACTGGAATCCACGTGGCTGCACTTCCCCGCCAGAACAGTTTACAATAACTTGACATTAAGTAGTATTCACGCCATCGAGACAGATGAACAATCGATACAGGCCAACTTGTGACGTCACGACGTCACGCGATCAATCAATCAATCAATCGATCGATCGGCCGACCTACCAACCAATCGCGCGAGCAGCTCGAGTCTCCAAGAAGGCGAGCCACGACATGTGGCCACTCTCTGCAAAACTCGTCCGAGGAGTCAACATCAAATATGGTTTAGTACTCTCATCACTAGGCAAGCAAGACGACGACATCCTCCTCAGTTTGTACCAGGCGACAGCTGGGGGAATTATTTCAACTTGAAGATTATTTCGTTAGGTATCGCCACGTGATAGGCAGTCAGCAATTCAACCTGAACTGCACACCAACTCAAAATCATCAGCTCGACATCGAGCTGAATCTTTGACGGAACGGATCGTCTCACCTCATCACAGTGCATTACCTGAACTTCAGTTTTGTATTCTTTCATTACTTTCAACTTTCATGTTTCATGTCATTAAACTGTTTGTTCGCAGTCCAGGGTTTAAACACACCTCATCTACCCTCCTCATGTTCTGTAATTTACCTGTACATTTATTGTACTTCGAACCCGAACCTTATCCTTCATGTACAAGGAATTTCAACTAAAATTTCTGTACAAATTCCATACAATCTACACCAGATTTTGCACCCAAGATTCTCCTTTAACCGCGGGCCATTTGGTCTCATTATTCTTTAAAGCTCGCCGCCAGTGTGGAGTCAACTCAATCCCGACATTTTGTGGAGACGACGGGTTCTTAGCGTGATTGGAATGGGTGACCCTCGTTATTGAATAAAAAAATTGAATATAAAAACACCCACAAACTTCTCTTTGAAATTTTGAAAGAGAGGTACGAAGGCCTCTTAGATGGAAACCAACATTTTCTCGATTGATTATGAGAAGGCTTATCAGTTCTGTATTCTTCTGTACTCTTATCTTAACTATATAGATATAATTATTTCAATCAAACATGGCTTATATCTATCCAATATTGCTCATATCTATACAACACAGCTTATATCTGTACAACATAGCTTAGACTTGGACACATTCTCAAATTAAATTCATCACTGAAAATATTAATAAAAGGAAAACAAACAAACAATCATATACACTTTATCAATTTAAAACCTAGTTTCTTCAACAGAGCATTCTCATTTCGAGTACAGGATGGGTAAGAACGAAATGGTCCAGGTAAATAAAGGTGGCATGTATTCTTAAAAAATTAGTTGTCTTAGAAAAATCGATCCTAGATAAAATGAAAGAAAGAGACAGAATACAGAGGAAGTTTACAGAATACAAGTGAAGTTTCTTTTGGAGACTGATGATGGAACAATATTATTGTGAATTATCGATTATAGTGTAGTTTCCTCTGAGAAGGGCAGTTTCTACATATTTCAAAAGGGATATATTCAAATGGTGTGATAATTATAATATATACAAATTATATAGGGTTTATACCTCCAACAGTGGTTGGGTACTGGTAGGATCTTCTTATCCACCGTTCCGCTATGCGGAAGGGGGTGGATTTGATGCCCGCACAGTCAACTCGGTGATGTTTTCAACTCACATTTCCCTCACCTTCGTCAGACTGTTCTATATCTTACGTTCCCCGACAACTCAACAATTGTCCATCCTAAATTTTAGTTTTGGGTCAGGTTTTAGAGCAGGCCTCATGATCTTAACCTTTTTTTGTGGGGCTTTACGGCTCGTCGACATCAAAGGTCATTGGAGTCCTAAAAACTTGTACAGGTAGAGAAAATGCAGTTACGCACTAGGGAGAGCCACCATGACTCTCCCCGCGTGTGGGACTCGCCGAATGACTCAACCATACCCACTAAAAACCCTCCTGAATTACAACATACCAAAACATATCTCAAAACATACATCAAAACATTGAGGACAAAAAATGAGGGATAGGACAAATAAATGAGAGGTGGGACAAAAATGAGGAAAATGAAAGATACCCTAGCCCTAATAGCGTCGGGATCGAAAAGAATAAGAGGTAACCAAGGGAGGTCAGGAAAGAGAAGGGAAGGAGTCAGCACAAGTGGAAGTAATGCCAGACTCAGCTCGGGACCCCGTGTTCGCCAAACACGTATTTACTAGATGTAAGTCCCCTGGGGGCTTAACCTCGTCATAAGGCATTAGGCATTTTTTACTTTTCTTTTTATTTATTAGATTTTTCGCACATATTTCATTGTAACATTCTCTTTTACCACCTGATGCTGTTTACAGTAATAAATTGAGAAGAAAATTAGTCGATAAATGACAAAATAATCAGTAGGAGGTACTTATTTTATGCCTTATGACGAGGTTAAGGTAAAAGAGAATGTTACAATAAAATATATGCATAAAATCTAGTAAATAAAAGAGAAGTAAAAAAAAATGCTTAAAATGTAACGGTATGTATTGAGAATGGAGATGGAAATGTTTACTTACTATGAGAGAACTTGCATTAAGTGACTCGAAAGTTCATGGGAATATCCGGCGATTGTAGTACTACGTGAAGTTTTTCTGGTGATGTGAACTATATCTTAATTGTATTTCACTATAATATTTCACGTTTCATTCAAGTAAAAAGGTTAAAGGTGATTTGTTATAGAGGTATGTTAAATAGGTAACTGACGAGGCATTTATGAACAAGAACTGCAATATTTTAAATCGTAGAAGGAGATTATGACTGAATAAACTATTGGGAGTATAAGAAATTTCATGTGATGTTATATCCTATATGAAGACAACATTATCTTGAATTCAAATGTTATTTTTGAGAAATTTTAAAAGTGGTTCATCAACCTCAAATTTTCACAAAATAATTTAGATTCTATTGTTTTGAAGAATTGTTTGAAAAGGGGGAATAATAATTTTGTATATTTATTTAAAATAAAATATGATAACGGTTCCAATATATCTACAAACTAATCCATTTATGATCTATGACGTTTTCAATAGAAATTTACTAGTTACAGTACACTAAGCAGGATACCGTTCCTATATTACTTCTACAATAAAATCAAGTGACTATCTCATAGTTTAAGGTACCCCATTCCATTTACCGTTGTTTGGTTGAGTACGTCTACATGTTCCGTAGATTTTTTTTTTTCAAAAGAGAATACTGAGTTTAGACAGAAAGAGATCTTTAACGATAAGGCACCCCAATTGTTCTGAAAATCGTGTTATAGAAAGATCTCATTCTACACACTTGAACTCGGGATAGTTAATATTTTATCCGCATATGCTTGGTTAGATGATGTAACGACAGCTCAGATGAAGGATAAGAACGAATTTGCTGACGTCAGTTGAATGCGTCTGAGTCGAGGTCGTGCGTGATGACGGAGGGGAAGCCCCGAGGGCGGAAGGCTTGCCATACGAATGTGCGGCGCGGACGACGCGGCGTGCAGCATGAATGACAAGTTAAAAACTTGTCAGGATCGATAGACAGCTTCTGCGTTGCTTCGCAAGTGTAACTCACTTTTAGCGATTCTTTTCCATCTCTTGTCCTTCTTTCTCTGTTACTTGTAAGAACACGTATTGTTAGATACCACGCATATCGTTCGATAACTTTTGTTTGGACTATCTGTGTAAGTGAGGGGTGTCAACGGAACACGTCCGGACAGCAAGTTACGGTGAATGCAGGTCAGCGGGTTGTCTGCGGAGATAGGTTGCAGACAGGATTGACAATAGGTTATCAGGTGGGAGGAAAGAGGTCGTACATTACATTTTAGAACGCGAGGGTCAAATATCAGAGCGAGTACAATAATTTCAGTGTGTGTTTAAGACTTCGAAGAACGCGGCGGAACTCAACGTCAATCACGTGCTCCATCTCTTGATTCCAGTGATATTCGAGATACATTTTGATCACAGGAGGATGTGTCTCGCATTTGAATGTTGTCTCGTGTATACTTGACTCACAGACTTGACATCAAATAAAGAAATTAAAATAAGTATTTTTCTAAGTACTTGTAGCTTTAGAGAGCTCGGAAATGTTTTGACATTACTGCAATTCATATATGAAGATGCAAAATATTAGATTATCTCAAATAATAATAATTTTCTCATTACTTTAGGGAATAAATTTAGAACTTTAACAATATTGTTTAAGTATAGTTGAATAAGTTTTCCTCGACCATGATTGTCGGCGACAATGGTGGTCCAGTGGTAGCATCTTCGCTTCTATGATCCCGCTGAGCGTTAAAGTGTGTGTTCAAAACCCTGCTCTGCCGAGTCAGGTGAGGCTTTCAGCTGGGATTTCCCTCACCTACTCCTGACATATGTCGGTTTGGTACCTTAAGTTCCCCAGCAACCCAACATCTCTCCTTTCCAATTCCCTTACCCAAGGTCCAACGGTTAAGTGGAAGAGCAGGCCTCATGGCCTGAACCTCGCAAAAAATGCATAAAAAAGTAAATAAAAATTGTCTTCAATTTTTGAGTGTATCTACAACCTGATGTTCTAATATCTCGTCACTTGCTTATGAAAAAACAAGTAACAAACCTAAAGGAGAACGTCGTAAGCTGATATGTAAAAGAGCTTGCTATTTCAGAAAAAAATGTCTTGTCTTGAAACGCTGAAGATAAAAAAAAAAGGAATATTATTGATTACGTCTTTCAACATTCGAAAACCAACATGTATACCTGTCACGTATTTCAACATTCATTACCAAAATTTATTATGAATGAACTCTTACTGTCGGCGACATAAATCCACCTCGAAACGTAGTAAGCTCTTCACAAAAAATAAAAATATTGTTGGTCCATAAAATGTCATAAGTTTCTTATTAGTTATTTAATTATATTAAGTAATAGACGGTAATAGTAGTAGACTTATTATTCAATATTCAATCAGTACATGAGTATCTGTTTTCTTCTGTATCGTCGTAAATTTCATAAACAAAAATAAGTAAACAAATGTAAAAGAATTATTAACTTTCGCCTGAAAAATTACCATGTAAATATTATATAGTAACCAGCTACAAATAATACCACTCACTTTCTCAAATCGTTACTGCAACACCTAGTTTTCTTATATTGGATTCTCGTCCTGACTCAATATGAATGAGCAACCAATATTATATTTCGAAAAATATAATCCTAAACACTTTAAATATATTAAATCAATTAAACCATCCTTTTGTTTAGTAATTATAAAGGGAAAACCAAAGAATGAAACAAAAATATATTTATGCAGTTACTTGATTCTATTTAAACTTCGTTAATGTCATTTATGTAACTACTGTTCCGCTATGAATAATATTACGTGTCACGTTGTGAAAGTTAATCGCCGCTCTTAATAAAGAACAATAAAGCGCCTATATTGTTAAATTACACTTCCGTGTTACGGAAGTTTTCACATTATATAATTTAATTTGTATTACTTCTGTATTTGAGTCATCAGGTACTAAGGTACTTCATATTGCTTGCCACACTCTAATTCAAAGTAAAATAATTCATAAATATGTCCCATAATGGTATTAAAAATTGTCATCACAGCATTGATAATGGTTTAATCGTTTGTAGTATTTGTGAAGACTTTTTAATTGGAGTAATTCGGACGGATGTAATTCCTTAACGCAGTAGATCCCAAAGTGTGAGCTACGGAATCCAAGGACACCTTGCCACGGCGCACAGTACCGAGAATAAAATATTTTTTAAATAACAAATTCTTTACAAAAACTATAAATTTCAAATCATTTCTTTATCTCTACCATATCATGTTTATACTTATTATTACGTTAAAAGTAATCTAGGTATAAAATTATACTCTACAGTAATAAGTTTAATAATTAAGTTGCGCCATATAAAATCATCTGTTGAACAAGGACACTGATGGACAAAAAAATAGAAACCACTTCCTTAATCTGTTTGTGACGACGTGTGTGCCACTTGAACACTGTTCCGTTTCCATCTTCTCCCTCCCAATGCACGTGCCTTCCACAGAGCAATCTGAGGCATCTGAAACTGGAGTATTTCCTGAATGCACAGCTGCAGTTGCCAATGTTACTGTGGATCTGGTTCGACGTAAAAGAAGCTTAGGCTGAGACGGAAGAGGCAATGGATGGGACGCTGCCTCTAAGTTGTCAGTGGGATTTTAACTTTTTCAGTCTTCTCAAAGGGAGTTTGGTATTCATTTGCTGCATCTCTGTGTTCATGCGTATTTTTATAGAAGAAAAATAGCTACTGCAAAATTAAATTTCTAAATTTGTCCGGTCAACTAATTTGAAGAAATGTGTGTATAACATTTTTGAGCTAGATTTATTTTTATATACCGAAAAAATTGTATTTACGTGTAAAATTCCTTTTTGACAAAATTTCACAATAAAAAAAGTATTGTTCAAACAAAAAGACTTACTGAATAGTGACTAATAAGATTCAAATAAATTATAAATCATATTAATTGACCATAACTACTAATACAGCGGGCTCGTGAAATAGTAGGTCTTCCACATTCGGGGATCAATCCCCTATGTATACGAGTGTGCGTTGTGTATACAGCGGGCCCCTATGTATACAGCGCGCATCGGGATATGCAAGTATAAGTTGTCGTGGTGGATGTTAAGTCATATGATGTGTCCGAACAAGAGCAGTCTTTCTTTCGAACTACTTTACTTTTCTGAAAGGTTAAAAAAAGTGATTCTGTTATACTTAGTTGGCCATGAGACTTCATTTTTATTATCTTCAATAGTTTTTATACATCTTCCGAAAACAATGAAGATGAATCCACATCTTAGTTAAGACAGCATATGATCTATTTCAGTTCTAGGATCTATAACTTTAAGATTATTGTGCTGAAAAATACCTGTAATAATAGGTATTCCAGTTTAATGGAAACGTGATTGAGAGTATCCTGAAATGAAGACAAAATATCGTAATGATTATTTCCTGCAAGATATCATTTAACACATTTTTGTGTTTATTCATAAAATCATATTTCTTTTCATTTATAAATGTTTGAAGTGGAGTAGCATTAGTAGGTACAATTCATGAATATATATTAATATATTACCCTTCTTTTGTTTATGCAATAAAGAAAAAAGTGTTAATCTTGGAAACCACTGATACTTAGATATGAAATTTATTTTCGAGATGTGTGTCGATTCTTGATTTACTCATATGTTTATTTTTATTTATTTTCAGTATTCCTGGAAAATATAATTTTTTTTCGTACTCTTCCTGATGCAAAACAGATCCAGACCGATATTATTGTATCCTTAATTACCACTACAATAGCACTCAATAACTCTGAATAATGAGGTCTCACTGAATAATAAGGTTGTACGAAATTATGGAAATCAAAATATTTCATAGTTACGAGTACGTTCTCCTTTAGTTTGAAGTTAAAAGTTGGAAGATGAAATAAAACGTGTGTAAACCATAAAAGAATTAATAAAATTCCAGTGATTTCAATGAGTATATCATGTAACCGTGGCTGCAAATGAACTCGTACTTATTATTCCTATGATTAATGGAATTAATAACACATTGAGGTAAAAATGGAATGTTTCTTCAATGTTTGACCCACGTTTTCTTTGAGCTGAAATATAAATATTACATTTTCTTGTATGCGGTATTTACTATTTTGGACTCTCAATCTACGTAACTACAAATTACTAAGGGCCGAAGTACGTTTTGATTTGGTTAATTATTCCTGTGTAACTCTGACATGATATTGTAATGAACATATAAACATTTTACAATTCATGAACATCGTATATTTCTGATATAAATAAATCATTTGTGATATAAATAATAAATTTTGCCCTTATGAAGGACGAAAACCATATATTTTGTGCTATTAAGTACACGAAGTTTCGTCTTCAGGTTCATGTCATCAGGTAGTCTTAAATTATTTATTTATCTTGAATTTATTATGGATATTAATCGTAGTAGAATCTTGCATTTCTATTTGATTTTTTTTAAAATATTATGTTATAAATAATAATTTTTCCTTGTATATTTTACAAAATCTAATGTTATATATATTGAATATACTCCATTGAAACTGTGGTAATATGGAAGTTTTTAACTTCGAAGAGAAAGAATTCAGAATTTCTCCTAATTCGTTTTGCAAAGTGCTTGCTTTGTGAAAAGGGTCAGAAGCCGTGAATACAGTTGTTGTATGAAAGGGTCCATTGATCAAACGTAACTTGGTGCCGGTAGGTATAGAGGTGAGTGGGGGTGAAGGACGTCTGTGACAAGGAGTGTGACCGGGAGGGCGACGTGGGTCGTAATCCGGCCCCGAGGGACGCGAGGCCACCGCGTCGAGGATGAAGACGGTAACGAGGCGGGCGGCCAGCGGCGACGCTGGTGGCCACCCAGAGGAGATGACCTCGCATCCGGTGCTGTAGGTTGGTTAGTGGGGAATGGGGGAGACACGTTCTACTTGGATGCGATGAGAGCGTCGTGTTCACATGTCGACTCGACTCCTCGACGTTTAGCATTCTATGTGTATGTCGCTTCCAGTTAATCTCTAAATCCTATCCATTACATTCACTCTCGCTAAGCAAATTAATTAACGTTACCATTGATTCGGTTCAGGGAAACACCTTCTTGTTATTTAATGTTATTAAATCTTTCAGCAAATGAAATCTTAATACCACCATTCTCTGAACGCTCAGATTTTAGCAATCTGTGAAACAAATTTAACACAGTTCAGTGTCATTCAGTACCCTTAAAATAAACGTTGCTGTGATTTTGTATGGCAATTCATGTTAAGGCGTGAAATTCATAAGACTGTTGAGAAAATACTCGGTGTGGAGGAGTTGTTATTCATATAAACTATGATTGTTTCCAATAAAAAAGTGAAAAAAGAAAATTAAAATATCGCCTAAAACTAGACGGGGGGCTTGTTAGTTATCTGAAACGGATTGTATGGGAGAAACATTTTCTAAACTTTGTTGTAGAAACATGAATATTACCTTTGTGATCATGGTTGTCATTGACACTGAATACATTTTGTATAGTAGGAAGTCTAGAGTAAAATTTACCTTTACATTAGAACCCCTCTTAACCGGCCTCGGATCACCCGAACCCTCGGATTTACCGGTATATCCCCAGGATTATATTTTCTCTCTCCTTCGTCTGGCAGGTAATAGGTAATGACTCACACATTGATTGTTTTACGGACCTTTCGTGAAAAGTTTCAGGAAAGTGAAAAGGGCTGACGGTTTTGTAGAGGTGCAGTTGTGTTAATATTGTAGTGGGTATAACGAGGGAAGGGAAAGGAGTTCACCCGTTTGATTCCCCTCTAGCTTCCGAGTCTGTATTTCTATGACTCAATTTTTCCGCGTTCATGTATATACGTACAGTACATTTAAATGAGTTTCAATGACGACTAATTTACTCATTTATTCATGGTAACCTGATGAAATTGAAGGCTCTTTATGAACGAAAATCACCGGTACGTCGGATTATCCGGTCAAACGGGTATCCGACCAGGATTTCGGTTCAGACCGGTTAAGAAGGGTTGTTAAGAGGTATAGCTGTTGTTATATTCAGTTGTATTTTCAAATTTAATTTCACATGTTTTTATCAATATCAGGGTTTGAGTCATAAAGGAAAAATATATTGCATTGTTATAATGAGTAAAGTATTATATCTGTTCCGCACGTACAAACTCTGATTTTTATTTGAATCTCAATAAACGAGACATTTCATCGATTAAGTTTCTCTTTCATGCAATTGAGAACACTTATGATATAAACTGTTTTAGAATATTTTAGGATTGAAACCTGGAAGTATTTAGGTTGGTCATCTTATTTTACTTGTTAATAAATTATATATATATATATATATATATATATATATATATATATATATATATATATATATATATATATATATATATATATATATATATATATATATATNAGATTTGTCTGAGTGAAATATTGATTAAAGGTAAATTATAACCAAAACATAGATCGTTATTTCATATTCTCTAAACGACTGTTCTTTTACCCATTGCTATTTCTTAACGTTGCAGAATGTCGAACTTCTTACCCATTTATTTCATAGTTCCGTGAAAAGATACTTGTACAACACAATTATCTTGACATATTTCTATATCCTTACTTCCTCCTTTTCTTCTTCTTCGTCTTCTCCTCTTACCTCAAGCATCCTTCCCTTCCTGGCCGCTATGCGCACCACGTTCAGCATGCGGCCAATGTAATTAACGTGAGCCGCGAGCACTGGCTGCCGCGCGTAGCTCTGCCTTGGGGCTCATGACGCTTGACACCCTCACTGTCTCTTGCCCATCTCTCCTTGCCTGTCCTGCCCTTTGTCCCACTATGCCCTTCGACACTCAGACATTGCACCAAGACACGGGGGACATCACTGTGAGCCTTGTGTCACAGGCAGCTATTTGTCCGGTTCGTAACACGTGAATGCTCAATTTACTCACATTTGTATTATTGATATATTTAATTTTGATCGAAGCTTTTTGATCTCTTTGATTACGCGTTAGTTATGTAATAGGAAACTTAATGTACACGTGTATAATAATGTTTTATTAACGTTTTACAATGACAATTAAATAGCATAGAAGAATGATTCAATATATTACCAGATGTTTTATGATAAGGGTCGTTTTACTGTTTTTTATTTTTTTAATTTTAACATCTATATTATTAAATTTGTTTAAAAACTGGCGTTACAAACTTTACTCTTACCATTCTTAGTAGCTATCGTCTCATTTAATGTCTGTTAAAACACAAATATTTGTTAGCAATACATTAAATTATTTGTAGCAATGCCATTGTTTCTGGTTCGAACGATTTGTAATAATTTTTCTTGTCGCAATAAATGTTCCTTTTACTAGTAATTACGTCAACATTCACTTTGATCTCTTTTGTTTTAATTTTTTAGCATTTATTACAACATTTTACTTTATATTTTGAATTTTAATCAAGAAAATATTTTATTTTGTGATGTTCAACTTTGGTCATGCACTCATAACACAGTAAATTTACGTGAAATGCTTAAAAATTCATTTATCATTAAATTTTGGTCGGTTAGTCTCGTACAGGCCACAGTTACAATGCAGTGTTAAACCTGATGTAACTGAGGGACTAGCCAACCCCGGACCGAAGATACAATAAGACTAAGTGATGTATACTGTTACAAGACAGCAAGTGGGTTAACCGGGTCCCAGTTTAACGTTAATTGGTAATACTGAACTAGCAATCTCAAAACAATTTATATGCTTTTCTTGGTGTTACGTTGGTCAGTCGAATGCGGTTATAAACTCTTGGCATGAATTCGGAAAATTCAACAATTCACAACAACAAAAATCCACCACTGAAAATATAATGCTACCAATAGCAAAATACCTACGGATTAATAATAGTAAGCATTATTCAGATACTGCATTGTTTGTGTAACATTGTTATTGATAAGTGAAAACATATAAATTTCTTACGTTTACATGAACATTTTAAAAATGTAAAACGTAACTGAGATAAGAAATAAACTTCGTTCAAAATAATTATGTAGTTCTAACATTAATATTCTAAGATGTATAATAATAAAAACTTAAATAATTTGTTGTAGGAGTGATTAGAAAGAAAAAGATTCATTTGATAGATACTTTAATAATATATTTTCAATGTCGTGAAAGTATGATTTCTCACCTTTACGTAGAGGAAGAAATATCTTCATAAGACACATTCACACCACAAAAATTTCGCGATCTTTCCAAGTTTCGGTAATCAAGGCGAACCAGAAACTCTCAAAATATATGTAGTAGAGGAATATAATCTTCGCAAAATTTGTACAAACATAGATCCATCAACAAAATAAAATCTCCCAATTATGGAAGACCGTACTGAAACAAGTACATAATTTCATGAAACAATCACACAGCAATTACACTCCACAAACAACATGGCGTCTTGTCAAGGGTTGTCGGAAGTTTTCAGCAAATCATATTGCGTACTAGTTTGACGCCTCTGGCCGCCATAGTTAGACGGGGGTTGAGTAAAACTTTAGGCTGGGTCTAAGGAGTGTTGGATCAAGATTTTGGCCATTTTGTGTACACGTACCGGTGCTATTCGAAGTTAGACCAGTTCTGAGTTAGACTGGGTTTGAGTTACGACTGCCTGTCTTGCAGGAGTGGCCCCAAGTATGCTTCGTCACATCTGTAGTGCTGGTTGCATCTTGTATGTATAAAACGTAACATTTTCGACCACCCTATAGAAAGAGCCGTGACAACACGGTCTTTGGAAATCACAAAACTTGGAAACAGTATTGGGTTATCATTATTATCCTATTAAGAGCCTAAAAATAATCAGATATTTTAAAACACTCCCAGTATATCAGCAACAAAAATCACCCGCAGTAACTCATACTGCAGGTACAGCACGATTTTTTATACTTGTGTATTTAAAGTGTAAAATGTCATACTTGTGGAATTATAATAAAAATTACTTGATTACGTATTAATATAAACAAGAAATATTTCTATAACAAATAATACATGAGGAATATGCAGATAATTATCCGAAGTGTTAGGATATATATCTAGAAAATAAGGTATGAATTTTGCATCTTTATAATATATAAATTTGAAGTTTTATTTGTATGTTTGTTATGTATATATGATTGGAAGAATTAAAAGTGGTATATACTTCGGTTTCTGTTCTTTAGAAATCGAAAAATTCATTATTAATGGGTTATACTGAATGCTGATGAACTGTTCCAGAATTTTTTGAACGTGAAAGAAAACTACTCTGGCGGCAATTTCAGGTATTGCAGACGATACAGCAGAGCTGGAATGTAATAATAGCAACATCAAAATGATAATTGCGATAAATTGCTATACATATAAATAATCTCTTCTTTAATCGAAATTAAAAATTTACTTTTTTATCGAAATGCATCTAGTTTCAGTAGATGTGTCATTAAATGAAACGATTTGTAGTAAGCCCTGAAAGGAAAGTTTGTTAATTAGGTAATATTTAAATATTGACAAAATGTATAAAAATTGAATGAATTATCAAAAAGGAAGGAATCTGATAAAGATTTCAGTTGTTAATGAATAACATTTCATGACGTTTCTGAAGGACACATTCGTGTTCTTTAAATTCTACAAAAGAAAGCTTCTCGCGCTATGAAGCAAAAGGTCGCGTTGTTTCTTTTTAAACCCCTTCCATTTCTCTCCTTCTTTGCTGTCACGTCTTTCTTACGTTAAGGTGCAGTCGTGCTTCATGCCACACTCACCACCCCGTCTCTCTCCTACGTTCAAAATGTCGTCACTCCTTTCTTAGCCGTTTCCCTCATCAGGTACTTTCATCTTCCGCGTTTCTTTTCTTTCTGGATGGAAATAATCTCTTTCCTTTCGCTTGCTGCACTTGAGCCTCGCTATGCAAACAAAGACACTAAAGAAAAATACAAAATAAGTCAGAAAAACAAAAAAAGTCGGAACGTCCAATAGTACTGAAATGAAATACGACACTCCACCCAATTAATACACTCAAGTGCAGTCGGGTTCTTGCGTTCTTCAGGTAACTCGGGCAGCGGCTGAGGAGTAAAAGAAACTGGTGGAAATTTCGAACCGGTTGTGAATAGGTTGTTGAATAGGTTGTTGAATATTATGAAGGATTGTTGAAAAATAAGATTCTCTTGCCCATAATTTAAGTCTATATTTATACTATATCTGATTAATCTATACGATTATTCATAGACACAAAATTTGTTTTTATTAGTTTTCTCACTAAGTTTCGATTCCACCTTGAGTCTTCGACATTATACAAGTGAACGAAACATAGGTAAATGACAGACTGCAAGCAACTAAAATAAATATTCAGTATCTGTGCAGAAATCATTCAAGTCCTTTCAGAAATCATTTAATCATTCAAGTTCATTCTCAGTTTAATAATGTTGTAAATTCTAAAAGCATACCTTTTTCTTATTCCATTTCATGTTGACTCAAATATGTGACATCAGGTTATAGATCCAAAAGTGGTGAAACCAAGCTTTTTCAGTGGGATAGGATATTGTTCTACAAATTACTACTATCTTATTCAGAGGATGAACTTAGCAAAGAAATTTAAGGAATACCGTGCTAATACTAAATATTTATTTTAATGCTTGATGTCAAATATAACAATGTTTCATTACCATCTTCAATGGATATGAGATGACGACTCAAACCGAAGTCGAATAATGATGCGAACGTTAATAAAAACAAATTTTACTACTTGTCGTATTGAATATTTTCTATGAATGAAGTAACTACTACCAACTTGGAGTACTATTTCATAATGATTTAAAATACTTCTTTGTGAACTAAAAATTCCCACTACAGAGATAGTGGAAAAAAAGAAGCGGATCGGCCCAAGCAATCGCAGCGTGCTAAGTATGCCGTGTCGACGAGTAGTGTGAGACGAGGCACCCAATGAGCATCCGGAGTTGCGAACGGCTCCACATCACGCAAAGAACTCTCGCTAAATCTTGCAATTCAGCGTTCCCCCTAATGCG
Organism: Laupala kohalensis; assembly: GCA_002313205.1. Lineage (NCBI taxonomy): Eukaryota > Metazoa > Arthropoda > Insecta > Orthoptera > Trigonidiidae > Laupala > Laupala kohalensis. The sequence goes on from NNCF01129502.1 coordinate 85,729, forward strand.
AATTTTCTTTGTTACGTTTTCTGTGTTAGATAGGATGGAACATTCAATCGAGATTATTTGACACTTCTTTCAGATTTTTACCGCTCTTATTTTATAGAAAAATATAATATTTTGGAGGATCAATATGCACAACTCATTTTGATGTGAGTAGTTTGTTTATTTGTTAAATAATTAAATGAATAAACATACCTATGTTTTATTATAAAAAAGGAATTTTGAATACAGTACCAGTTTAAATAATGAGAATTCTTATGAACGAATGAAGTTTGGTTTCTGTCTTATGCATATGATGAGATAATCGTAATACTTTTGTTCTGCTAGTGACATAAATTGTTCGTTATATTTGCGTGACCTACATTTTTGAAGATTTTTCCACGTAGTGTGTATCAATGCTTGAAAGACACAGTGCTACATTTAAACAAACAAAAGTATTAGACAATGTCTATAGTTTACATTCGTTTAAATATTTATATGCCCACGTAATGATCAACAGGAAAAATTCTTTGTCCAAAAAACAAACGTTTCCAAGTTCAATTGATTAAATTCTATCCAATGAGGATAAAATATTTAAGAGAAACATTTCATTTCAGAAAGAATATGAAATTCTTCGCACGTTGTGATTTCAGCTACGTAGCTACGTGTCGACCCTTGCGGTACTCCGGCACTAGCAAACGCGAAGCCATAGTCTCCCTCCCACTCTTGGGTGCGATTTCGGATTTCGCTAAGCGAAAGCTCTCAGCTGCCGGGCGCTCCATCACCTCCAGATCCCCAACCGGAATCGCGGCACTGCTTATCGCGCGGAGGCCGCCAGCAGGCATCCGTAACGAGCCCATCGCGGGCCGCATACATCAAACGGATCACGGCCGATGCCCGAGGCGGCGTGCGCTGCGCTGCGGGGTGCCGTCGTGGAGGTACTCTCGTCACACGCTGGTGGGGAAAGAAGGAGTGGACAAACAGATAGAGTGGAAGCATGCACGGAAAAAATAAGTTTGATACCTCAGCATAAAGTTAGCTGTGATAATTCACGCGTTGGATGTCTAGCGGACAGACAATACCATTGGCTGTCACAGCTTACGCTGCAGCTGCCCTAAAACAGCTTTTGTCTGAACGAGACCAATTTTCTATCACTGCGGAAACTAATGCTGTTTTACTGGGAGGAAGAAAGTTACATCAACAGCTATTGCTTATATGTTTTGCGCGCAACAGCTCAGCCCCGCTCAAAAATCCGGCATAGCTACAAGAACCGTTGTTTGTTCCTCGCCGCTGATCTCGTTCGTAGTTGCAGCTAAATGCCACTTGGCTCCGCTGCGTTCTAAGCATTCGGTTCGTTGACTCATGACTGAGGCGGCGCATCCTCGCAATTGTTTTACAGAGTCAAAGTGACCATGGCTTTCGCAAATATGAATAGTTGTTTACTTGAACAAAATGATTCATTACAACGACTAAACGACGCCATCCCGACGTTGCGTAGTCCGAAAATTGAAGTCTAGACGACGAATATGTACAGTGTTTTCTTGACGCCGAGCAACCGTACAATGACGATATTTTGAATTTCTGAAGGTTAATGTTGGCGAATACCCATTTATTATTTTTAATAATATTTTCAAATGTATTAATCTAATAAGAATACATTTCAAGTATATTCAAAATAATGAAACGTTTGGATACACAAAAACTTTTTTTTGGTATTTAAAAATATATTTTTCAAGATTTTAGAGATGATTACTATTTTACGTATTTACTATTCATGGTACCAATTCTATGGTGTCAACTCTTAGACAACGTAACTCAAGATACTAAAACATTATACTGCAGTACCTCAATGTTAGCGTTTGCGTCTTCAGGGGGATAGGACCGTACTCCCGCTGTCGGGTACCTGAAGAAGGACGTCGAAAAAAAAGAACGTTTGCTGTACGCCTGTTATGAAACAAAGTAAGACCATGGAGTTGTAATAAAAATGAATATCAAGGAAGTCGAGATATTATATCGAGAATAAAGCATGCAGATAGTTGACATCGACTCATGTCGAATCAATATTACATGCATTCTTGTTGGCAACATCATATATTATAGGTTCCGTTTTCTTATCTTGTATATTAGCTACATAGGCTGTGAGAGCTAATGCTGTACACTATGATACAGAAGGTCGAAAATTCACGTCATAGTAAACGGATGTTAGCTGTGCGAGCTCATGTATTGTCTGTCCGGCTGTCAGCCAATACATCAGTACTCCAGCTTAGTTGTTGTTTTTTTTCAGTGTGAGTTCGCAAGATGGTTTATTTAATATTACGATTTATTACTTCAGATTTTGTTTCCAGTGCTAAGATTGCCTGAGCTGTTAGTTAATTGTTACAATAAAATCTACTAAAGTTTAATGCAAATAAGAGATCAAAGAAAGTAATTCGAAAAAATTTCTTTTTATGTTCTTATTGTCTTGAAGGTTTCTCTAATGTGTGTAAATTACCAACTGATTTACTATTCATTAATATGGATAATATATTCTTTAGAAGCCATCATTATTTTTCTTTGAAAATTTTTGCACTGTATTTACAGGCGTGGTAAAATGTAAGATAATTCGCGCAATAAAATGAAAACAGTGAAATCCCTTACTTTCTACCCTCAAAATCTGGAAAGAATGGGAATGTTTCGTGGTTTGTTAAAAATCGAATATTTTAATACAAGATGTTTTATTTATTTGTTTCACAAAAATCGTATTTTTTGCCTCGTATTCAGTAAGTCATTTAATATTACCTTTGTCAAGGAGAGGAATACTAAAATATTTACTAACAATTGGAAAAAGAAGCGAAATTTTCTTGAGAGTGATGTGAAATAATTATTTCTCATTGTTTCACAACCGAAGCGTATTTTTGGTACAAGGTTTTACAAGAAATTTTATCAATATAGATATGTTAGAGGGAAAATACTATTTTAAACTAGAGCAGTGAAGTAGGAAAACCAGAAACAAACCACAAAACTAGAACATACTAAACACACATTTTACGATTTTTGTGTTTGAGATATGTAAACTTTGCTACACATAATGTACTGATTTAATCTCTCGTGATACTTGTATTTCCAGTGTTACATCTATTAGCAAAATTCTAGTATTGCTTCATTGGATACCTCCTTTTTTACACTACTCATAATAAAACGTTTAAATATTTAAGCAGAGTGTTTCTTTTCTTGAAGTGTTTGTCACGTCCCATGTTGTACTAGACGGAGATACAGTATTGGTTATTCCATTTGTTCGTATTTTATTCCAAAGATATAATACTAAAGATATAATTCACGGTTTTGTATAATACAAGTTTGGCCAAATTTAATTACATTTTTAAAACTTACACTAATGTTGTGCGTACTGATGTGAATAGATATTGAAAAGATTGTAAGGACGTTCAGCATTGTTTTGCCGGCCATATTAACGCGTAAAGATACTTAAAATTAGTGCCATAAAATTACAAACCTAATTATTGAAATACAAGCCAACGATAAAAAATAATTACAATAATCACAAATTGGTGACGATAATGACTAAAGAAATGTAGAGATCCTATTATAACGTTTCTGGAAAAAAATTCCGGGTCTCTTGTCCTGCCCAAACGCATTTTCCCTATAAATGACATTATTTGCGTGCGTGATACGATCAGAACAAGGGGAATAAAAACGGTGTGCATAGAAACGAATAGAAGAAGTCAGTGCCAGAAGAACAGAAATTGATTCTAGATTGGACCAAATTTGTTGCGTGAAGAATAGTCTTTTAGTTCCGTTGAATGCAAAACATGCGAGTAAATCTTTGTTTAAAATTGTGTTCTTTCTCATTGGGGCTAAAAAGATGAAAAAACTGAAAAGAAAAGGCAGGAGAAAGTTTCATTGGCTGGTCAGAATGTTTTTCATTCGCCGCATAGTGGTGTGATAAGAAAAGGTTTAATGGGGGACGTTTTTCGACATACCCCAACTCCGTTAGTTTCCCCTCTTATATAAAGTTTTCTTTTTTCTTTTGCATTAATTATTATAATGAACATGTTTTACGAAATTTAAATGCGGAGATAAAACATTTTTTCTTATATCGTGTTAAATACATAAATTCAATTGAGAAATATTAACATTTTATGATCAACGTTATTCCATCATATAAAGAGGAAACACAAAGCCTCGTAGCATTTGAAATGTGCAACATCCGTGATTTCAATCTTTTGTGGACTTCTCGTTGAGCTTGCAACTTTCATAGGCCTTGGCGTCTTCCCATTCCGAAGAAATGTATGCGACCGTCCGCAGCTGCCCAGCCGCGCAAACAAAACCGAAACAAGGCCAAGCTCTCTTCCTCTGCTCACTCCCGCACACTCTTATAGAGCCCTGCAGAAACTTGGCCGCTGTCCAGTAGGGTGCACACCCCTCCCACCATTAGTCTTATCTCTTGCCGCGCCTCGCTCCCACCGTATCACTTTCCAATAGAAGGAGAGGGAAGGAGAGATACAGGCGGATGCTGCGGCAACAATGATGCAAGTAAGAGATAGGAGATAACAACATGGGAAAGGAATGAAAGTGACAAGGAGAGTAGAGAAAGAGTAGAGAATTTTAGGAAGTCATAACACAATCTTAACATGAAATATTAAGAGAAATAACTACATATACGAAAGATATTCACATAGTAATCAGAGTGTAGTATATTATGAAAACATAACACAATCTTAACGGAAGAAATCTTAAGAGAAATGAGTACATGTATGGAAGATATTCTCATAGCAATAGGAACACATTATTCAAACCATGTTATAGGAAGTTGTATCATCATAGCATAAATGTCGATCAAAATAAAGCGGTAATGCAACCGATAATTGTTGTTGTAATGGCATTGATCTTTATCAGTGATTTACCATTGTTTGATTGAGTCCGTACTAAAAGTGTTTTCTGCTGAGGTTTCCTTCCCCTAATGCATACATATTTTGGCCGGGTATCTTATACAGGGGTGTTTACAGTTTCACCGTTGTATTTACGGCGTATGTAGCCTAGGTAGAAATATCGAACGGCGAGAAGAAGTGGTGTAGTGGTTGACACCCCTGTTACCAAAGCAAAGAATCCCCAATTCGATTCCCAGCTTGTCGCCTATTTTCATCCGGCTGTTATTACGCTCTAGAGAAACCGCCCCTGGGAGTCACGTACCTAATCCCATTGAGCTTGCTCTGGGCAACGGATCAGTTTTCAGGGAAAAGGGGAGAGACGCTCAGCAAGAGGATTCGGCAGTTATTTGTCTTACACTGACGGGGAAACCCGTCTAACGCGATCAGGGAACCCCGTCAGGGTCCACGACACTCCCGCAGTTGAGAGGGAAATTTTTCTAATAGCGGGAGTGTATAGTGTTCCAACGTCTTGTGTGCACTCTACCTATATTGCGACTTGGCGGTGACCGCTCTGGACCATGGGTAGTTCCGTAATATGGGGAGATGATTCTTCCTCGGCGCTACTCCTCGAGGGTTGGGTAGCCCCCTGGTGGGAAAAACCCTTGCCAATGGAGAGGACGTTCGGAAGACCACTGGTCGAAAGTTTGAGACCCTAGCACGCTCCGTACACAATCCCAGTCGAAAGACTGGGTAAAGGATCGGACGCTGGAATTGTACTAAATAGTAGGGCAAAAGTCCGAGTGCTACTCATCACTGTAAATTGAGGAGGCAGGGAAAGGGCATTGAGTCCTCAGATCAGAGTATGAGATGATCAAATATTGAGGAAAATTGTTTCCCGTTTAACATGATATTCATTGTTTTTATTTTCTCTATTGTTAAATATTTTAGTCGTGATATGTCACTAGGATATTGTATATTTATGTATAACTTGATAAAGTCGCAAACCAGTGACGAAATGTTATGAGTGAAATTCAAGACTTAAAAGGTTGATAATTTTATGATAGAACAACATTTACAGCACAACTATTAGCATGGAAATATTTTAAAACTTTATTGTGTCGTGAAAACAAGTGAACATCATATTTACAAGCATGGTGTCATTCCCTACGTCGCAATGCGCTATACTTTGAAACACGTTGTCGAACATATGAGTCCCCTGGACAACGAAGCTAGCACAACGAAAGCGATGTAGGGGAATAAGAACAGAGTAACATATTGAGGAGGCGAATCGCTCAGCCTGTTCCATTATTAATGGAAAGCTATTCTATTGAAATATAGTTTTCAGATGTCCCTTCTACGTAGCCAACTGTTTCCTCAAATGTTAAGTAAATTCCCCTTTTTTCCATAAACGGCGTAAGTCATCTTTTCCATAATGGTTTTCCCGATCGTATTCGTTGACGAGGGGTAGCACATGGTTGGCCTGAACATGCATTATACCTTCAATATATATATTGCACATCTGTAGTTTGAGTTTTGTTTCTCGTGTAAAGTTTAAAATGAACGCTAGTTTTACATTCATATTGAGAACTTTGATTCATTACCGCTTAAACTAAAATATAAATATTTCAGTTTTTTTTTATTTGCCAACAATTCAAAACAGCTTAAAAGCCAGTCGATTCAGCAACTTTAAGCGCCAAGAGGAACGTGTAGAAATGATGAATTCGTTCTCTAAAGAGAAGAACAAATATTAGATGGATGTTTGCATTCCATTTTGAAATATTTCACGTTTGAGCAGAGAGGGAAGTATTTGTAATTTTTTGTCTCATAATATTTCGATTCACCAGATATACGAGCATAAAGAAACATTTATAGTATTTGATGTTTTCCCTCCTGTTCAACTTGAAAATCGCTTAGGAAAATCTTCATTATTTACGGCACGCCTCTGTAAAAGTAATTTTGTGTGACCATTACATCGGTTTTCCATATTTATGTTTTCTAATTGAAGATGACAATTCAAACGGACGAATGAGTATGTACATTCAACATTTTGAAGCGTGTCTTGATGTTTGACGCAATCAATGGACGGAACCTAATCTTTTACTTTTTTTATTGTGTCAGTCGGAATGTTGTATTATGAACTGAAGTATTTTAAATATAGGAACATACGTTCTTTGAATAATGATAAGTTGTATTATAACACAAAAATATGTTTAAAAAAATCTTAAGTGCTTACATTTCTCAATTTATAGTAAATTTTTATGTTTTAATCCAATTGTATTATGTGAAAGTTCAACTACAACGCTTATTATATACTTTCGCAAAATCAGTTAAGACTAGAAGAAAACTTAATTCCGGAACTGACTCATATATCTGATGGGTATTGAGGGGCAGCAGCGCCACCAACAGTAGCATTACTGTGCTTAACTAAGACTCGACAACGCTATTGACGAGATTTCTCCTGCGTCCGAAGCTCTGCCGATGAGATTTACTCATTTAAGGCGTCGGTTGCGATGGGCTAAAGAGAGGAAGAAGCGCTGTCCCGAACTTTCAGTTGGAAGGACGTGGAAGTTCTGGAGGCAATTGGCCAGAGGTGGTAAAAGTGGGAAAGCAATAAAACGTTTTGAAGGATGTTTACCGTGATCTCTCGCAGAGTGGTAGGTCGGAAACGCTAATTTTAGACTGTTCGAGGATTCTCTTGTGTTCTTCCATGTCGATCGGAATCTCTGTATTGCCTACGGAAGGAGAAAAATTTAACATTATGTAGAAATGAATGAGGTGAGTGAAAAGTAGAGATAGTGTCAGCAATGACAAAGTAGGTTTAGTCACAGGTGTTGATTTCCGTACCCCTTCCATCACTTGACGCTAGGCCTCCAAGTGGGCGCTGTGTTTCCACAAACTTGGCTTTTACTGCGCTTCGAGGCCAGCAGACCTCATCCGCTAATTCCTTCGTTATTTCATTAGCCCTTGTACTTGTTGTTCGTTCAACTTGGGTAACGCTGTTAAGTGGCGCCGGGCGTCAGCAAGCGCTCGCGCCGGGTGTTACGTCTCTATAGACGGCTCGCTCCTTTTTTTGCTCACACTTTTCTCGGCTTACCACAAGCGCTCTCTACAAACAACACTGGACGAGACTCCAGAAAATCATTTGAAGTTTCCTGTCTGTTTTTTCAAAGGGAGTTCTTTTCTATTTTACTTTATGAGATATAATATTTTACAATGAATCTGACATTCATTACACTTCTTTTTTTTTTCTTCCTGTTTTAATTTTTTTGTTTCTATTTTTCATTCCCTTAGGGAAATATAACGTTTCGCTCCAAAATTACTGTTTATTAATCTAAGGTTGTATTCAATTTAAAAGGAAATTATCCAGTCATATTAGTTCATTAATGAACTTAATTAAAAGAATAAATTTTTTAAAAATGTGTGTTCTTATATTTTCGCTAAATCACTCAAATGCTTTATAATAAATACAACATTTATTACATATAATAACTAAATGCTTTATATCCAGTAAGTAAAGATTTTATATTTAAATACTTATCTGGCACGCACATATATACCTTTTGATGGACGTCTATCAAACATTGATCGATTAAATTTTATGAAACGGTCTCAATACTATGCCGTTTTAACTTACGAAAACCCACAACTCACAATTATTGAAATATGCACAATTCTTGAAAGCCATGTTTTGCGCTTTTCTTCTTTTTTATACCATTACTGTTACTTCTCCTTCGAAAGATCGATTATCGCTCAATATTAAAGGTCAAGACCAAGGAGATTATATGCAGGAGATAGCACTCATGGAGTGGTCTTTTCTATGTGTACACCTTTTCTATGTGTACGAAGAGCGTCGTCAGCTCACGCGGCAGCATGAAACTTCAGCGCCAACTGGTTATTGTAACTACTTCAAATTCATTTGTCTCTATGGGAAAGGGTCATATGTTTTTAAATATAATAGCACGAATATTTTACTTGTATGCTGTTGATATAAAATACACATGTGGCAAAATTTTCGTGTTTATTAAGCAATTAATTATTATTATTTTATTAATTATATTATTTTATTAATATTAATTAATTAATAATTATTAATTCTATTACTATTGTCAATTATGTAGTATAATTAAATGAATAATTTTAAACTTACGATATTTTATGGACGAATAATATTTTTATTTTTTGTGAATAGCTCACTACGTTTCGACGTGGATTTACGGTATCCTGGATTCTAGTTAATAGTGCGTAACATACTTTCCGCTAATTAATATCCGATAGAATTTGTCAATAAAATTAAAAGAAGATTGTATTACCTTCAAAACAGGCAACAATTAACGCAACCTCCACTAGATAATATGATTTATGCAGCGTTTTCTTATAACAAATTCACAACTCCTTCACTTCATAGACTACTTAAGTCTGAGAATATGAAATTGATTTCAACATTTAAAAATAAAAGGAATAATCTGATAACGAAAGGGAAAGATACGAAAGATCACTTGAATGCTAACAACATAGTATACAAAATAAAAAGTAAAGATTGTAATGTTGGTCAAACAAAAGTAGGTTAAACACTAGAATCCAGGAATACAAAAGAAATTTACAAGAGAAATTTAAAATCAGTAGAACAAAGTATATTGTATTAATAATTATCACTTGATGGATTGAGAAAATACATTAATTTTGGACAAAGAAGTGAATTATTACAAACGTTGTATATCAGAAATGATATTTATAAAAAATTCACCCGGAAGTTTGAATTTACACACAGACACTGAAAAACTATCTGGTTTATACAATACAATATTATAACATGTTTGTGTTTCTGCTTTTTGTAAGCATATTTTGCGTTTATATTTATGTTTGTAACATGTTCATTTGTCCTGTTGTTATGTTTATTGTTATAAACACTGCGAGCGGGAACTGCCATTGAAGTAGTTATAGTAACCAGCGTGTGATGGCGCTGAAGATTCATGTTTTTTTGTAGGGCTTTAGGACTGGTAAGATTCATATTGCCTAAGGAACTATAAGTGTATACACGTATTCCCATGCGCCATGATGGATCTAACGAAGCTGGCGCCTTAGGGGATATTTGTTTCTGGAGACCGCTTTGAAAAAAAAATTACATTAGTGTTATTGATAAAGAAAGAAGTGCAGTAAAGGAAAAGTATTTATCTGACGTGGTTAACATTAGTGTCTACCCATAAATATTCTTTATAATTTGTTCAAATTTATTTTCTAATATATGTTGACAAATAGGCAAGTATACATTTGAAAACATTTTTCATCGTAGTCAAATTTACAAGTGAGTATTATATACAGTTGTTTAACAATAATTATTTTGTGATAACTTTCGGTCAGGTGAAAATGGCGACGAGCCGGGAATCGAACCCGGGACTCCCGCTTTGATCGCAGGGATGTTAACCAGTACACCACACGTTCGCCTTCCACAATTGTACCTTAACACGTAGGTACGTGTGAAACCGATAATAATGTGCCCACAGCATTGTGTGCCACCCAGTTCGCTTATCTCCTGTATGGGGAGGCCTCAGGTATTCCGGGATTTAGGTCTGGGTGGAAATGGTGTACAGTTGTGGAAGGCGAACGGGTGATGTAGTGGTTAACACCCCTGCGATCAAAGCAAAATTCCCGAGTTCGTCGCCATTTTCACATTACCGAAATCACATCACATCATTTCATATAATTTCTCCACGTGTAGGGTACACGGAAGAAATATGTACATAATCATTATTTTTTTAAATATTCTAATTGCCAATTCAATTTTTAACATAGGCCTATAGAGGTCGTGCTGAAATGCATAAATATATAACCTATAACACGATATAATGTGTTGATATAAGTATACATCGGTTAATACAATATTATAGTATAATAAAGAAGTAAAATTTGTCTAATGTTCTGAATTACATTTGTACTCCCTAAGAATGAAGTGAATGGACTGCATGAAGAAGTTATGGGATTACGAAATACCCATTTTTAATGGCTTCATCACTTTCGGAATTCTAATAAGATTCACATATCAAAATTAACAATATGTAAAATGCCTTTTCTTACTTTGAAAGAAAATGTTGTATTATGTACTTTAGTACGTAATGTATTATGTACTCTAATGTCGTAATTTGACTTGACGCTCAAACTTCCAGTCTTATTGGTTACGTTTTGACACAAATTCACGCGATCATAAAAACTAAAAACCATCAAATTGTAATATTTCCGTATCACGATCAGAAACTATTCACAATTTAATTGCGGTATTATTTTTATCAATAAATTGTCAAAAGACGATAAATTATCTAAATTAAAGCGGCGCGACTCCGACGTTTGCAAGCGCTACGTCATATTTTTGACATCATGTTGGATCCAGAATGGCGCATGCGAATACCTGTACTTATAGTGCTTTAATGTTGCCGCGTGAGCTGACGACGCTTTTCGTACATACCCCCACTAATAACAAATATTATTTTTTGACACATCTCCACACAGTAAATAACGTAAGGCTTACGAATTAGTTTGAAGTATCAGTCTGGATGGAAACGGTGTACATTGTGAAAAGCGAACGGATGGTGTAGCTGTCAACACCTCTAAAATCAAAGCAGGAGATCTCGGACTCGATTCCCGGTTCATCACAATTTTCTGGTTTTAGTTACCACATAACTTCCACTAAATTATTTTATTCACTCCTAAGAAAGTGCCTTGATTCACTGTAAGTTATCAACCGGGTTCCACCGCTATGGTCTTGGTAGCTCGTACCGCAACCACAACGCCTCCAGTGCTCCTGACGAATGACAACCCTTCCAGCGCCTTGCGATTGCCCTTCGCTCCTCTGCACCCTCCTCCATTGCAATTGCTACAGTTTTGTGAGAGGCCGAGTGCATAGCAATTTTTCAAATGTTTCACGAGAGAGAAACTTCTTCTTGTGTCCCTCAACTTCCATATCTACGACTACGTTGTGCTGAAGGTACGACATAGGGATATTCAGTGGTTAACATTCACTTTAATGGTCAGATATCAAAGTAACGTGTGATCATTAAGTAAATTATTTCCTCTTTATTTCACATTTATTTATCATTTTCAAAACCTTAATGTTGCTCAAGTCATGTCAAGATAATTTCGTAGGCATGTCTATAATTTACTTTTGTCAAAATAACACGATATTTAATAGCCCTGAAATCAGGAAAATATATTGATATGCACTATGCACATGTTTACATGACATATTAGCAATGGTCATAAAGTATGTAGAGATAATAAGCGTTAAAATCAAAATTTCGTTTTAAGTGAATGTTTTTTTTTTCACCTTTCTGTATATCTTATAAATCAATATCTTCACACTGTGACAATAAGCGACCATAATGGAAGTAATGTTTCGTCTCTCAGTGTAGAAGAATAGGTTGTCGGTGACATTATACATGACACGAGTGTCAGCTACCAACTAGACTGCGTTCCACGCTTTACGCTCCATATTCCTCTTTTTTCACACTGTCCAGCACCCAGTAGTTTGCATTCCAGGACGTCTATTTTTCGCCCATTAGATTTTCCTTTTCGTTTTCCTCGTCTATATTGATATGGATCCCTGTTCCGACAAATCGTATATTCTCAAGCCATGGAGAATTTTTCTAAGGCACTAATTTACATAGACTTACAGACACGTGTTGATGACATAACTTACGAATTAAGATTTTATGGAGGAGAACAGATGCAAAGTTACTATGCATATTTTACCTCTGGTTCTTGAGGAAATGCTTCTATTCCACCGTAGTTTTGCAGTTGTAAACACACCAATTGCCTGGTTTATCTGTTAGGTATATCCCACTAGGATCCGCCAATTTTCGTGATCATGCTGCCCAGACACACAAAGAAATTGACTGTGTGAATTTAATGCTTTCCTTTTTAAGCAGCCTATAGACGTACGTACTAGTATTTACAAATATTTCGTTGGTTTTCTAAAAAAATGTCTCTCATCTATATAGTTCTGCCTATCTTTGTAGTCCTCCGTCTTCTTTTCCATTTCTATTCATGGATGTGAAACTTAGATATCAACTGCTTAAGCCTGACCTTTGTGTGTCTATCACCTTCTATCGTATTTCACGTGATTTCTCTTGAATAGCTCGCTGTCTATTAATGGTAGAAACAAATAGATAAACAGTCGCAATAGTATTTGAGAGTTTCTCTTTCCCGAATTCCTTGGCATGTCATTGACAATTCTTCTAATATTATCTGACAAACCGCGGTCTTTTCTCTTGTTTTGAGTACCGTTATCTTAAATACATTGTGTTCACACAAAGGCACTGAAAAAAGATAAAATAATTTCTTACAAACTAAATAAATTGGGATGATCTTAATAGAGCGTGTTTATGACAAATCACACTTATTAAAGTCAACGTCAGTGATGAAAATACTGTTCAATCAACTTATTGAAGTACTCCTAATTTATGTCACGTAACAAAAAATTCCGACTCGCACGTAATTTTTGGTTCCTTTCTTTGTTTTAATTAAGCTCATTATCAAGAAGGAGTGTGAAGTCTTCAAGAGTCCATATTTGGGTAAGCTACTGAAGATTTCATTTTTCTTTGTGAAGTAAATTACTAGAATAAATGATGATTTAAAATAGTCTCAAACCTCACGAGTAAAGTGTACTACTGTTAATTGAGGAAGTATTGAATAGGGATCTAAACTTTGTGCGATCCGCTGCAATATAAATAATTAAACACTTCATCAGGATAAATGGTAGATATTGCAAACAGTTGTATTCTCATGGAATTGAATATAATTCTCTCATCGCCCACATTAAAGCGATTACTGACTATCAATTACGTTGTGGAATGAAAAATTCATGGATTAGTTGAGTGAATATGGTGTTAAATATTAGAAAATAGAACATTTCTCTAAATGGTGTTTAAAAAATATATTTCTTGATAACGCTTAACATATATTTGCCACTTTTATTATAGTAGAATCCAAAATATATTTTCCAAAGTTCTTTTGTAACAAAAAATACTAAAAAAGCTAGGGAATGCTTGTGCTATTGTTAACAAAGAAACTCGCCTGAAACTTCGTAAATTATCTGGTTACTAGATAAAATAGTCAGTAGCATGTTCTATTGTTATGAAAAAGAAACGTTATAGATACTTTCCTAATTATTTTCATTAATGTGTGATACAACACATGAAGTATGATAAAATTATTACGATTAAAAATGATAAAAAGGCAACGACTCTATTCAGAAAATATCTGAAATACTTTTATTTTATTTATTTGCATCAGTGATGCATAACTATAAAGAAGATATTTATAATTTTATTTCTATAATTTATATGCTTAAAAAGTATGCATGCACATTATTACGAACATCACTGACAGAGGAGTCAAGATCTACAGATGACAAACGCAAGTTCTTTGCGGAATATGGGGTGGTCGTAGTCATAATTACTCTCCCTTGCAATTAAATCATTCCGACAGCTCATTCACACCCTCTCCTCGCTACCTCCATTCCCTCTCGGAAATGTTCCCCATAAAAACACGCGAAATTCCGGGAGTGTATATTTAAACGACACGCGAATGAATCTCAAAGGATATATCCCTGTCTGGGAATATCAGATACTGCCGTCACGCAAGTGTTTTCACAACTCGGCCGCCTCTGCCGGCAGCGGCCTAAGCTCGCAGTGGCATGAGGGCCCTTGCCAACACTCCTCTCCGATCCACACGCGGGCGCACATACCTGCCCTCCACACACACATCTGCATTCTCACTCGCACCCGGCCAGAGTGCGTTGCTGTCGCTGTTAAATATTGACGCCACAATCCGCGTTCATCTATTCATCGCGCCCGTAAAGGGATGGTGGCGGAGGAGACGGTAGCGCCGTGGTCGCAACGGAGAGCGACGTCACAATTGAGAGTACAACGTCGAGTCGTGACGTCGCCGCGTTAGTCATTTATCACTTCGTCGCGCGCGCGTGCGGGAGGGCAGACGAACGGACTGACGCGCGTTGGGGGTGGGGGTAGCAGACAGACAGACAAACGAACGCACAGACAGAAGGATGGACGACGCTTTGGGAGAGCGCACGGTTGAGGACGCGCGGGTCGTACAAAGCGGTCGTGGAGAGGACAATTCGCTCAGTGAGTGACGCGGTTCCGCTGAGTGGCGACGCCAAAGTCGCGCGCATCACTTGGTAAAGAAACCGTTTGGGCCAACGGAGGAGAGTGGCGCGCGTCCGACGCTGAGGAATGTTGGGAAGGCCGTCTCTCAGCATTCTTTGGTCTTCACGAGGTTCCATGGGTTTATATGGTTTACGACTTTAGTGGAAACATGTCTCACTTCTTTCAATATACATAGCGAAAACATGATGTATACATATCAAAGCAAATATGGNAACATGTCTCACTTCTTTCAATATACATAGCGAAAACATGATGTATACATATCAAAGCAAATATGGAACACGTCGAGGTTTCCTTCCCTTCAACTTGAATTGATATATTTTATTTCGTTTTTTATGGATGTATGTTAGTTCAACAATAAAATAGTCAATTTATTTATTTTTATTACATATACCTCCTGCACCCAACAAAATCATTTCATGGTTTATCCCTTTTTCATTATCTTCTTCATCGTTACATTTGTAAAGGAACATTGAATAATTAAAAAAATGGGCTTTAATTTACACCAAATGAGGATACCGTGACCTGCACTGGGCTGTTGCGCTGCATAGAATATTCTTTATTTGTGAATTATATATATCGCCATTCCATTAAGATGAGGTGGTTGCTTCTAGTTCGAATTTTGTTTTAAAATAATTTCAATGTTGCAAATTTTATTGCAGAACTCTTCAAACATTTATTCTTTCTTGTTTTAATTAAAGTTGTCTTGTAGAAAGTCAATTGATTCAAGACACAGTAACCGTAGAGTGGACTGCAGGTTCTAACAACTGTTCAAATACGTGAATCAATTTCCGTCGTGGACAGGGGATCGATGACATCAACAAGGTAAGCAATGAGAACAACGCAATCACACAAACCTCCACATCTCATTTGGTCAGTTTCAAAGTGTTGTAATGTCACTATGATGGGAGCGAGCTGGAAAGAATTAGTAGGAAAAGTAAAAATGCTTCTTGTATGATCTATTTGAGTCCGACAAAAGACAAATATCTATAACTGTATATATGTCTATGTAACTAGGATTTACAAAGATATGAGTTAACTGCCTTGGGTGCTTGATGTAAAGACACTCAATTTTTGAAAAGTAATAGCTGTGAAAATTTTCTGTAACGGATATTCTTGTCCTCTGTTAACAAGCGTCCACTTTTGGGACATTCAAGTCAACAAAGAGACAAATGACGGAGATTTAAAAAGTGTTCACTATAATGTCCGCTACTGAAGTGTTCGTTGTCACTGTTCCAGAATGTTTCCAGTAATTATATTATAACTCAAACTTGTTCTATGTGAGCAAATATTTTACTTAAAAATTATGAATTTTATTCATTCTCTAACCCGAAAGAATAAAGAATATATATTTTATTTATATAAAATTGATGTTATGATATTATTTTAGAAAATGTTTCAAATGAATTATATTGGAAAAGAGTTAAACTCGATGAATGATAAATTACGATTTTAAAAGTATTTAATTTATGTCTAGTAACTTTATTTCCCTCCCTATTCTTCACTAATTAAAGTTACTCTGAAGGAAATTAGACAAAATCTTTTCAAAAAAAAAAATCTTGAATTGCTACAACGAATGAAGTCATGAAAAATGAAGTCATTGCGTCCTTTATAGTTAACTTATAATACTCTTGTATCATTCAAAATGACAATAATAAACATAAAAATGTGAAACCCAAGACAGAAGCAAATCTTTTAGAAGCTGTTCCATTGCTATTTAGAAGTTTACAGTTGTTCTCAATTCTCTCATAAATTATTCGTACTTCATAAAACAAAAATGCGCCACGTGAAATCAGAGAAGAGAGCTTTCGCCTTTAATTACTGACAGAGCGCAGAGTAATTTAAATGCCAAATGATGCCTTCTAAGGTCCATTCCTGTAGCGAGAGCAAAGGTACTTGCCTTGAGTTTGTGTATGTCTTACGTCTCATGTGTATGCATGAGAGGTGCTAATCTTTCTCTTTTATGATTGATTATTTTCTTTATTTAGAATTATTGACTGGTTTTTCCATGAAATATAATATTAATAATAATTATGAAAACGTCCATTATTATTTTACAACAGTATTCTGAGACTTCCTAATTAAATTAGCATAGCGTTAAAACAAATATATCTCTATTGTTTCATAGTATTCCTTATTAGTTGGTAGTATGATTGGTATAGTGCTGAGACATTTTCTTCCCAGGAGAAAAGAAATATCATACCGCTGACTGAAATATATTTAGTATATTTTTGGTGCTAACCAACTGTGTAACTTGGATTAAATCATATTATTGTATAAAAACATGCGAATAATTGTATCTAACTCATAGTGTCGAGGATTTCTTTCAACTGTCGTCTTTAAAGAAAATCAATTTACATAATTTACATGCATTTTGGTACTGCATAAAAAAAGTTGAATATTTACTAAAGTTATCCATATTTTTCGATAATTTCGTGTATTATTATGAAATATGAATATAATGCAAAGAAGAAAACTTTCTTAATGAATAAATAACTGGTAAATATACATTTTACTGTAATGTGAAAAAAAATTAATATTTGGGAATCACTCTTTTATTTTGTGTAAGTAATATATTGTTGTATTCGAGTTGCAACACTGATTTCAAAATGCATTATTTACCGAAGAAACTCAAATAAATTTTCATACGAGTCGTATTATAGCTAAAAGATGGCTGGAATATTCTTTTCATTGTTACGTCGCTTTTAAGATATATTTAAAAAGGTAAATGAACAAAGGAATACCTTTTTGCGAAATTATATTTCATATATTTTTCCAGAATACAGCTGTAAATTACAGTCAAAAGAAAATACTTCGGTGTTTTGAAGTCAGTAATTCTTAGTTGACGTCTCCCCTCCCTCACTTCCCTCCCTTCGAGAGAATCGATACATCACACTTCCCCAGGAGAAAAAAACTAGAGCACATTTTAGTCTATTCGATTAATCAATGTTCTCCATTGGTGATAAGGGTTAGATGTATATCACTGATATAAACGAAGAAAATTTCTTGAAAAGCGAATATTTCGTTACCGATTAATACTCTTCTTATCAGGTCAAGTAAATTTATGTTGCTTTTTTGTAGATAATATTTACATACAAATAAAATGAAGTTATATATAAAACATGATTCTTTCAAAAATATTTCAAAGTCAAAGTAGTAACTAAACTAACAAAGTACCAGCAACTGAGAGTGATAATTTTTTGGAAATTTGTGTTCAATACTTTCTGTGGTATCGTACGCCTCCTCGGATGACGTTACTTCGCAGCACTCCGTCTGAAAGCACGCAGTCAATACTATCGGTCAGACGTGACCTTCTGCCATAATGATACGTTCCTCTTCTATCTTCAAATAGACTCTTCTCCCGACTCTTATGGAATTGTTATACACGTTAGGTTCTGAAAGTTCTTTTTACACAAATTTTTGTCATGAAAACATCTTCTTCTCTAAATTTTCAACAAAAATCTATTCCAACTAATTTCTCTGGTTTTGTTGAACTTTTTTTTTTTTGGTTTATTTTCCCTATATGAGTCCAGTCCCGTGTCTAAAAGTTTCTGAACTTGATCCGAAGCATAAAAGGGGTGTTGATGCGTATACTTATAAATGGAACTCTTCATGTGAATAACTTATATAACATTCTCTAGTTATTGAACGTATAGAACTAACAGAACATTCTATAGCTATTGTTCTTATTTCACGTGAAAATGACTTATTTTGGCATTTTCAAAACAATCCATCGTCATGCAATAATTATTTATTTTTCTAAATAACTTTTTTGCTTCCTATCTCCCATCAAATTCATCATTCATATAAACAATAGAAAAATTGAATTTAATAAATATTGTGTATGATAATATGAACATATATTATTTATCAAGCCTACTTTATTGATCTGAACAATAAGGCAGGTACTACATTTTCCCTTCTGCTATTTGGAAGCAAGTTTTACTCGGTTTCATTTTTATCATTAACAATGTAAATAACTTGTACGAACAGTTATGAATAGTATACGATAATACACAATGGAGAGTACGTAACTCACGTAAAATTCCGTACGAATATTGTTTATTACTCAGCAGACGCGTCAGAGCGGAACTTTTAAGGACTCAATTAATTAAGGTAAAGCCTTCTCAAAAAAATTAATCGAGTAGCTTCTTTTCTTGATTCAATTTTTAAATGTTTTTATCTCGGAAAGGAAAAGGTGAAAGATGAAACTACAGGAAATCGTCAACACATTTTACTTCATTTGCGCAATTTACTCTGTTCGACTACGCAGAAAACGAACAAAATTTCCTAGGACATTTACATATTAATGATGATGAACTACGATAAAATCCTTCATTTGCTTTTCACCGCTTTTTGTGGGTGTCTTAGTACCATCATTCATTCTATTAAAAATGTTTAATTTAATGTGTGTTGTGTGCGTTTTTAAATTCAATGTTCATTTATATGTACCTTCATGAAGTAGAATTGTTCAATATTCAATTCAAAAGGTCTTTATTACAAATTATTTTTTTATTCATATGCAAACAAACGAATTACAAAAATATTGGCGGGGATGAGGGCCCATGCACCTATGTTTAAGCCCGAGGATGCCGTGGGCTGTGCATACTGTACCCTAGCATTCACTCTCAACGAATGTTCTAGTTCCTTGTCGCTAGGTATTTACGTTTTACTAAATGAAGAAAGAAAATGCAGCTAGAATAATGCAACTAGACGGAATAATGCAACTAGAATATTCATTGAGTACCTTTTGGAACCACGGAGAACCAACGGTTAGGAAAAGCAAGTCCAATACATATATTACTTGTAAGTAAGTATCTTTAGGTAATAGTAATAAACTAAACTAAACAGTAGTAGTAAATTAACTAAACAGATAGAAGAATAAAAATAATAAGCAATAATAATAATTAGTAAATAACAAGTTAAGAAATATGATTCATTTTCTTTTTTCCTTCATTCTTCCATTTTGAGCTTACAAGTAACCTGAAACATATTTAAAAAGAGGCGGCAGAATCACATTCTTATAATATTTCCAAAATCTTTGTTTCTCTTTCCCCCTGACAATACTAAAATATCTGCTTGGAGTTGTTTGTTCAATATACATGTTTAAGTCTGCACGAGTGTTGTATGGCAAATCATTCATTCTTCTTCCAACCTCTTCTTCTACCTGTTCTTCACCAGCTGATGTTAGCCGAAAGCGGTAGCGTATCGTCTTCTCCCATAACCTGTTTGACACCTCGAGAACACCTTACCATTGCCACCACTATCATGGTCCCTTTGATGCTGTCTTTGCTGTCATCAGAATTGTGGTCTCCCCATTAACAATGCACGTGATTACATTTCGATCGTCACATCCGCGGATGCGACGGCCTGTCGCCACCGGTATCGTCAGGGAGAGCGAATTGTTCACTGGTTACGGATGACAAACACGATAACTGCCTATGATAGATTTATCGTGTGCAACCGGTAGCCGTTGTCTTCCTCCTGCTCTCAATTCGGGAGCTTGTGTTGTACGTGATTGCGTGATACGTGGAAAGATATTGCGCTCCCTGCCTGTTTGTGAACTGTACGTTTAGTTGGAGTAATAATGCACACGTCTATATCAACTATAAACTGAACCGTAAATTTTTTCAACACCCTATATTCACATATGAATTCTCCGTATTGCAGTTTTATTGACCGCGCTTTCAGGAATACAGGAAATAAACATATTTACACATGAATTTACTTTACTGGTTTAGTTCATTCTCACATTGTCAATTATATTATTTTTTATTCAAACAAAATGTCACTGAAGTATTTGTAATACTTCGTATGTTTTCATTTGATCTAAATTACGTACTATAATAAAATTTAACGCTAAGTTTATATTCCAGCTTTAAATAATTCCTGACAGACTAAGATTCTATACATTAACCAAATAGTGTATGAGCGGTCATGAACACTATTTGATTCTTTGTTCCAAACAAAACAATAATAGTCTGACGAAAACTCACATAATGAGTAATGTATTCTAAAATTACAGGTGACGGTTGCAAGAGCAGGGTAGCTGACTGAGATGTAGTAAACTTTTGTTGAACACCTTTGACGCTGGCCGTACCCCAGAAGTGACACGAGGAAGATGATTTCAAATTCATGGTCAGAAAAAAGTAAATAATCTTGGGACTTCGGAACAAAAGAAACTATGCAGCAGAATATGTATTAGATATTTTTGGTCAAACCTGGACGTGAAATCTAGCCAACATAAGAAAATTGGAGAATAAGAAAGTAAATTCATTAGGACAAAAGTTGCTTCAAAATTGTAGTTCAGATGGCAAAGGAGGATCTTATATTCAGGTAACAGAGAGGGAACTTAGAAACAAGAAGTGTGTGTGTGGGTAAATTACCTAAACATCGAAAATTCCTGTATTTTGGGGAGATGTACCGTATTTTTGGAAAGAAGCTTATCACTTGTGAGTACATCAGCGCGTAATAGGAAAAGACCCGCTTTAGCGGGTAGTAGTAAGGTCTCCAGTATTAAGTTACCAGAGATTGAAGTTACGTGTAGTTTATTTTCTGACCTTTGAAGTTTACTACACATCTGTAGTATCTACCAGTCAGGAGACAAATTCACGTTCTCTTTCACCATTTCATCCATCGACCAAACTAATTAGGGACTTCCGACCCACGAGGACTTCCGAGTCCAAGGACTACGATATCTGAGTTACCGGAGAACGGGCTGCGGACAAACGATCCGTGCTAGTAATCTTCTCTGGCAGAACCGTGTAGGGCGTAAACGCAGGTCGTGGGTTACTGCAACAATCATTAGAGCCAAATATCAGTATTTTGATGGTCAGCCTAGTATCAGTAATTGTGAGTTGTATGACGAGCGAGTGTAGATCATACGCACATAACGCCAGTAGGACTTCAACATTGGAATATTTATGAAATTTAGGACCTCCTTACGCGTGTCCCTCCGAAGATATTAATAAGAAAGATACGTAGAAAATAGTTTAATAACATAAAAAGTCAAGGAGAACATATAGATGCAATAGTGTAAGCTAATTTTACAAGGAAAGGTAATTTCCTTTCAAATTTAACAAGAGCAATCGCGATATTCTCTACTAACTTGTTCACAGCATCTTTTTTGAACACTGTAGTTTGTCCTTCCTTCCAGATGACTCTGACCTTCCAGCATGTATCATCGCTGACCACTCCAGTTACTATATATTCTCGCACACGCTAACTATCATACATTTTTGACATGCAGTTTATAGCAGTTTTATGTCGGGGAAGATACCATTCCTCTGGAACACGAAATACTCGTGCCAAAATAGTTGCGGAGCCGAGGAAGTACGACCTGCTCGCCAACCAGGCTACAGGCTTCTGGACACCGACCACAAGGGAAACGGAAGACCGCTACCTAAGTGGGGGAACGGTACTTATTTATTTATTTTATGCCTTTTGGCGAGGTTCAGGACATGAGACCTGCTCTTCCACCTAACCGTTGAACTTGGGTAAGGGAATTGGGAAGGAGAGATTTCGGGTTGCCGGGGAACTTATGGTACCACACCGACATTTGTCAGGAGTAGACCATCGCTATCGGTCCACTAGACCACCTCTGTCGGTCGGTGCTTGCGGTACGACTAGGCACAATCCAGTCGGCGGCGTCCATAAAGTGTGCTGAGATTCTGGATGGCGATGGGAAGTCCCAAATACGGAAGGTAACGCGACACCTTCCCATGACGATGCAGTCTAAATTTTCAATGAAGAGTTCAAAGAGTTAACCAGGAATACTTTTCATTCCACAATATCTCAACTCGGAGAGGGAGGGGGAGAGAGAGAGAGAGAGAGAGGGGGGAAATTAAAACCATTTACCGGATTGTAACAGATTGTAACGGATTGATGCACGTTAGCAGTTTTTCAGTGTGGATAGCTATGGAATTTTGGGTTTAATTTCAACCATACGTGTTTTCTTGGAGTATCACTGTCATTTTTGTTGGAGACAAAGTGTAGTTTTGCTTGTAGTTCTTCTTGGCTGTAATAATTGTAAAAAAACAACTTAAACTAAAATACGGCGGAACTATGCACTCATCAAGTCATGGGCTTCAATATGAAGTGTAAATCTGTATTAAAATTATTTTAATGCTACTATATTAATAATCATTTTCTACCACTTACACCACAACTTAATTACTTCATATTTTTTTCGAATTCTAATTAAGTGTAACAAAAAATACTTCACAAACTATTAAATTTGATATGCTGGTTGTTGACAGTTCAATATATAAAACATTACTTCCATATATTTTGAGACTTAATATATTGAATTGGAATAAAATCTTTAACATTGTTTTTGCAATACTTTTATTAGCAAATATATCAATGACACCATCATGATATATGATTTATTATGACAATTTATCTCACAATTTGTTTTATATTACTGGTATTTTTGTGTTAATAAATATTTTCAAGGATAATATCTCTGAGTTATAATTGAAAACTTATTATTGTAAAAAGTGTTTACTTACTCACAAAAGAAAAAAATACATATTTTTGGAAAATAATTAAATTATTCTTGCGGCTAGTATAAATGATCTTTTATATATAAACTTATAACCAAATGAAGCAACATAAATATTATAATATTTCATATGGTTATTATAAAGATAGAGCAAATTACGAATTTTGATTAACTTCAAAGATAGGAACTCAATTCCGAAATTCATGGAAGAGACAAGTTTAAAGTTCTTGTTATTTTATCAAAATGTACACCATTCATTTCCTGACAAGTGTGTATATATGTAACAAATGTGTACACGTTGGTTAAGGATTGTTAAATTCACTGCTGGTATTGTGAATTTCCTGGACCTTCTTCCGAATGTTCTACGAATTGTTGATAATGCACCTTAATTTGTAAATGATGCGTCAGTTTCCTGAACACAAAATATTAATTCATATTTTGCTAATAGCACAATAAACGATATTTCCTGTGATATCACCATACTCCTACAAAGAATAACAGCGTCGATGAGGGTTTGAAGGGAATTTACATGTTAATTATTAAAAACATTGAATATAATTACTGGTCGCCGACAAAATTAGACTTCAATTTTTGTACTTTGTGAGGAATAAAATTTCAAAATCTGCCCTTTTGGACGAATTTATTGAATCAATATGATATTTTAAATGAATTTTGCATATCACAGAATATCTTATTTTATGGTGACAATAATGGTTTTTTAGTAATAATACAACAAAAACAACTATTTTATATTATTATTATGTTTCGTGTTTGTTATAAGCAAAGGTTTTGTTATTTTCAGTAAATCACTAATGCTCCTAATTTGAACTAAAAGCGTTATCACAATTTTAAAAAAACTGTTATATTTTACAATTTACTCAATAGATAGTACACGCTTCCAGATTATCAGAAGTTATTTAAAAATCGAATTATAACTTAAAATATTAATTTTACAAAATATTTCACTATTTTTTATAATTGTGGTAAATTTTCTTTTATTTATTCCATGTCAAGTACTACTATCATTTCCATAAAAACTAAAAGAGGATTCACCATTGGGAAGAATTTGGAAGCGGGGTGAAGTTTAAATATTAGCTTAGGGTAGTGGGCGATGGAAAATATTTCTTCGATAAAATGCACTTCCCTATGCATTAAAAGTTGACAATTATCGGAAATGACTCTATAAATCGATGGTTAAATTGTGGTAATAGAGAAGCAACTTCGCATTTACTTGGGTCTCTCTCCTGCCTGAAGCCAGGTAGCTGCGATTTCAACTTGGGAACTCGCATTTGTTGCATAATTTGCGTATACCAAGTTCGAAACTGGAGTCATACTATTCCGAGTTAGTTGCTGGCACTTGCGGTACTTCGCACATGGGAGAGTTAGTTAAGTTTCTAGGTTAGGTCACGCTTGACAAGGTCTTAGTCCCCTCGTTCCGATTTCTCCAATAATTATGACAAGTATCATCAACGATGCAAATGAAGTATCTTTTGGGGTTGGTCCACGAAAAATTAATTATTAGTTATCATTGGTTGACATAAAATTTGAATATTATGTAGAGAAGTTATCATTATTTGGTAATAAATAATGTGACAGTGGTGGTCTAGTCTTTGCTTCCTCGATACCGCTGCGCGGTAGAGCGTGGATACAAATCCTGCTCGGCCGAACTAGGTGAGGATTCCAGTTGGGCTTTCCCCCAACCTACTCCAGACAAATGTCGGTTCGGTACCATAAGTTCTCTGGTAACCCAACATCTCTCCTTCCCAATTTCCTTGCCCAAGTTCAACAGTTAGATGGAAGAGCAGGCCTCATGACCTGAACCTCACCAAAAGGCATAAAATAAATAACGTTAGTCACAGTAAAATACTTATTTTTGTCTCTTTTTTTGTGGTCAAATCATATCTTCTCCCCAACGTCTTGATCGAAAATAAATATTTTGTGTGAGACATTGGAAATTTTTTACCTTCAATGGAATAATAGAAACGTTTCACATATTGTTTTGCAAACTTTTAGAAAATGTTACATACTTTTTCTAATAGTTATCTTCTTAATCAGAAATACTTTATCATCACTTCATTTGTTAATGAAGGTTTTGTTAAAATTGGAACTATGGATTATATATAATAGTCGGTATAAACTAATAAAATGATATTGCTTACTTCCTACACTTCAACTTCTGTTTACAGATGAGTATAATATTGTTTGTATAGTATTTTACAAATATTCTTTAATTGATAGATTACATTATTCTAGAGGAATTTTTTTTGTATTTTATACTTAGGTATTTGAAAAAAGATATTATCTTGCAAGTATTTTTAAATGTGAGATTATACTAGAAAATATTTATACTTTTTTTCTAAAATAAGTTAACAAGTCATTACAACACTTTTATATCAAATTATTCACTCTTATATTACTTATTCACTCTTATATGAAAATTATGATTTAAATGGTAGTAAGAATAATACCTATTTCATATAGTAAAATTAAATATTCGTGATATCCTTTACAATCCTAGAACTGAATAGTTTTTGTGATTTACATAATATAAGTAACAAGCTCAATAACTCTTTACAGATCGATACCAACAGAATATTTCATCCAGAAGATCGAATTTAACGTCGGTAGTGTGAGTTGTCAGGGGGGACCTGTGGCGTAGTGCCTGGCGTTCTACCTCTGGTGACGCGGGCTCAATCTAAGTAGAATTCGATTGAATTCGCTACAACCATTGTGGATGAAGCGGTGTTCACGGCAGGTTTTCTCGGGGTTCTCCCATTTCCCAATACAATTATATTATTCTCATGCAGTTTTTTTTGGATACGAGGTAAAAATTCTCAATCATTAATATTAGAAGATGAAGAAAAAAAATCAAATTAGGAAACATTTACATTATTATATATATAACAAATAAAATTTAGAAAGATACAAAATATTAATATGTTAATAAAATATCACATTTAACAAAAATGTAAATATCTGCAATAACGTACTACACTGTTGTAGGATATTATTACTATACTGTTAGTGAATTTGACAAATTAAATGTGATAATTTTCTCTCAAATTATTTTTGAGTCACATGACTAGTCTTGTTTATTACATATGTGCGTAGATATAACTTTTAGATTTTTGTTTGTCATTTATTTTTTACTATGTACTACATGATGTATGCAAAAATGCGTTGGTTTTGTACTAAAGTGGTTGAATAGGCTTTTTTTATGTGAATTTTGATTGAACATTTTTTATTACATTAGTTCAGATAATTGATTCTCTACCGTATATAAATTATTCTTGTGGTTTTATTTAACAACTATAGTATGGAAACTCATTATTATATTCAATCTGGATACGATGTACAATCTATACTTCGCAGACACACGAAGTTCTGATTACCAGTTGCGTTTGAGGAGAACACGGACTGAAACTTCAAGCACTTGGCGACTACTTGAACGGAAGACGATGAGAGGGCTTCTCATTTCTGGGAAGGGCGTCTGGCAAAGACGTCCTCGCTTCTTCGGACTTCCTACACGTAGACTCGTCCTTGGAGTGGCTTTGCTTTCGTCCTTTCTGTAAATGTTCGTGTTGCCTCGGCGAGGTCTGCCTCTTTTGCTGTCCGAGGCGTATCTTCTTTTGCTGTCCACTCAAAGCCGTGTGTGCCCTTGCTTCGTCTTCTTTATGTTTCTAACAGTTTTATTTCCTTTGTTTGCTCTTACCAACCTCATCTTGCTTTCAATGAAGAATATGCTCTTTTCTGTGCAACTGTTCTTAAGCTGAACACCGATTTTTCACGCAGTTTGGTGATTGTGGAAAGCTCGATTCATGTTTCAGCTGTTCAACTATGCACGTAGCGGTGAACCACACTGCAAGGTAAGACTGAATGAAAATGCGAGACAGGACCGAGATTAGAACTCTGGATAATTGGAAAATATCGACTCAAAATATTGTTTTTTCAAAGGAGTCGCCTCATAAGAGGATTCTAATTTCTATGACATAACCTCAGAGGTCAGTGGATCTCGCAGGTTGAATGTCAATGGTAGACTGGGTCCGCAGGCGAACGGAGTGGCGCAGTCGCTGGTGCATCAGCGTTCTGAGCTGAAGGTATCGAGTTCTAATCTCGGTCCCGCCTCCTATTATCATTCAACATAACATTATTAATACTTAAGAATTAATAAAATAGCTCAGTAAAATAGATTTTCTGATAATAAAATAGATAATTTTAATAGATTACCTTATCCTACAATAAGAAGTGGGGAAGGGCGGGAGTTAAGGTCAGTAAGTATAGAGGTTCACTATGCTTGTCTCCGAAACTCCATTCGGCAAGTGTGACTGGATTAAAGATTGATTATTTTACACAATAAAGTTTTACTTATTTGCTTCACCTAATCCTACAATGATATTTAATTTTCATGGCCCGTTTTACGTGGCATGCAAGTCCGTCCGGTCCGTCTAGGAGGCATAAAAGTTCATTCGACCCGAGATTCAATATCAATAATGTCTAGTGTACTTGAGCAATTCTCAATTGTTGCTATTTATAATTGAAGGAATAATCTACCGACATTTTTTTTTTCAAAATCCTGAAAATTGTTACAATCAAGACTTAACAGCCAATTGCATCAGTAGAGTGACTAGTATAGTTCAGTAAGAGCAAAGATAAATGGAGGTGGAAAATATTTACATATATTACACGAAGAAGGAAAACTGAGGACCGTCACTTTGATTCTGTTATATGCTAAATTGTAATTAAACATTATATTTCTCAGTGAATGACCACGAAACAAATTTCATAAATAATTCATTTGAACTTTATCCAGAACAGATATTCAAATGTTAGGACTCTTTTGTGCTTTTTAAATTATGATTCTCTTGAATCTTTTGCTTTTATTTTACTTAATATAATTAAAAAAATATTTTAGATTTTTTAAAAATTAGCTTCAACCTATTGTTAAACTCAACACAGATATTCCACAAAATTTATCTCATCTCGTTTAATTCAGGAAGCACAAATATTCTTTTTCGAGAGTCATATTAACAAATTACGTTGTTTTTTAATAGAAAAAATTACCAAAAAGCTACTTTTCATACATGTTGAAACACATATTAACATAACAAATTTAAAGAAATACATGAAGTTTCTGTCCAGAATTTCAAAATAATATTTGGTTTTCGTGATAACAAAAAAAAACATTTATTAAAGAAAGGCCTTGAATTGATATCGTTTATAATTTCAATATGATGCATTTATTTAATAAATATTAGCGTTCATTTTTTAATGAATGAGAAGATCATTTATATTTCTTTTTATTCGTAACACCCTACGCGAATAAATTTCTAATATTAAGACATGTTATGAATTAAACTTCAGTAATGAATTCTGCGGTCACTGGTCCATTGGAATGTTACATTAATTATAACCGTATTTAAAATGGTTTGGAACACGTGTAAGTTGGTTTGAAAATATATAAAATATATGTAAAAATGTTCAAATTTGTCCAAAAGGGATCCGTGTAGGGGAACCATATATCGTTTAAATTACTAGTTTCATTGAGAGAGAAATCATCCAAAGAAAGAAAATGATTTAAAAAAAGTACTACAATAAAGCCTTGACTTACTTTATAATGTTTCGTGTCTGGAAGGAGAAGCGAGGGACGGAAGTAAAGTGGGAAGGACTGGAGAATACGTGTAGGAGGAAGACGAAGGAATGGAATGGAAAAAGAGGAGAGTAGCGAACTCCCATAGAATATCTGACAGCATCTGGGATTCCGAAGCATCGCGATGCGTGTTGCGGTGCTTACATGAACCTGCGCTTTCGCAACATGCGAAGCTCGAACCAACTGATGTAATATTCGTCACGTTTACTTGTTGCACAAAGAGAACCTTCGCTGTCCAGGAACACGTTAGTAGCGAAAGCGAATATATACGGATTCACAGAAAACTTGTTTCTGAAATTACTTCTTGGAAACCTAATCATTGCCGTAGATGTTCATCAGAACGACATTTATAGAGTTTAGTAATAAATGAGCTTTCAAGTACATTCCTTAAGACTTTTGCGAAGAGAAATAAAATGGCGAATGAGTTGAAAATAAATTGTGATCACTTATAGGACAGAAGAGTTTCATAATTTGATCTATCTGTTCTTATAATGTGTCTTTCTGAATTCCTGGAAAGAATTGAGATTAAAGAGAATTAGCAAATCGGTATATATAAAGAAAATGACGGTTATAATGATGTTGAGATGACGCATTGCAATACGTTAAATTTTAGTGAGTGAATGATATCTGTTATAGAGAAAATATAATCAAATGTAGAAGAATGAATTTCTAAGTAGAGAGGTTCTATTTGCAATCTGACCGAAATTTCATAATTTGATATATTACTCTTGCCTATGTTTCTAACAATCCAATTATATTTTTTATTGTGTAAGTCAAACCCTTTCTATTAACAGTTCCAAGAAAAAAATGGTGAAAAGCCTGAATCAAAGTTTACTCGAGACCTCTGAGTATAATCCTGAAAACTGTGACTCCCTGTTCAAACTGAGCATCCAGTAACAATGAGTTAAACATATCCGTCAATACGATACGTTACAATAAACCAATGGATTTTTCTGACCAGGAGCCAATAAACATCGGGGAAAAAAGTTCTTTTTCGGGACCACTTCATCACAAACGCGAGTTCTTGAATGGAAGTGAGTGAGACTGGGTAGCAGAATGAGGTGACAAGCCTTCAGCGATAGATGCCGTCAACCGAGCGTGTTGGCGTCTGTCCTTTCACTCGTGTGATAGTGTGATGGATGATTGCGAACCCTGCGACGTACACAAGCTCTCGCGATCCGCGACAGACTGCTACATCGCCGGACGGACGAACTCATTCAAAGGAAAATCGGATTTTTTTGTTGTGTCATATAAATTGTAGTCTGTGCTTGTATGGACGGATGACTGTTCTCTACACGCAGATGCTACGAATAGGGATTTCAACATGCAACATCCGCGTGGGTGAACTTCACTCGCTTTATGCGTAAAGGCGGTTCTTTGTTCATTTTTCTAATGTGCGTTATCCACTATTCATCTTCTTTTGTTCTTTGTTTACTGTTTTTCGCTTAAGGAAGTATTAGCGTAGGTAGAATTAAATCACTAAAATACCTTAAATCGGCATGAATAAACAGAGTAACATGTACTTATTTTGATTTTAACTTGAAAAACATATATCACCAACCACTTTAAGGAAATAGTTGTAATAATATATGACGTCCAATTACTTTTATGAACATTTCGCGCGAAAAGTTTTTTGAAGACAAAAATTTCAATATAAGATTTTAAATCATATTCTGTTATAAAGATAAAAAGGTAAGAACGGTCACTTTTGTTACGATCTACAATAAATACTGTGAAATATGTATGGTGGAACGGACATTTGGTTTCGCATTACCTTAATAAAGACCTAAACTGATTTTGTGATTTTATTACATTCTTTTAATGAAAGTTTTTTTTCTTATTTTATTTAAAAGTACCATCTATAATAACTCCAAATCATTTAAAAACACCCTTCCTTTATGTATGAAAAATACGTTTTTAATAATTCATGTCTGAAGTAGTGCACGCTTAAAATAAATGCTAGTTTTACTGTTTTTTTTGTTTTTTTGTGGGGCTTTACGGCTCGTCGACATCAAAGGTCATTTGAGCCGTGAAAACTTGTACAGGAAGGGAAAATGCAGTTACGCACTAGGGAGTGCCAACATGACTCTCCCCGCGTGTGGGACTCGCCGAATGACTCAACCATACTCACTAAAAATCCTGCTGAATTACAATATATCAAAACATATCTCAAAACATTACAAAAAATGAAGAAAATGAAAGATACCCTAGCCCTAATAGCGTCGGGATCGAAAAGAACAAGAGGTGACAAAGGAAGGTCAGGAAAGAGGAAGGATGGAACCTGGCACAAGTAAGTGGAAGTAATGCCAGACACAGCTCGGGACCCCGTGTTTGCCAAACACGTACTTACTAGATGTAAGTCCCCTGGGGGATATAAATGCTAGTTATCGAAACATTTTTCCAGATACACATGCCAAATTGGAAAAAGTTGTCTTGCTAATTAGTTTAGTCTTCAATTAAATAAATATTAGACAACACGGAAAAGTCTGTTGTCATTATATACAAATTAAATATATTATATTTCAAACCTTGAATCGAAAGGAAATAGTCTTTATTTGAATATTTGAGAAGCACACTGTAAAAACTGTGTAAAAAAAAGAAGAAGAAAGGTAAATCGGTCGGTTCCAGGAATTGACAAAAATAATCGAAACAAAGCTCCTATTCCTCACCCGTTGAACTCACTTCGCAAAACTGCTGTTCGTTATTTATTTTTGCGTTTCGAATTTTAATTTTTTTCACTTGGATTCTACGGAAGAGCTTGAATTTTCGCAGAGTATTTTTCACTGCACGATCCGAGCGATCGTTGAAGGTTTAATCAGTACAGTGTCAGGGGTTGATTAAATTGTCGATTAATCTCTCGGCTTAATCTCTCCGGAAGCCTTGAAATGTGCGATGTGAAACTGTTCCATGTACGTGACCGAGGTGCAAAGACGGGTATTCCTCTGTCCACTTGATCGTAAAATGAACAGTGACGAAAAAGAGTCCATTTGTATTCGACGAAGTTATTGTCGGAGTTTTGGCGTTGGTTTGGAGAAGTCGAGTGGAACGGCAGATTGAGTAATAAGATTGTGCTCGTATCGATCTGTCGGTGAATGGATTGATCCAAATGTTCAGTAATTAAATGGAAACTGAAGTAGAATAGGAATGATTAATAGTGAATCGATGCAGAGAAAATAATTACGATTGCCCTTGAAATATATTAAGTATAATTTCGTATAATAAAGACTAATCTAATCATTCTTAGAAACAGACGAGGTCAATGGTTGAAATCAAGTCAACGCTGACCGTTTATCATTTTTACATACACATTTATTGACATTATATTCAATATTTTTATTATTAAATATTCCAGAAACATTTTTAATAGAAAGCGAAAAAAGTCAAATGTGTATCTATTTGTCAGATACTCGATTATGATGATTCACGACGAACAACATTAGTCTTATATTTTGGAACTCGCCACATCAAGAATAATTTGTAGGTTAAATAAATAAATGTGCAAGTAAATTAAGAATTCCTGAGCGTTAACATCCATTCACTCAAAACGTGAAGTTCTAAACAAACCAATAAATAACAATCTCTGCTTTATATTATCATAAAACTAAATGAGTTGGATAATTTGTATTTAGACATGTATCAAACGAGTGAAACCTGATGAAATGAAAAACCGCTCTAAAATCGAAGGTGATCAATCATTTGAAGTATTTTATATAGCCGTAAAAGCGAAGAGAATTGTCACAAAGAGTATCATAAGGTCGGACAAGCACACCTAGTTAGTCAAATCATCGAGGTATATAGTTATTTTATTTATTTTTATTGCAATTGTCATAAATCACTACAATATGAATAATATTGACGAAAAAATATGATTTAATTTAATTCTATCAGTTAATAATATAGTACAAACAATATTCAGGAACTCATTTGACTTTTTTGAAATATACAAGAGCACGTAAGAACATGGCAGCCGAGCTCAACGGTTTCGTGATTTATGATTCTCTCCTCGGAACAAGGGAAATATCTTTCGCAGATGTCCGGTGACGTATAGATAATAGTGATGTAAAAATACTTCGGAAATTTTACTACAAATCAAAGTAAACATCCATCACTTTCTTGATTTAAAGTTGGTTTTATATTGTGAATAAGTGTTTTATCCAAAAGACGCAATATATTTCAACTTCAATTATAATTGCAATTACTTTATTTAAATGGCCAGTGAGGTATGTTTTTCAAGTTGAGATCACCATAAATACATGATACTCTGTTTATTTATGCTGATTTCAGATATTTATTGATGTAATTTTACCTCCGCTAGTACTACCTTAATCTTATATATAATATGTCTTTTCATATAATATGTTATCGTGCATTCACTTTCATTATTCCCCTTTTCGTCGTTGATGTATTGTCGCTAGAAAATAGTTTATCTTTTATGACGCTTGTTACAGCGGTGTTAAAGCCACCAACAAAAATAATGACGTTCCTCTGGATTTATATTTAGAGTTTGAATCGTGTAATCTGTCGGAGTGGTCATATATTATGTACGTGCTCTCACCTGTTTTGATATGTGTGAAATGAATTGCTAATGAATCTATTACTTTTAACATATCGATGCTTTAATGTTGTATCTGGACATATAATACGTAATTCAATGGAAATTCGCCAATTATTAGCATAAAACCTCTTAATTTTCCATGTCAAATACAATTTTGTTAATTTTATGTTATATGGAATAATGTTTGGTACATACTCGTAGTGACATTTCGGAGAACTTTCCCCCTTAATATTGAAAAATTATGTAGAGGTTGATTATGTACTCAACAAAAATATTTATGGCTAAAGTCCGTGGTCATATGTCTGTGATCAAAAGTGGTTATAGTCAGCATTCGTACTAGTAGACATGACGTTCCGTAGGTGGTTGACAATGGGAGGATACTTAACACATTAACGCCCAGCGATCTATTTATAGATCAGCCAGAATGGTTATATATTTCTTACAACTAACTTCACTTTGAAAAATTTTGACTTATGTTCGAAGTATTTTGAAGTTTGATAGATGTGTAGGAATGAATACATATGTTTTAAGTATGATTATTGATACTTAAAAAAATAAAAGGTTCGTCGTCAGGCTCTTTGCGCAGAGTTGAATGTTTACGTGAGTTGAGTTAGTGAAACTTTACGTCTCAATAATTTTAGACTTCTGCGTATTGCTTAACGTTTCTCTTTTTTGCTATACAAAATAGGAGTAATTCAGCGAAATGGTGCCTGAGATATCACTTTCCAAAAACTGCCGATCTATTTATAGATCGCTGGGCTTGGGGTATAGGGAACTTCAGGAGCATTGCCGTTCGTAGCTCACGTACGTATAAAAGTTATAGGGCGATTGTTATGTGTCCTTGGTTCCGATACAGAGTATGTTCTGTGTGAATGTTTTCCGCGTAAAAATAGACGAGAAGATCTCTTTTATTTGCATCCTTTTGCATTGAAAAGGTCATTTTCTTTTATTATTCGCAGTGACGGACGATGAAGTTACGGATGATGTGCTAGTTTACCTGACTAAAAATGATCTTCGAGGACCTCCACTATCAATAAATTAAGGAGAATTTGTTTATGTACTATAGTTACGTTCGATATTTACGTGCCTGCGGATTTACTTATTTTATTTAGTTACGTGCCTGCGGATTTACTTATTCATTTTTGACGTATTGCTTCTCAGACTATTAGGACAAATACTAAATAAAATGAAATAAACTGATAGTGAACATACCTCTCACAAAAATCGGACCCGGTTTACTCCACACTAGGGGGTAATAAAAAATCTGATACCCGCGACACTCAAAATAAACAAAAAAACCTGAAGGTTTTGACTCCATTGCAACTAACAGATATGACCCTGTTTAATGAGAACATGTTGCAGAATATTTTGTTAGAGTCTGTGTACTATGCTACTGCATCAAATAATAGCAGATATTGTACTTTCGATCCTGATGAACATATATTATTTCTCTGAATTCTTCATCTTTATACATCATTTTAGCGGTTTGGAATTTCCAAACAGAATTACTCAGTCAATGAAATGATCGTCTCAGTAGGCGAAAATAATTCATTAAAGGGAAGATGATTAGATTGACTTATAAG
Source organism: Laupala kohalensis (assembly GCA_002313205.1). Lineage (NCBI taxonomy): Eukaryota > Metazoa > Arthropoda > Insecta > Orthoptera > Trigonidiidae > Laupala > Laupala kohalensis. Next base: position 121,033 of record NNCF01129502.1, read on the forward strand.
CCATGGCTTCGCTGTAGAATTTCCCAGATGATATTGCTAAAATTTTGATTTGCTTGTGAAAGAGTCGGAACATTCAGGCAAATGTGATGATAGCATGAAAGATTTACGTATGTTCGTCGACGTATGCAGTGCACCTCCTTGACATCTCAAAGAAATGTGCATTTAGAAATGCGCTTCAATGGAATGGACAATTATGTAGGGAAAAAGAAGGGTCGAAGACGCTGCCAATTTCAAAACAGTCCGGAATGACCTCTGACATTCTGTCAAAATGCAATGTTAGTGTTTTGAACAAGTCCACATCTTGTAGAAAGATGTATCGTTTTCATCAGAAAGGGAAATGAAGTTTCATAACAATACAGTGCATTATTTATAAACAGTTTACTATAAAATAAAAATTTGTGTGTTGCGTGTTGCATACTCAATGCATCATGTATGTGCCCTGCGATCTATTTATAGATCAGCTTATTATCGATATACGAAATGTAAAAATGACTTTTTGTTGTCATCTTTGTCGTCATACAACCTCCTATGACTATCTGTAGGCTGTCTCTTATACACATCTAGATGTGTATAAGAGACAGTATTTAGAGTTNAATAATAATAATAATAATAATAATAATAATAATTTGGGTGTTAATGGGTTAAAATGATGAATTTAGCTCTACATTGTGGGGATGATAAATTCATTCTTTACGAGATTGGATAGGTCTCATCACAGAGTAACAAACATACAATACATTTTTCAGTATATTTTCACTATCCTTATTGAGAATTAAAATGTATTTCTGTGTTATCGTATATGTAAACTGATATAGCATAAGGCATACTTTAACCTTTTATAAAATCTTCGATTTCCTGATAGAATTGAAAGTATGATCACAGGTCCAGGCAAACTCAGATTCACAGCTTCCATTTCTGCTGCTCAGGATACTGAAAACAACAATCAGAAATGTCCAGTCCTTACCGGGTGTTTGAATCCAATACCTGCATGAATGAACTTACGCCCTTGCCACTGACGGCACTAGAATTTCATGGAGTCCTCGTGTTTCGCAAAGGGATCCTGTAATGATGTACCATGCTCCGTTGATGTCGTGGTATAGCCATTCTACACATGCTCTCATGATATTCTCCCTACAATCTGAGAATTGTGCATTTGACCCACGGAAATCGCGGCTTCAGGAGGTTATTGATAATCTGGTACAAATGCAACAGTCTTCCAGCTTAATAAGCGAGTTTCAGTATTGTTTCCGCTTTGAGAATTCTTGAACTATAAATAAATATTGTTTTTTGTAAATTTCTGTATCGTCAACAAATTTTGGGAACAGGGGACGCATCTTGCACTAGGAACAATCAAGATGCGAACCTTACCTTATTATTACCCATGCATTGCCTTTTACGATATACTATTTGACGTTTTTTGTGGAATTATGGGAATAATAATCTCCTGGTTACGACTTTCATTATTGTTCATTCCCTTTGATACAACATAGTATAACCCCTCTTAATCACCCTACGATCACTCCTCGAATTAACAGGCCTATACAAAAAAAACAACAGTTTTTCTTCTCTAAGAGCATAATACCAGGTGGGTAGTAACTCAAACATTGTTTGTTCAATGGACCTTTACTGGAAATTATAACGGGTGATGCGATGTTAGGTGTGAAATATGTTTTTGCGGTGACTTACAGTACTGCGAAGGGGGAGGTAGTTCTCCAGTATAATTCCCTTCTTTTTTCCGAGTCTATTTTTCTATGAATCAATTATTTCGTGTTCCTTTACGTATGTATGTATATATAGTACCATAAAATAAATTGCGATGTCTCATTTGCTTGTTAATTCGAGATAATATGATGCAACTGTAGGCCCTCTTTGAACGAAAATAGTTTTTCACGAATAATTTTGATCTCAGATTAACCGACCAAACGGGTAACTTTACATTGAATAAAAAGAATTATTTCATTCGTGTGCTGACGAAGGAGGGAAAACTCCTGCTACTCTTAAAAACATGTACCTACGATAAAATAAAAAGCTAAAACCCTACTATCAAAAACTAACAATAAGAGTTTAAAAAAACTAAAATTGGGTTACAAAAATGTAAACTATTACATATAAAAAGATTTAAATATATTCTAAATTATTTTAAAAAAATCAAAGAAGTATATAAACATAATATTGTGAAAGTCAAAATCTTGATTTAGTTACAAAGACAACAAATAAGAGTGGTCGGAGGCCACCACCGTTATTTAAATTTCGTAGATTGAGTGGTTTTTGACTTTCATAATATTATGTTTTTTATGCTTTTTTCATATTTAAAGCACAGATTTTAAACTTATAGGCAGCTTATATTTTTTGTAGCCCAATTTTAGTTTTTCTACTTTTAGTTTTTCGTAGTCGGGTTTTAATTTCTTATTTAACTTTTATTTTATTTTTTACTTTTCAGTTCTTATCAAGAGTATTTGATTGATGATGGCAAAGAGAGGATAACTATTTTTCCGTAATATTTCTTTGTTACTCATGCTATCCGGAGAACTTATTTTTTGTCACCACGGTGTGTTATTCGGTTAACTTATTTTCCTTTTTGTAAGAGCATTGTAACTGACCAACGTAGAATGAATGCCAACATTTTTCTGGTCTTAATACTAATTATTTTTCAAGGTCTGTGGGTCTCGCAAGTTGAATGTCAATGGTAGACTGGGCCTAGAGGCCAACGAGGTGGCGCAGTTAGGGTTCGAAGAATCGACTTCGGATATTAATATCGAGTATACAAGTATCAAGATAAAAGTATCGATACTACTCGGTATAGAGTAGTTCAGTAAATGAGTAATAAATTGCATTTCCTTTATGAATTCCTCACATCTCAATAAACATAGCCATACTTAGATGTATAAAATAAATTAAATACATAACAAAATAATTTGGAATCCTGGGGTTATTAGAGGATTTCAAGGAAAGGTGACTATTGCAATTGTGCTTTGACAGGAAGTTTCCAAACCTCCATTCTTCCTTGAGAGTTGCTACCACCTCCATAACCATCAAGTTACTGGTGAACCCAAATTTTCCTTCTTCTATTAACTTTTTTTTTGTAATTTTAATTTTTTTAAAGGTTGGCGCAAAGTATCGGGCGTCGAAACTAAAAGTACCGACACCTACTAGATACTATCTGAGAATCAATTACTCATTATCGAGTATCGAACCATAAATTACCGATATTTACTCGGTTTCGATACTATCGTCCGAACCCTGGTGATACTGCTGCACCACCCACCTCGAGCAGATAAATTGTGTTCAAAATGCATTACAAGTAGTCGCAAATACATTTCTTCTTTCCATGTGTTTTTTTCTGGAATAAACCCTCATATTTTAAAATCTAGATAGAGAGGACTCACACTCCCGTTACTGTAATGCATTCTCTGTCATCGCTTCTAACCTAATCTCTCTTTCCCGAGAACATTCTCTGTCTCTCCTCTGAGTGGCATGTTCTTTCAAATTATGTAACTTGCAGGCTCGTGAAGGTAATTATTTATGCTTACTTTGAGTTCGGAAACGTTCTTTTATTTGATCTAGTTTTAATTGGGTCAATTTGCGTCGTGATTTGTACACTTGATATGTTTATTATCTTTTTTTAGTCTCCGGTGATTCATTCTGACGTTTCACAGATATCTGTGCGTTATTTTTGTTTCTCGTGGTAAAGGCGTAATGATTTTTAACCTTATTTAAACTTATTTACTTAAACCTTGAATACCTAAAAGACAAAATCGCTGATTTGAATAAACGTAATTTTCACGCTTTCACAGTGTGTACGAAAAGAATAATATACTTATCTTCTCTTAGTCGGGTAAAGAAATGCCGGAGTCACTTACCAATCAATTCCCTTGCTTCGCCATAGTCTAAGGAACTGGATTCGAAATAATATGTCATAATGAAATTGGTGCACGACAAAACTAACTCAGCAATGACTACATCAAAACGATGTCCGGACGAAGCCAGAAAATATCCCTATGTGCAGTAGATTTAATAATTTCTGGGTAAATTAACAATACAAGAATGAAGAATAAATTTGTAATTTTCTGTTCTCTTTAATGATGTACAGTTACTGATAATTATCGTGTTTGTAAATAAATGCCTAGAATATTTGTAGAAGAAGTTTGAAAAATTAAAACTGGGCTACAGAGAAGAGGTTATCCACGAAATTTAGACGTGGTCTTCGCCTACTCCTATTTATTGAATATAAAACACATGTTACTAAATCAGGGATTTGACTTTCAATATATTATGTTATATTTGTTTAAATGGTATTTGCAATCTTTTTAAGAAAGATTTTAACCTTTTTAAATAATATTTATTATTATTGGGGCTTTACGGCTCGCCGACATTAAAGGTCATTAGAGCCCTAATATTTTTGTACAGGTAGGGAGAATGCTGTTACGTACTAAGGAGAGCCAACATGACTCGACCATATCCACTAAAAACCCACCTGAAATACCATAAATCCAAACATGAAAAGACAGGAAAAGAGAGGCAATTGTTTCCTAAAAGAAAGAAATGTAAATTTAGAGAGAGAAAAATGTAAATTTAAAGAAAAAGAAAGAACTCTTATGTCATCAGAAGAGTCATTTTACGTTTCAGCAGCCCCGAAAACCAAGGTTTCAACACATATATCGATCATTTTCAATTATTTTTACATTTCATCCCCTTCCCACTCCAAATGTTGTATTTTCTCTCGTGGAGTGTGATCGTGGATTTAAAAATGTGAATGTCTTTGTTCATTTAAATCGTACTAAAATGATATATTTAACTCCAGTATGGATCGTTTTCTATATTTTTACATGCCGCATTATTCCTACCTACTGGGTGCTAGGGTTGTACTATTTATCATGCCTACTGATTGTGGACTTACGCGGCAACGAGGGTGTCACGATTTATATCAGTGGCTTCAAAAGGTACGGATTAAAAATTAATATCGGTGTTTTCCATTATTTTTAGTTCCCACCCTCTATCTACGAGGTGATAAGGGTGTATCCCATAGAGACCAATCGTGGACTTGAGAAGCAGTACTTGAGACACTATTCTTCTCAACGACCCTCAGAATCATGTATTTAATAATGATATCGGTCGTTCTTTTATCATTTTTTCATGTCATCCCGATCCCACCCCTCGCCTAGGAATTCTAGGCATATCTTACCCCCAGAGTGTTTTATGCCGTATAGTCCGTCATCTGTGTACCAAATTTTGTTAAAATTGTTCCAAGAACTCTGGGGTTATGGTGCACTATACACACACTTACCTTTGTATATAGAGCATGAACTAGAATCACCGTAGATAATTCTCCTTTGTTTCTTGAATATCGTTTATTCTTGAATAAAGCTGAATATCTAAATAAAATTTTAATCGGTCCCAGAGAGAAAAGTATGTTTGAAATTGGATGTTCGAAGATTCTAATCTGGACAGGATTTGACCGTCTTTTCATTAATTCGCTGGTCTTTTGCTTACGGGGTACATTTCTAATGTTTTCATTTAATTAAATTCCCTATGGGAAATTTTCATTTAGTGATTTTTTCTCCATAATAAATGAGTTAAATGTAGTTGAATGTCGAAGAAACCAACTGAATTTTGGAAGCCTTACCAGCGGCAAATCTGCGATCTTCAGAATGCATTCTTCAGAATAGAGCTATAATATACCTCAAAATGTTTCATAGTCGATAAGAAAACTCAAATAATGTCCTAAGGTGTAGTATATTAACAGTAAAAAAATGTCAATATTACTGAAATTGAAATACCCACATTTGATGAACAATATTGTATTTTTTGTAGATTATCTTTTATATTACAACATTATATGAATAAGAATTTACTCGTCTCGGTAGAGTATAAACTGATTTTGCAGTTTGTCATATAAATTTACATGTTATGAAGAGCATAAGATTTAATGGTACCTAGACTTGCTAGGTTTACAAACATTGTAAATATAGAAATTTTATCTTTAGAAAGGTGTGTGTTGTAAATGGGTCAGGTAAATTAGCCTTTGCGATCTTTGTGAGGTTCCCAAATAGATTTTTCATCTGATAATGTACCTGGTAATTTTTAATCTGACAATGATAGCTGCAATTATTTACTGAGTACTGACAATATAATATGTACCTCATTCCTTTTCTTATTAAGTTTGGAGTTCGAAGACTGATTCAAATCACCTAGCAGTGTAACTGGACAACCACAGACTCACATACGAGACGGTTTTCCATGAATTAATGGTTAATGCAGTGGTTAGATGTACCTCGTGGTGGTTATCCGTTGCAAAAGTACTTCCAAAAGTACAACAAATGATTAAAACATCTATCACTTACGTTGATTCGCACCCAAAACCCTAGACTTGACTTGGGAGGGACCTTCGCCTCAAACCAACTGAGACACCAGGTCGTGCCCTTCTGATAAAACACTCTAAATACATCATATTGAAACTTATATTGTTTTTCACTAATTAAATCGGGTACGAGTGATTACAAACCAGGAGAGTTAACTTCTCGTTCGTCTTGCCAAAGTTTTCAACTGTTTTTTCAGACATCAATTTTAATATTTTAAATGATGTATGTTGTAGTATATTTAAATCTATCGCAGCTTTCTTTGATATATTGAGAACGTAAATGAAAATAATTTGAGAAAACTTACACTCCTTTACTCGTAGTTAAACAGCAAGCGGGTTTAGAGATAGTGCAATAGCTATATCCTCTGATATAAGAACTCCTGATAAGAAGTCACTTAAAGTGGATGGAGAATAATCAGTTAAAGAGACGAGCTACAAGCGTAAGGGATACATGAATGACGCGCACCGCTTGGGGAGAAGGAGAGGGGATGAAAGGGATAAAAGATGAATAACAGTAGAATCCAAAATCAGAGAGCGCTGATTAATTACTTATTTCAATTCGTAATTGATGCACTTAATTTATGTACGTTAATAAATACATATCCATGTACTCATGATTATACCATCTTTTTCGCTCGTATTATTTTTGAAATACTATATCAATTATATTAAAGTTCTCCTAACATAAATTTTATCATATTTGTCGTAATTTGTACTATAAATAACTGTGTTCCTGTTCGCTTCAACTTTTTTTAAGAATAAATAATCCTCACTTCATCTTTTTATGTTGTTCTGAGTTTAATAATTTGGTGTATTTCTGAGTGAAATAGATTCTTTCTAATGATTTATTTTATAATGTTTTTGAATGCCATATGATGATTTCGTCCGCGAGTGGTTCTTTCTTCAATATAATTTTATTTATTCATAAATCGGGGCGGTGTGATTAACCGAAATTTAACCGATTAATTATGGCTGGAGTCTATTGATTAAAAAGAGCTGGAGGTCCCGGGTTCAATCCCAGCTCTCGTCTTCCTTTTCATTCAACATACTTGTTTTATTTCTTTGTCTAAAAACAGTCATTTGTTCATTACGACAGTAAATAAAATTATTGCGCTTCGTGTCTATGTTATTTCTAGAAAATACTCACTATCAGAACTATCCCCGAATCTTCCCAGTTACTGATTCACCTATGGAAGCGAATGAACACGCGATCTCTGATTACATTACTTTCGAATGCATTCACTTCAACGGAAGATTTTCAAGAAACTGTACGTCATTAAGCCGAAACAAGACGACGAAAAAAAAAAATTAAATACGTCACACGGGAGTAACGGCGCTATGTTGTGACTAAATGGAATACCTAATGAGGCGGCTGTGGATAGGTGGAGAGGATGGCGTCGATGGGGAGGAGGAAAGGCCTACCAACAGTATATGCGAGGACGACAAGGATTCTGATTAGCGCATCCTCGCAGATTCTGTGCGTGGACCTGGTGGTTGGTGTGGGGGGATTCGAGAGACGTCTGGGGAAAACTCGAGGGATAGAGGTATTGTGAATGAGTGGACGAGTGTGGGTTCCGCGTGCGGATCCCATGCTCAGCACGCTCCGTATTTATTCATTGAGACTAATGAGAAACGGAGCTGAAGTTCTTCTGAAGGAGCGCCACTGGAGGGAGGGAGAGAGAGTGGGAAGACCGACGTGCGTTACTCTCTTCTTTCCTGATTCGGAGTTGCAACTTCCGATGGAGAGACGCACAAGTACACTAATTAGTGAAACGCTCATAATATACATTTCTCTTTAAGATTTCTTCATAATGCTCTCAATTTTTGTGGATTGGAGTCTGCGTGTTAAGACAAGATAAAATCAGAACCTACAGGTTTCAGGACAAAATACGTTTACATTGAATCACGGGTGTACCCTAACGGCGGCGTGGAGGGGGGTGCAGCTAAAAGTACTTCAATCTCCTCTCAAAGTCGGAATTATTCTGCAAGATGCTTTATCGATATTATGTATACACTTTTTGATATACAATGTTGTAATATGTAATATTTTTAAACTTTGTAATCATTAAGTACGTAGGGAATGAATCTAAATCAAACACTGAGTCGTATAGTGTGGCGGTAATGCTAGTAAGAGCGTGATGATTTCCTATATTCCTTTGCAGATATATAGGACTGCGGAAATCTAAATGAAAGTAATATAAGTGAGTGTGCGGAAGAATAAGAAACTTGTACGTTATAAATGTTCGCATTTGTATTTTGACTATTCGTATGTAATTAAAAAATGAAAGGAGTAAATATTTTATTGTTATAACTTAAACAGTTGACTGGTTAACATTAAACTTACAATATATAACCCTTACATTAAATAAATATTTATTTTCGTAGACAAAAATATATGAGTAAAAAAGTTCTGAACTAAATTTATACTAAATACACAATAATTGTTTGCTCTCATGCATTCATTTCATACTACTCCTTCAAAAAAGGGGACATTTAAATGCGTGTTGGAGGTTAACATTTTCCGTGGAATGGCCCCTGTACTCTCTGTTTCAATAAAACAGCTCCCGCTAAAAAAAACAAAAAAAAACAACAACATGAAGTCGTGTCCTGAATTCTGTTTATCAGTTTGGGGTGTATTAAATAAATAATACATTTATCGTCAAAAAATCAGATACAAACTACGTATGACAACGTGGAAGACAATGAAGTGGAATGTGGATTTCACGACAGGAAGCGTATACTGATGTAGTGTGACTATCCATAGTGTTTTGTAACAAGGAAAAAAATTCAGGATTTGAATTTTTTGCCAACGAAGCATGTTACGCAGCAGGGAGTATGCTGACAGTCGCGTTCGATTTTTAACCTTTGAATTAGAATAAAGTTCTCAAGAATGAAGAATATAAAGAATCGCAAAGAATAAAGTTCTCAGTAAATATACGAGTTTAATTATAAGATATGTTATAATTATTAAAATATTGAAAATTGTAACAGAGAATAGTAAATTATTGAGAATAATATTACAACTATTCGTGAAAAAGGAATTTGACTCTAATCAAAAGCGTACTCATTAAAGGAAATTGTAAATGATTATTCATAAAGAAGTACAAGAGATTTCTTTTTCTATTTTGACAACGCTTTTCTTTGTATTGTGTATACTTTGGATTTTTATGAATGTGTATTTTCACGTGATTTGTATTTAATGTTTTGTATACATTTTCAGAAGGGGAAGAATTATGTTAATGTATCCACTAATTGTTATAAATATTTGAGACCAGGTTTTTGAGTTCAACATTGTCCAGACCATCTGTTTGGAAGGTATGTTAAACTTTCAGTTTTGGTTTTCTGCTGTAAAGTTTATTGTTTCTGTAATATATATTTGTTTTCGTATGCTTCTGTACTGATCATCTTTCCTTGTTCCTAATTGATCAGGATCCCACGGCCCCAGACAGACGAGTCAGATCTCATGGTTGGAGAGGAAATACGTCACAATTATTTCCAACCAAATAAATTAAAGAACCGTGGGAGGTCGAAACGTTTTAAATATAACACTCGATGTCTGTGCATTCGAAAATTGAATTAAAAAACAAAGGAGTTACAGTAGATAAAAGTGGAATGAACATAAAAATGAATATAATTCAAATTACAGAAATGTACTCAATGAAGTTGGTTAAAAAGTTTAACTAATTTATTGGAATATACATGTATATTCTTACCCTTGTTATAATACATGCACATTCTAACAAATGAGTCAAAATTCTTAACGTACACGTATACTTTCTGATCTACGTCATCGACTTCAACTCGTGTTAAACTCGCAACCAAAAAATGGTCTGTGCACACAATTTTCAATTTAAACACCGAGGAATGTTTCTAAGATCGTGGATTCGTCTGATCATTTCTTCGAAATAACATTTTTTTAAACATTACTTCTTTTAACACAGAACAGACTTATTAATGAGTTAAGTGAAACTTGTTCATTTATTACAGAAGTGAGTTGCACGACGCAGTTTGAGAACTGCGAAGCCCATCTTTTCTCGAGAAGTGAATAAACGAGCCTGAGCTGAGTACGCGAGAAACCTTAAGGCTGCCTACTTCGTCACAGCAACGCTCGTAACTCCGCGTACCATTTTTACGAGACCTGAAACTCCTCGCCTCGGGATGCTTCCGCTCCTGTTTGAGTTTTATATAAAGTTACCTGTAGGAGATTACACAAACGAATTACGAGTATAAAGAGAATGTGTCACTGTGCGCGCTGTTCTGTTTCTCTCTTTTTATTTCGTGGTAGTCCAGCAATTCCGTTTGTGCCGGAAGGCGCGCTTCAGGCCCGGACGAGGGTCGGGGATCTCCGATTCGGGTCTCTGTCGGGGAATTTAACCTAATTGTGACTCCCGTTGTTCTTTTGTCGTGACAAAGGTGTAACTGGCTGGTTGTTCCTGGATCCTGTGTGAATTTTTCAGCTTAATTTACACTGTGTTTGTGGAGTCTAAGCCAGGTGCATTGCTATTCTTGATCAAACAGTAATCGAAAACTCGATTGTCACTTAAAAGAATTTGTTTGGATATGTTTATATAATAATAGCTATTCTATTTCCAATTCTACTCTTTTACTCGTTCAAGCCAGAGTATTTTATACATACTCTGATTTATTTTTTCTCTATGTTTTTAACCTCTCAAAAATCATTAATACATTTTTTGAAACAGATTTCAACTCTACGTGAAATTGTTTTTTTCATTGAATAATCAAAATAATATTGGAACTGAATTTCTCAACATTTTTTTATTGTGGTTTGTTTGTTATATATGAATGAATCATAGGTTTATAATTTTAATTTATAAACTATAAAAATATACTATTACTTAAGAAACATTTTTCCGAGAAGACAATCAAGAATCCGTTCATTGAAAAAGTGTAAAAAAAACAAGAAAATTGAAAATTGTTTTCGTTACATTTCAGGAAAAGGACATGATGAGCATTTTTATCGTGTTATATTATTTTTCTAATTAAATTTTCAAATAATATTCTTGCTTTCTGGTTTGAGTCGAAAACACACGCGGTGAAGTAATGTCAAAATTGGAAAGAGTAGAATATTGGTATATTTGGAATAAATGAAATTTTGTGAAACCAATTTTCACAAAATGATTCTGATTATATAATATTTCACTTACATTTTAAACTCTTACGGATGAAATGACGTGAAAATATATGAGTATGTTTAAAAAATTTATTCGTCCAAATTACTGCTGAATAAAATTCTGATCAGTGAAATTTGGCATAGACGCACCTTAAAACCTTCAATATACATTTATAAAATTTTATGAATAGTTTAGAATTATTTATATAAGACATGGCCCTTAGAAACGGCATGAATGCAAAGTTTTGATACGCACTTACGATTAGAAGAAGACATAACTGAGTTTTCTTTAACTATTGCGTTTTGAGTTTATTTTTGGTTCGTAGTAACATTTTTTTTGGACTGTTGGAATACTGTTCATAACTCATTGACAGTTGACTTTGTGCATCTCAGTAATAGAGAATCCACTGTTTTTCTATAGTTAGATAAAGAAATGCCCGATGATAAATTATCAATCCCTTAATAACGGGTTTGGAGAAAATCATACTTCCTCCTTTAGTATACAAGATACAACAAAAGAATTGAGAATAATTAGGGGGATTAAAGAAGGGTAATTGAAAAAAATATTTCAAATTTCATGGAAGCGAAGCTGCGGTTAATCAGTTAGTATTTAATAATATTGATATATCGTTTTAGATAAATATATATTTTTGGTCAGTGGCAAATGTTACCGCAGTATCGTTTATTTTGGTACAGAAATTAACGGAACGAAGAATTGAAGAAGAACGAGGAGAAAACTCAAGAATTCTTTAGGAGTTATCGAAATATTACTATTAAATTATTAATTATTATTCAGCTTTGTCTGAAGGCAATTTCAATGTATACATATTCAAAAATACTACAAAATGTAAAGAAAATAAAAGTGAAGCATAACTAATAAATAAATAAATAAATAAATATAACAACACCATAAAGATTAGATTATTAGAACCCAAAATATGGATTGAATAGTGATACGGTAAAATTTCATGGTTGTATTGATTGTTAATTATTTTTAAAAAATCAAATCAGAGCATGGTAACATTAACTAAATAAATAAATAAAAATAAATTTATTGTCAAAAAACAGTACAAACTGCGTATGACCACGTGGAGGGGAAAAAAACTAATTTACTCTCCGGAAGCAAGCAAGGGACCATCCCATCAATTCCGATCAAGGGCCCTAAGGCAGAGGCGGATTCAAAAAATTCAGCAAAAATTCCTAGATAAGATAAAAAGTTAGCTGCGAGTTATAATACTAATAGAATGTCAATATGTTTGTAATTTTAAGCAAAAAATTACATGTAAGTTATTATCGAACTATAGATTATTCTGAGTATAGTGCTTAAAAATTGAAATAACACTAAATTCACGATTTATTGTTACAATAGACCCGCCCCTAGACAAAGCCTAGAGAACCTGTATGATAAATCCGCCTCTACCCGAAGGAAAACCGGAGAAAAACCCGGGCCAGGATGGGGCTACAGAATTTATGTACACAAACGTGCCAATGTTGAGTACACATAAAACTAAATTAATATGAGCCATAAGACAACACAATCATGCAAGAAAATAGTTTTTGAAATTGTTATAAGTTGTTTAAAAAGTACTACAGCAATGGCGTGATAACTAAAATAGAGACTTCAAAACGGAGGACACGCAAAATGCATTGAAAACGTACTGCAAATCTAGAATAAAAACAACAATAGAATTGAATTTTTTTTATAAAAAAACAAATATACATAAACAATAACATCGAAAACTCCAGGGAAAAAATAATATAAATGTACTAGGTTTACATTCCATTATTTCCCAGTATTTCAATATACTCACACAAAAGGTTTCGGTGACGTATAGAACGGAAATGTTTAATGTTTCTTCACCAAATAATATGCGTGCAGAAGCGTAGCCTCGAGGATCATGTCTGAAGGAAAACTACTTCTTTCGCCATCAGCACCACCGAAGAAGTTTCTTCCTCCTGGAATCGAGTTGTGCTATCGGAGGTGTTGTAAGAGCTATAACTCGATTTTCCTCCCTTGTTCTGACACGTGCAGGGAAATACAAAGGAACCATCTGGCGTGTGTCCCCTTGAACGAAGCTGCGAAGAGCGAAAAGAATTTTAAAGATACCAAGCGTCGAGTCTATTCTCCTTTTCGTTACAAGGAAGGCCATTGGCTATACCACTTCGGGAGCCATTTCAAGAAACGATGAGGATCTGAATAATACAGTTCGATTCCCGATTACGGCGCAATGGAGAGAGTAGCGGAAGACCTCCGAGCTCTTAAATACTAACCCATTCTGCCGTAAGAAGTTCTCTATGCATGAAATTCTCCCGACGTCCCTATTCTCGAAGACTAAACACTCTTCCGCCATAGAAGGAGGTACCATGGGTGAAACGAGGGAATTAAGAATGCTTGCCGAATTGCACTAAAGTCTTAACTACCCTAGGCACATCTTAAACCTTGATTTAAACATCTTCATTTACTGTTGAATATTCTACTGTAAAAATGTAATTCTCGTTAACAATTTACAGAAAAGGCTAGAAAAAACTAAAAGCACAAGTTATGTATATTTATACCGTTTATTATTTTGTATTTGAGGATTGAAATTTTGACTGTTGCGAAACGTCAGCCTTTGGCAGTTTAAAAATTACAACTCTACTATAGTTTTATTACATTTGTGCTTGTTGTGCTATGAACAATTAATTCTTTATTACCCACTATTTTCAACTTGAGTTAGTTAGCTCAAGAAACCTTATGGTATCAATGAAATATCTCGAAACATTTAAAATGCAAACATAAATTAAAATTTCAAAGTTTTTATAACTGAGCCACGAATTCAACCTTTTGGGACCTTTTTTATTTATTTCCCTAATTCTATTTTGCTTCATAGTTCCTTTAACCTATTTATACATTTGTCTTAATGTAAAAAACAACAACATATTTTTCGGAAATATACAAAGGAATACGTTGGGCAAACCAATTGTATACATACGACGCCAGAATTTATATGAATTTTATCGATTCAGATTTCGTAAAAACAATTGTTTGACGATTTTTAGAGTTAGTAGTAATTTGTAGGAAATGTACCTTTACCTCTGAGGTATAAATCATCCAAAAAGCGTAAGATGCCCATGAGCATTACTGAAGGACATCTCATATCGACACACTGATCCAGCAGAGACGGGGAAGTAAATAGAATAATCGTTTCTATTCCAACTAGAAATAATTTTTCACATTTTTGTTTCTGTGTGTTTCAAAGTTACATACAGTAAATATTTGTAAACAAATTGTAAGCACATTGTCATTTAAATTCTCTTTATCATCAATTTCACTTCCGGTGATTTCACATCTAAATCTTAAATTTTTGAATTAGTGCAATCAAATCATGATGAATTGCTGAACTATACATGCTTTTCCTATTAAAGAAACAAATTTCCAAGATAACTGAGTTTTGAAAGGAAATGGAAATATGAGAATGCACTTATTATAAATAAACTTATTACTATAGGTCCAAAATTTTTCACTAAAAAAAACTGCTCCCAAATATTTGCATCAAGACCGAGACTCGTGCACATTCAGTCCTGCGAAGAATATAAAGCAGAGCGTTATCATTGCGAAAACGTAACAAGATAACATAATATGTCCTAATTATAACATAAATATCACGTAAACGTTAACGTAAATATAACATAATATGACGTATTTTGTATATTTTTATGGTATTTGAAGAATTATAACTTCCTGTGGTGCATTTCCGCCACAAGCTAATAATATTATCTAATACTATTAATAGATCTAAAAGGTTTTAAGTACGTCAATCTGCCACTAGAGAGCTCTGTTCTCACCCAGACATTTCATGATGATAAAATATACATAATTAATTATTCATTACACGGAAAATCGCCACATAAATTCTGAATATCAATTTTATAATTTTAATGTAACATTGAATCAATTCTTTAATTTGTATCAAATTTTTTATTTTGCACACGAACAATTCAATAATAATGTATTTGCGGGGGAGTGTTTTCGAGTTAACATGGGAAGACCCCGTAGCCACTAGCTCAAGCATCATTCTCTCTTCAGACTTCGTCGAGTCAACATCGGACCATAACTGCATCCGTTATGAACATTTCGTGAAGCGTTTTGTGCGAGAGGTAAAAGTATACATTTCCTTCGACCATGTGATGCCACTATCTGAAACTGTCGTTGATATGGTTTTGTTGTGAACATGGAAACAGTGTGATCTTATAAACTTTAAATACTATTGATGGATCCAACCACCGTGGCTGTCTCCCGTATCTTCCAACGGCCTAGGACGCTGTACGCCAACTGAGCACCGGCGAACGCTTCATGAACGTAACTATGAGTTCACATACCTTTCACTGGCCAGTGAAAATCTAACGCTATGATCTTTCATGATCAGTTTAACCTGCCTTCATTGACGAATTCAATATCTTTTAACTGAACCTTGTTGTACATAATCATGTATCCTTTATCTTCAAATGAATGCCATGTGTTTAGTTGAAAGTTTTAGTATTAGATATATAACGTGTATGTCCATTTATTTCTTGTGTGTTTAGGTAAGATTTTTGGTGGGATTATTAGGGAACGTGATTTTGTGTCATTTCTTTGTAAAACAATATTTGTATGTACATTGATTTATTTTTTGTTTTGATATAAAATCAGGTAATCCATGTGTTCCTCCAATTTAAAATCTTTAAATTATTAAATTGAAGATACCATCTACTCCCATGAATTCCAGAGTGTTTTTGGGTTCGGCTCATGCTCCATCCAGCATGTATTTATATATTCGTTTGGAATTTTTGATGGGGAGACTTTTTTCGATAGACGGTGTCGTGGTCTCCTACAATTTCCAGGTTGGAATGTAACGCTAGGCATTTCCGTTGTCCGGCCAAAGGAGAAGTACCATATCTAACACATCCAATTATTAAAATTAGCAATACGATTACTTTTAATGAAATATAGTTAATACTTACCCCGGGGAAGAGGACGGGTGCACGATAAAAAACACGTTGGAATGCATCTAAACTACGTTTATTAATATTACCAAATGTATTTTCATAGCTTTGTAGGAAATATATTATCTTAAAATTAAATAGAATTGGATGCTCTAACAATCATTGTGTTATTTTCAACAATCAAAAGTTACATTTTAAATCATTTCCAAATATGCAAAAATAGGCCAATCTACAATAATGGTTAATTGGTCCCAAACATGCATTCATTATAGGTTATGTTTAAATAATAATTACCTTTAATATATTTAATTTCCAAAATCATGGAAGCTAAAAAAATATCGCGTGACACCACAATGAATATTTACGTCAAGTTCAGATTCATTAGATACAGGGAAATGAAAATGATCTCAATAACGCACTTCGTTACAATCCGTAAGTAAGTACGGCAAATACAGTGGAACAAATAAAAATAGGGAGTGAAATGTTAAATCCGTCTTTGCCTTAGAGTCCTTGATCGGAATTGACAGAATGGTCTCTTGCTTGCTTCCGGAGAGTAAATTAGTTTAATGTCCTCCATGTGGTCATACGCAGTTTGTAACGGTTTTTTTGACAATAAAGTTTAGTATTATTATTAAACATATGATTTTGCAAAGGATGTAGATTTTGTACATCGACGAAGAAAGTGGTTTAAATTAAATCCATACTTGGTAGAATTTCTGACGGGCTACGGAAATTTCAATGAATATTTGGTTAGAAGATGACTGCGGGATGAAGCAGCGTGTCTGTGTGGTAAGGAGGCAGAAAATGCGGAACATCTACTGTGGAATTGCTCACTTTATGGTGAAGAACGAGCACGGTATATAAAGAGAATGAAGCAAATGGGGAAATTCAAAATAGAACACAAGGGAGAGTACATTGATACCATACACATTATGAGACATTTCGGAAATTTGTTAGTGAAATTGGAAAATACAAGACATTATGAAGAGACAAATGGAGCAAGAAAGAATATACGAGTAAAGACACAAGATTAGGGGCTAGGATATGTATAATATACCACGAAGAGTAGTAAGGTTCACCAATGAAGCAAAGAAACTTGCAATGACTTTGTAAACAGGCAAGGTGGTTAAGACCAAATAAATGAGAAAAAAGAAGAAAAATCCTTAAGCAATACACTAGCTGAAATAACGTCATACATTTAACCAAACCGGCCAACGGTACACTTTTGCCATATAACGCATGATCCAGCCTGTTAATTGAAGGAAACCATAGCTGTGTTCCATCGCTGACGTCTTCCCCCGTAGGCTCACTCAATTGTTTTCGGCTACTGGGTGAATGATGATATGAAAGTATTCCGAGAAAACCTAACGCAGACACACTGTATCCACCACCGCAAATTTCACTTAGCTCATTCAAGGTTTCAGCCAGTGTCACCACTGGTAGAATGTGAGCGCTCTAACCACTACATGCGTCACCCGTCCAGTAATCATTTCAGTATAAACTACGAAAGAAAATCTGAGAATTATTGCTTCTAAAAGATGACGCAAATTGTGAAATACGTCATTATCATATTTTTTGACCTTAAACATTAAAGAAAATGGAATTATAGGAGCAATTTAAAAAATACGATAAAATACGGATTAATATAATTGAACCTTTGTTTGAAGTTTGCAACGAAAAACTTCGAAATAGTAGTTGAAAAAAAAAAAAGGTATGGAAAGATCAAAGCATTTTCCGAAGAAATGTTGTCTTTCCAATACTTGGCCTGATCTCAGCACAATCGAATAACATCCTTTCGAAATATTAACATCCTGGTGAAGAAAGAGTAGAGAAGAATGCAGGAGGTAGAAGAAAAATGGCTAGAAACAGAGTATAGAGACCAGCAGGAGCCTGGCGCGGAAGGCCCGAGCCCTTCCTTCTATTTCCTGCGCGCCTCGCGAGCCCTTAATGATACATGAGGACATGAAAATGCAATTTTCTGTTGTTCTAAAAGAGAGAAGCTCGCCCTGTCATCGATCTCCCTGCTTCACAATTTTTACAAGAAAATCTCTTTTTATCATTCTGCACTACAGTTCAACATCGTAATGTTGATGAATTAATAATACATCCACCATAAAAGTCGTTATTTAATATTCCCAAAAAACTGTAATTACTTTTCAATTTCTACAGATATTCAACTAATTATATTTTGACATTCGATGTCAACAATGTATAATAATTACATTATCATCTTTTATCTTCAGGGACATCAACCGAGTATAATACACGTCGAGTATCCACCTTTGAAGGGAGAAAAATTACTCAAAGATTTTTCTGAGAGTGCATAGATTATTTGAAAAAAAAATTGTAACGGCATTTCAAAAGAAATGAAAAGAGATAAATATTGTAAAACTTGTCACTAGTTGCTATTTTGACTGAGTACCGCGAAGAGTTGATTCTTGGCAACGCCGCTTATCTAAGCGCGCGCATTCAAGTTATATGACTTAGAATCACGACCATCTCCAGAGAGATTCGTGATATGACTTGTCCGTGTGGCATTGGATTCGTGGCATGAACCCCAGTTTCCCCGTTGAAGCAAGTTATCTTCGAAACACTGAGTTACATTGATAAATGCATGAAGACTTTCACGGCCGGAATGATTAAGAAGAAATTTGTTTTCCGGGCTAAGTAGCCGTGGTCGTGTTCGGATTTCTCGAGACGTTTCGCTTATTGCTGCGGTGAGCATCATCAGTGGGAACGTGGCTTACGAGGACGCAGCACACAGGCTGACGCTTTGGAAGCAACTAACTGAGTTACATTGTTTATTGGACAACTCACACATATCGTAGAAATATTTACTATAGACATTAATCTTCATTTTGATGTTTTATAGTAAATGCAAATTTTTATAGAAGATGTCTATAGCCAACTATAATCATGTCTCATTTTTCTTGTTAGACTAATGGA
The DNA here is from genome assembly GCA_002313205.1 of Laupala kohalensis. Lineage (NCBI taxonomy): Eukaryota > Metazoa > Arthropoda > Insecta > Orthoptera > Trigonidiidae > Laupala > Laupala kohalensis. The sequence goes on from NNCF01129502.1 coordinate 140,430, forward strand.
CATAATTTACTTACTAACACATTGATGAATCACAAGTAATGAGAATATTTAAAAGAAATCTTATTGGCAAATATATTTTTATTTTGTTAGGGACACAATTCATGGAAGCATTTCAAGATTCATAGCAAGATTAAATCAGGATCTAGGATTCAGTAATTTGTTCACTGATAGGAATACATTTGAAAAGAAGAGAAACAACAAAAACTACAATACAATACCATGATTAACCTTGATTATTTAGAATAAGAGAACACACATGACTAAATTTTGAGTATTAATTTATTATTTTCCTAACTCTCGCCTTTTCATAAATATTTTGAGACATCAAAAAGGGAACAATAAAAGCGGAATTGTTCATTAGATATACACGTTCAAACTGCATAACCCTCAGTTGCTGAAGAAAAAAACAATAATTCAATGAGTTTATTTAATTAATTTGCGAATAAACCGGACATTCACGTTTATGATATGATCAATTCTAAATGTGTATGTTTTAATGGCTTATGCATCATAAGTTTACAAACCACTTTCATGTTTTGAGTTGACCATGTAATCTCAATTTGACTAGTTTCTTAGTTTAAAATTATAATACTCTCATTTATGACTGATTGCAGGTAAATCCGACTGTAAAACTTGAGAGAAATATTCATCCACCATCGACACTGTTTTAGAAGAGATTTGCTGAACACGAGTAACGAATTTTAAGTGTCTCCTTTGATGTCTCGTTCTATCCACCTTAAAATCAACATTTATTCTTAAAAAGCACAGTGGTAGTACTCCTGCTGCTATAGCAGGATGTCCCGAGTTCGTGTACCACTTCGTCTCAATTTTCACCTGGTATATAGGCTATAGGATGCTGATATTTTTAAGTACTTTTGTATTAACTTGGTTCAGATTTACGTGCCGTTGTCATCCACTGAGTGAGCATAAAACTGTTTAAGATCCAAATACACATAAAAATCTACTGGGTTTCCGAGTAAGTTTAAGATGAAACTCCTTTGAATAATTTTAATTATAATTTAACTCATTATTCTACTCACAATATAATGACAGTAGGATCACTAAATTATCGATGAAGTATATTTATTTTTTCAGATTCCGCTTGATTATTAACGAAAATGGAACTATTTTTACGGCCAACGTTTGGTATCAGCGTGTTCTTTTGGTTCAACTTAAAAAGGTGTAAAATTTTGTTTGAGAAATGTTTATGTGATGAAATAAAAATTTGGCACACGGAAACTATCCCATTTGCGCAACATTTTCACGGAATTAATATTTCTTGCTGCGTTATATGTCAAAGCACCGAAGAAATCAAAAGAACAAAAGCAGGCGTTTTTTGAAGAGAATATTTTTAATCTCTTGAAACATTTCTATATTAATATTGTGTATTATTGGAACTAAATGGGTTTCTTCTCACATTTCCAGTCTACTGCATTCTACAGGACCATTACCCATAACTCCAGGAGTTATATTCCGTTTATCGTAAATGAGAAGTGCATCGTAAAAAACGATAACCAAACTAAAATTGGAGATACTTTATTCCGAAGAGTTTTCGCGGATGAGAAACTATACTTTTGCAACTGGGAAATATAGACAAATAACTCTTGACACCTGATTTTAAGGGATGCGTTTTTAAGGNTGCAACTGGGAAATATAGACAAATAACTCTTGACACCTGATTTTAAGGGATGCGTTTTTAAGGTACATATACTTAGAGACCTATTGTAAAGGATCTACAAATCCAACTACCTAAATTGACCGCATGTCCTGTTCGGAGGCTGACCATGTGGAATCTCGTGAAGAAGAGAAAACTTAATACAGAATGAACCCGAATTCATGGTACAAATCTTTAGGGTCGGTACAGGACACTGTAAAAATAAATTATTGTATGAGAATGTATGGGTGCAAGTGACGCTATGATGTCCAAGTACACGAAATAAATTATCTCGTTGTTCGATTATCCGTGGATGTTGCACGTGTCTGACATTTGAATTTGCACATCGCTCCTCCCATGCTGTCAAGAATGTATCACTGTTGACGGACGAAATTTTGAACAGTGATTGTAAACATTGTACTTGTTAACGACGCTGTCAGTACACTCTTTTTCTCTCCTTTCATCTCTTTTTTCTTGTTTTTGCGCTTCACCGCGTCACTTGCGCTCGTTCATTCCTATGCAATAAAAGACTGTCTCAGTGTCCTGTACAACCGTTTGAGTCTATACTATGAATTCGGGGTAATCCTGTATTCTCTTTCACTCATTCTTTACTTTCTTTGTCCGGTACCAAAATGAATATTATGAACAATATATAGCATGTTTCGTAATGTATATGAACGTGAATATCCTGTCTTTCTAATACAAGTTAAAATATGCACACGTTATTCAGCAGCATAACATAAAACGATTTAGGAGTATGGATTCCTCTTATGTATGCCACTCAATATTTTAGAAGATCTGTGATGCTTACTAATCAAAATATTCTTTAAATAAAAATATCCATATATGACAATTATGAATTTCATTTATGAATGAAAAACGTGTTTAGTAAAAGTAATGAATTGAAATGTATTGAATGAAAATTTAAATCAAATATACCTGCTTCTTATATTTGAAAAAAAAATCATTTATAATATTTGATTTGCAAAAAAATTCAACTAGAATTCTGAAACTCTTTGTTCGCGCCATGCTCATTTAATTATTTATAAAGATACTAAACATGCATTGTTATAAAAAAATTTATAACCTTATAATTGCCTTAACATCTGAGATCACCAATCATTAATTAAATAACTCTTATCACTAATTACTTTAAAAGTAAAGTAAACGATGAGCTTCATATTTTTTTAAACAGCATTAATTACTTTCTTTAATTGAATTAAAAATTTTATTAATCGTTTTATCTTGGAAAAATATTTTTATTCTGGAAAGTTAATCATCTCTCGTTAAATGTTTTCTTCTTCTTCTTCAGATAATCAAACAATTATTTTTATAAATGAATATAATTGAAATTATTTTTAAAATCTAATGAATTTGTGAGTACTGTAACGTTGACGATTCGTAGTGCAGTATTTTATGAATAGCAAAAACAACGTTCAAACAATTAATTGAATTTAGTTCAATGTTTGGTTTCTCAAAAAACAAAAACAGAAAACAACAATAAATGAAGTTGATTAACACCTTTGCTATTTTCTGAGCTGTCCATGTTTGCTGGAGTGGATGACGAAGCGGAGAATGCGTAAAGTACCGCTGAATTTGTTACAAATTTCACTTTGACTGGGATGTCGTTGAAAATTTATCGTGACAGGAAGCTGATATAAATAATCGACACTGACGTTTCGTATTAAAATTGCATTTGCTGACGCTTGGAATATATTTCGAAATCCATTTAAGCACGCAGTCTCCAAACCTATGAAACGCGCAGCAACTGGTGGGTGGTAAATTTCACTCGCATGCATATAGGCCAGGTTTCTTTCAATAAAAGAAATAGGTGGGGGTAGTTGACTCTGATAGCTTTGCTGGAGTCATTAAAATGAAGTGTTAACGTTAGATTTTAATTTGTGAGAGGGGAAACCTTTTTTTGTTGTCGTTGGTGTTATGCACTTGCTGCGCTGTAAAATAAGATAGGATGAAAAGAGACATCAGAGTGATAGAGAAGCATACAGTATTCTCAATAATAGAAAAGAATATTTACATTAATAATAATAAAGAGAATCCACAATTGTTTAATTGGAGCATTAGGAATCTCTACTATAGGAGACAATAACTCGATGATACGTGTATATGAAATGAATATTTAAATTTACAATGATTTAGAATAAACGATAGAGGCTATACAAAGTTTCAATAAGTAATATAAAATGTCTATGGAAATGTAAATATTAGTATTGTATGCTACTGTTCTTATATTCCATTCTAATGAATATTTTAGAAAATTTGTGGGTACAACTAACTGAAGTAACTCAGAAATTTATATCCACTTACGAACATTTTTCAGTATATTACTTTCCTGTGGTTAGAATTTCGAGTTTTCTTTTGAAAGTTTATTAAACTTCAGCTAAGATACTGTGCATCCTGGTCGAAAAGAAACACATGCTTCCATTTAGCACCCATTTTATCTCCTAAATTGTGATTTGATAGGTTGTATTAACTGAAACAAGACACTCGGAATTAACTTACGTCTATACGATAATAATAATAATAATAATAATAATAATAAAGTGTCTTTATTTTGGCGAGACTCAGACCTTAAGTTCTTCTCTTCCGTCTAACCATAATAAAACATTTACATTCTAATACAAGATGAAAATTGAGAGGATTTAACATTACAATGGCGTTCTTGCTGAACGGAGGACACTGAGAGTGCGTGATTGTCCAACGTATTGAAGTTTTCAGTATCATTTCATTAACTAAAATTCCCAGAAGATTTTACAGATACCCACTCGTTCTATTTGAATAAATATGAAACTGTCTCCCATAGGTGACACACTGTTAGAAGTGATAGAGGGACTAAACATGGGTCATGATATTTCGATTCCTTTTACTTCCACCGCCATCCTCTAGAGATGTTTCCCCCACATTTTCGAAAAAATGTTTACCGAAGATATACAGCGAAAAGATTTTTGATATGTGCATGAGAGAAAATAGTACATGTGGTTCTACTAAATTGATAAATTATATTATGTTAATTATAATAGTTTCAAAACACATTAAATTATTATGTAAAAGAAGTATCATGACCACATGACATGGTTGTTCTAATACTTAAAAGAATATCACTACCTAATTCTTGAAATTATTTCTCGGGTGAAGTCCGATTCTTCACATACAAGAGAAGACAATGCTACGCGTAGGGATCCTATCCTTTCAGGAGGATGAGTCAAACCACTGCTAAGAAAGATACACCGGTTTGTGGATACACGGTACTGATTCATTATCCATCATATCAATTGTTTTGAAATTGTATAAAATTATGTATGAATTATCTTCTCTGGTAGGTCGTGATTTCTAAATCTCCTGTTCTGTTTCCCGAGTAGGTCAAAAGAGTTTCGTAGTTTATTGACGGAAGATTTATTCCTAATGTATTAACAAGTTTTTTAAATTGATGAAATAAACATCCTTAATTGTAATTTTTCAATCACATCGTAGAACTCGTCTACTTACAAATACTCGTATATTTGTGTTCTTTTATAAAGTCTTTGATAGATTCATAGATATATTGATAGGTACATTTTTCACACACAACAAAAATATTAATATTTAAGAAATTTAGGAATTTTAAAATTTAAATCACGATAGACGTATAGATTTGATTGTAAATAACAATACCTCTCCTCGATGTCTCAAAGTAAATTTTAATACATGAACTAATATTTCTTTTTGAAATAATTATTAAGTCAGTGTAGAAATGTTTTTAGATTTGTGTTTTTATTTACTGTCGTAATACGTAGTGAATCAATCTCATTATGTTCCATTATATCGTAACTTTTAAATGTTTTTTCGGAAAAAAAAATTTTTTTCGCTCTTATTTTTTGATGTTATGATCTTTTAGCCTATTAATTGTGTTCACCCCTGTTGTTACGGACGGGACGGAAAAGCAAGCCGGTAGATATTTACTGATATTCCACATATTTTCTGATTATCCACATAGTTATAGAATAAAGGATGTAGCGTAGAATACTTTTAAAATGTTCCTTTATTCACCATGGTTGATTATTTTTCATAAAACCTTGCTTGTTTTACAAAAAGTAATTTGATTAAGAAAACTGTTGTGGTGCGTTACAGAAATGAGATCAGAGTTGATGCTGAGAAAATAAACAATAGAGCTATTAAATTGGAGGATTATGCAGGTTATATTACACCTAGGAACTTTAAGGAATCAAACCATATTATTCTAACTGGATTCTTCTTTCTTAAGTCAAGTACCTGCAAATGTGAAGTTTGGAGTAAAAACTACCGTATACATATAAGTTTCTACAAAGTACAAAAAAATAACGGCAACACAATAGCCATCTGATTGGTTTAACACGTATGTTATTGTTCTTAAAAATTGATTCTAGCTTTTTCAAATTAAATAAAAAACAAAATTGCAAATTAAAAATAAATAAATATGATATATGTTATCCACTTTGGTTTGTTTCTTTCATGAATTAAAACACTAATATAAAACTTTTATTTTAAAATTAAAAAATGCATTGCATTTAACATTTGCACGTAACGGCAACCGTATGTTTCTCTCCGTAGTGTCATATTATCTCAAAGTACTTGACAACATCTCTCACGATCGTGAGTTGAGATAGTTTGAGAAATTATGGCTCGTCTTGAAAAATAACACTATGATTCGTAGGAAGTGATAACCAAATCTATCACAATGTATGAGGGACGAATTCTCTTGACGGTGAGATGCGAAGGTGAGGTAAGAGGCAGACCTCACCACCGAAGCCTCTTCTACGCCGGTGCTCCTCTTAAGCCGTAAGTCTACTGAGGTGCTTATCTCAAGTGCCTTGTAGCTACATGACAGTCGCGGCGGGGGGAATCTGTTGAGCCCGAAGCGACAGAAGGTGGTGCTAGAGTACCCAATGGCGGGACTGCGGAAGGAAGAGGAGGAAGCGGGAGAGAAAATGGGAGATGGTGGGAGACCCAACGATCGCCCATGGCGGTTACTCAGCGGTGGTGGGATATTGTGGAACGAGAATTGTGGGAAGATAGCGGTTCCCGTTCCTGTCCTTCGTCTCGATGAGGCGGATACAACTTCCAAGTACATATTTACCGTAAGTAGTTTCCTTGATGTTGTTATAGACGAGAGGCAGGTGGCAGACTGTGATAGCTTCGGGGAGCACCCTGGCGGAGGGAGGTATGAAGTGAGAGCGAATGTCCCGGTGTCTTGAGAGGTGACAGAGACGCCGTTACACGACCACCCAGCGATCCCTCTCAGTTCCTCTTCCCGAGCTCAGACGCCTAGATTACATAGTGAAATGAGATGCTGGAATATGCATGAAGTCTGGGAGGAACATCCAAGAGACAGATGCCACTCTGGAGGATAAAGATTTGGTCGTCCCCTGCCGCGGCGTGCCGGGCGACGAGTTGACAATCCCGTGACGCGCGTTTCAGAGATCGTTTGAGGATCTTTTGGACGCGACGCGCGCGCCCCGCTCGTCAGACCCTTGTCACTCCCTCCCTCCCTCCACCCTTCTCTTACACGCCTCCGGACAGAAACAGAGGAAACGGAGCAATAAACGCGAAGAGGACTAATATTAAAAGCATGTTATGAAGCGCTTCTTGTGGAACGCAGTTTGGCGGTAAAAGGTCGTCGAGGAGAAACGTCTTACGTCAACGGAGAGACGTCGTAGTGGTCTTGAGAGAAGTTGCTATTAATACTTACTGAAGTGGCCAAGTTTGCTGCCAGTAAACATGATGTCTCTTTATTTTGAAATACTTTCTTTTGTAAGTATATTTACTCCAACGAATATATTGTGGAAAATAAATTTATCATTGCTTCTTGCAGAATCTTACTTGTTTATGGTCGAATGGAACTTTTTCAATAAGCATTCCTAACACAATTCTTAAAAATTAAAATCACTCATTTTAGTTGTCAATTCACCTACGACATATCTGATTCTACCATAAATCAATCGTAATTTAAAATATACAATTGAAACTCTCATTTTGAGCAAAGTATGGAAGAAGAACTATCTAAAGTTAAGGTTCGGTTCCAATTCATTCTAGGATTTTCAGCACGAGTGGCAAAATCAATTCGTTACGGAACTATGAGGTCTTGAAAACAACAACACTGTTCACGCTTAACACAGTTTTCATTATTCTGGTTTAATGAAGACCGAGATAATTTTATTTCGACAATGCATCTTCGAAATATTTTCCTACAGAATGTGTATCTGAAAACACGAAAATTCGGCTCGAAGAGATATTGAATACGATATTGTTTCAAATATTTAAACACCTATTATGCTTTATCTATTAGAAAAAAGATAGAAAAAGTAGGAAAATTCAATTATAGGGATGTTCTTTGTCATTCTTTAAAAGTATAAATAAATCTTGCGTTTAGACAAAATTGTTTATTACTATGCCAACGTTTTGATAACGTACGCTATCTTACGTATTTCTGAGCTGTTTTGCGTTGAGCTGAGAGTTTGTTTAATGGTTCATGTAATTTAGCGAGTGTTGGATTATCATATAAGTTTTGTAATATTTTGTAGCCCTGATTAAGATAGCGTTCGCTTTCGAAACGTCGAAATAGTAATAATTTTTTTGCCTAAACGCAAGATTTTTGTATACGTAGGAAAAATTGTATTTTTTAATTAAAAAATGTATTGTGCGTCAAACACCAGGACTTTCTTTGCAGACAATGAATCCTCCTTTGCAATAGCGGTTAACATTCATTTCCTACCTTGAATACCACTGAAATACTGCTTGCAGACGCTACATTAAACTCGTAGAACGATATTAAAACGTAGGATCAAAGCAATATCTAAAAATCCCATCTCGAGAGGACGTGGAATATCCGATCGTAGTGGAGAGCCCATTACTAATTAGGGATGCAAATGCAAGCTCTAGAGATACCATGTCATGCAAATCGATATCTCCACACAGTCATCTCAAAAAGATTTGTATATTACCAGTAGTTCGCTCTATAATTCCTTCTATTAATTCTGTTACATGAAATATCTTTTCGAGGAAATGCGAAACTAAACGAAAATACAATGTTGAAATAGTATTAAAAGTAAGTACAATTATTAGTTTAGTTAAAAAGAAGGAAATAATTCCCACAGAAAAGAACAATTAACAAGATACTTATTTTTGGAGGTTTGGCTATAAATCTATTTTGTACTCGTAGTACAATGAACATTACGCATTTACTGCCTCATTATTTACAAAATTATATTAAATAAACATACTCATAGATGAAAGGAGAGTAAATTAATAAAATATGCTGTTGTTTCTGGTAATAATTGTACCTCGTGTTTAATACATTTGAAAAAATGTATATAATTTGGTAGTATATAAATTTGGCGAGGTAATTTTATGATGACTAAAATAAAATGTAAACCAATCTGAAATCAAAGTAATGCTAAGTGACAGTAAACCTGAGTAACCAGTGTGGACAATATTACCGATAAAAAAGTCTGTAAATTAATGTACGAGGGACGTCCATAATGTCAGCAGAAATCAATGAAGACAGCAGACTGAAGACGGTTAATTCGCAAAAAAACAAACAAAAAACAATAGTTCCATGAGTGATATCACGGACACTCCGCTAGCCTATTACCATTGGATGGATCTTTATCAAACTCGCAGGAAATCTTTATCTATAAGTATGGATCTTTATCAAAGCGGCAGAGAAGTGACTAATTCTCATCCACGGACAAAGCTTGAGCAGCTAATACTAAAAAAATTTGGTGCTCTATTTACGGTATGTTCATTTTCGTGCAAAGAAAAAAATGCTCGAAAATAAGAAATTTCTATGTTTTCAGTGATAATACTCGAGACTGAGCAAGCCGTGACACTTTTCATGTATTTAGTTTAAACATTGACAATACTGAAAAATAGGTATCTTCCTCTCATTAGGTCAATATTCCTAAATTTTCACGATTGTAAAAAACGTTAGTAATAAAAACTCCTCAAAAGGGAATTTAGTAATGTTGTATGTACTTCAGTAATAACTCAAAAACTATATATACAATAGTTTATTCAGAACAATGAATTATTACTTTTAATTATCACTTTACAGCGTTTCTACAAAGAAGTTCTGATCATTAAGAGAATAGAATACACCCTATGAAGACAATGATCGAATTGCTACACACATCTTTTAATTTTTTTAAATATTTTTAAAAAATGTTTGTGAAAAGTGTATGTAGTCATTACACCTGATTTGAAATTTGATTATTTCTTATTGCTTTAGAAACAACTTTATACAATTGAAAATAGGTTAAGAAACAATACATTATTCATTTAAACCACATACTTTATAATTTCTCGCTTCTATTTGTGTTTGAGAAAAGATGAGATCTATTAGGTATCTACACTACGGATTGCCTCATGAGAACAATCTGATAAGGAAGTTGGTCTCACAATACCGCAAATATTTACCAACATATGAAATTACTTGAGGTTTGGACGCCGAGTTGTATGGAGTCCAAGACTCGAGCACAGAGACCTTGTACAAAGTACGAACCGAATGAACCCAACTCACGCCCTTCCAGTTTTGTCCTGCACGATGAATGCATCGACAAAATATGTGCCTGATTAAGTCCTGATGGTGGGCATTGGAGCAGCGTCTGTGGCCATTGAGGGCAGCGGCGTGCACTGTGCATTAGGGCCCGCTTTTTGTGACCCTCGCCGGCGCAGAGCTCTTCTGCACACACACACAGAGCCCTCCGCTCGCTCGTTGGCCCTTCCACTGCAATATGAACGGGGTAAGCCGCGATTACGTCATTGTGTAGTCTGCCTCCTCCACCCCACTGCCTAAACACGAGGTCTCAGATCAATGGGGTGGGTCCAGGCGACCAACTCCTGCCGAGACCCTATGCAGCCCTTCTCCGGGCTCAACTGCCACCCTTGAGAGATGCTGCGATGCTCAAACTGCAGACACTCCTGAGTAATCGAGGGAAGAAAGTATGCCATTCACAATAGCCCCTCTGAAAGTAAATAGAAAGGTTAATATAAAAGCAATTGTTCTCCTATTGATTATATACTACTATTGATTTGTTCTACTATTGATTGAAATCTATACACAATTTCAATATTCATTGTTTTTAAAAGGTTTAATTCACTGGTAAAATTTAAAATACTAACGTTAAGATATGAATTCATTGTTTCAATAAATAAATTATGACGTTCCTCATAAATGTTTATAAATTAATTGTTGTCTTATGATTAATTGTTTTGTTTGAAAGTGAATACAATTTAAATATTTTTTAAAATTTTTAATTAAGAATTTTAAAAAAATTGAATAGAATATCTGTTTTAATTTCCATTCTAAAAAATAATGCGCTCGGTTTATTGTTATAGACAAGCAACAATCACCTCCTAAGAGCGCGTGGACTGTAAAAAATCATTTTCTAGTTAGCATGATGAAATAAAGTTTGTAATAGAAATAATTTTGCATGCCACTGATGTGTCAAAATGTATAAGTATAAGTGTTGAATAAAGCTGTGAAAGTTGTCTCATTCTATGATGTTGAATCCAGCGTTAGAAGCGATCGGGTTGAGGGAGACAGATGTGATCACACTCTTCACAATTCTCATGTCACTCAGGCAAGCACGAGTTGTAGATGACTCGCGAACGCCCATGCGAAATCTGAGAACACAATCGTAAATATAACCGTCTCTAAGACGTATAGCGTATAGTATGCAAACTTGCACTATCATCACTAAAGATTTTGGAATTATTAAAAACTTCTGTAAATTAGCATCGAAGTCATGGGAGGACATTTTGCGAGTTACTTTAAATGTGATTTTGAAGCTTCACAGCTTCAGTCGTGAAACACATTAATCGAGGTCCACATCTAAACAGCACATGTCCAAACTAAAAAACAATCAAACTTTGATGTGAATAATTACGTATGAGAAGTTAAAATTTGCATCGCACAAGTAGAGATCATGACATGTAACTAACTTTTTATTCTCCTCTTATATTATTAGGAGGACGCAGAAATGATAAATCCACCTCTGCCTTAAGGTCCTTGATCGGAATGGTCCCTAGCCTTGCTTCTGGTTAATAACTTAGGTTATTGGCCTCCACGTTTGTAACTTTAAGCAGTAGTTAACTTCTTTTTGGATATTTTTTTCCTATTTATTATTAAAAGACACTCCTTGTAATTTACATTTTAGAATAGATGGTACAACCCTTCGGCTTATTGAATGTACAGCCCATCCCGCTTTTTAACATTCGTTCTTTATAATTCAGCTCAGTAAAATAAAGTTAAAAAATATTTCATAGATATTGAACCTCTCAGAACGCAAGATGGGAGAACAAATCGTATTTAAATAGCTTATATTCTAAGTAGGACGACTTTTAGAGTAACATTAGAACATTGGTTTTCCCGAAGAAGGAGAATGTATGTAAAGGTACAGGTGAATGTAGCTCCTCGTAATAGAGATTCAAGAGTTGTGAGGTATGCAGTTACGATGATTATAGTTCAAAGAGATTGTATCATTATTATTATGAATTGCACAAATTTATCATGGAGACGTGGCATCTTATGTGGTTGTGGCAATAGTCACCAATTTACGTTTCTCGCACGATTGCGTTAATCCACATTGGCGCACAGACGTATCATTCGCGCTTGAGTCGACGGTACGAAAGACTTGGCACACCAATGAAGTGGAAATTTCCTTCCTCGTAAGATATTTCGAAGCCAATTGCTTAGATTTTGTGTAATTCTACTAATTTTATTTTACAAAAAATGTTTAATTTCTGCGAATGAAGCCATGCGTACGGAGAATGTTTATTCTCAAGCAAGATTAATTTCGAGTCGTGGAAAGTTTTGTTCTTCGCAATGCGAGAAGAACATTTCAATTCTGTTTATAATTGAAGATTACTGGAAGAGCATATTATGCACAAAAAAATCTTAATCGCGATCAACTTATGATTTAATTACGAAGTTAAGATAGTATTGAAATACTTTTTCAATCCATTGCAAATGAGCTTAAGAATATAAAAAATTTATTCAGAATTCTGGAAGATAAACAAATATACATGAATTATACACAAAGAAAAAATAATATAAATAATATATAAAAACGTAACCCATTTATATCTGTAGAACACACAATAAAAAAAATTGTACTAATAATATGAAAAGAAATAAGAACAGCATCTAACATGAAATCAAATAAAAACTGGTAACTGTTCGATTGCTAGATTATTCAAACTGAAACGTAAAATGAACCCATTCTGATTATCCAATCAATCTGTGTGTTATAAACTATGAATTATTAAATGTCACAACAAAGATTTGAAAATAATAAGTCTCTTCATTATTACATGTATACTACTACAAGTGACTTATTCGGAATGTATATTGCATGGAAATCTGACAAAATAGTCGATGAATTAATTATATGAAGCTTCAAAGAACTCTTCTTAAATGTTATTGCAACAGAAAAACTAAGTATGGTTAATACTGGTGAATTACAAGAGCAAAAAATAATTAAAATAGGCTGCTAATAAGTAGATGTGAATCTTCACTCGCATAACTGTTGACAATGAAGATTACTAATGTGTCCGCCAGAGTTCTATTCCGTTACGTGAGGCAGACACGGGACGTATAATCTACATGACCGAATCGTAGAGACAAAATTATATAAAGATTCTGAAGAACATTGCTTTCAAGTACATAACCTAAAAGTGGAATGAAAACAAAAGAGTTCAGTAGTTTTAACTCTGCGCTTTATTTATTAAGTATTCTGTGTAACGTGTGTTTTCCTTTTCCCTGGATTTTAAAATAATTCGTGAGTACGTGCATATTAGCTTACAATACTGAAAACTGTGTGTATATGTGTAGGTTTTCTTTGTGGTATTTAATTTAACAACACATATATAGAGAAGTATGGAAACTGAGAAATCAGTTAAGAATATTATGTAAAAAATCCAGACCAGTTGACAAGTGTTTTAGTAACACAATACTTAAATTTTGATATTTATATAATTTTTTAATGTTTGTTGTTTTATTTGTAAATTATTTTAATTTTTTTAATGTCCAATAATTACAGTTTTAAGTTCCGGGCAATGACAGGACGTTCTGCTAATGCTGTATATTAATTGCGTGCATTTATTTTTTCAAATAATATTTAAATACGTGTATGATTGTAACGAAAAGCAAAATCATGCAGCCGCAGTACATTGGTATGAATATTAAAAACATGCCTCCGTACCTAACTTTAAGCATGTGGAAACACTGCAGGTGGCCAAGCTTGTCACGTAGAGAACCTAAAACTGTTGGGAAGCTTGTTAATCCCAGCGTGGTTGCGTGGTTGCAAAACGTAGCCTTCTGGACTAAGTCGTGAGTAAATTGCGTTTACTTACGATTCTGATAACTGGAAAGATAAAACAAGTAAATAGAGAAATAAAAAGATTAAAAATTCTTGCATAAATGTGATTTAAAGACAAACGTTGTTTGTTATGTATAACTATTTTTTCTTAGAATATGATTTTCTCGTATGTCAACATATCGTGGATTATAATGAGAGGAAAGTGAAAATATGACATAATTTATACGAAAAATACTAATGTAGTTTAAATTTTTATTTTTTAGGTATAATTTTGGTGAGAATGTTGGTGTAATAAATATATAACTATCTAGCTTTTCTCCGGTTTCGCTCGGATCATAATTGATAACATGTAAAGGAGGACTAAGAAATGTGTTAAACTTATTTTAATTACAAATTTATGTACAAATCAATCTTTCGCTATATATCCCATCGTGTTCTTAAATGGTTCTTTATATGAGCAAATATTCAAAGAATATAACTCGTTTCAGTTTTCACGACCATAGATAACATATATAAGCAAAACCTTATTTTTATATATTTGTACGACGACTCTGCTAAAAACTAAGAAAAAATTACGAATAAAATACATATTAGTTGGAGTCTAAAATTAATTTCCAACGGTACTGTTGATGAGAAAATTAGTTGGATGGTCCAACATATTTTTGGTATTTGTAAACGAGTGATATCGTTTAAACGAAGATGAAGCCTTTAAACTGAGAAATGATATTGAAAGGAAGATACTATGTCAAAAAGAGAGGGAAATAGCGCCTCTACAGAACTGCCAGGTGACCCAATAAGCCTCCTGGATTGGCACTTGGCACCAGCTAATCTGGGATCTCGGTGACTTAAATTGCATGCTAATCCAGAGCTCAGCGGTTCTGTTCCGTCCGAGTGCTTGTTTCCTGCCCTCTCTTTCCATCCATTGCTCTCTCCACCTCTCTTTCTCACTGTTTACTTCTTCTCTTCGCAGTACAGAACAGGATTCGAAACCATTTCTTCTCCGCATCGAAAACTAGATTAAAAGTCAATGAGATATTGATCGCTATGTTTCAGGTAAAATTGATTTTAACCAAAATGAAAGAATTTCAATAATTAAATCTTTAAATTTATCACTTAATAGTTTTAAATTAAGTATAATTTCTCATTGCTTGAATAGATGACTATTTAATTATAGAAGTACACTACCGTCAATTTTTTGGCTCAATAAAGAAGGTAGTGGGAAAATGTAGGTGTGGTGACCCCCATGAGGGCCGACTAAACCAATGTTATGGCCGTACTCTATGGGAAAAATGACTTGTTTGTCTTGGTTTTTAGGTCGCCAATTCGCCAAACTGAGAATATAATATCTAAAATAATATTTTTTTGAAATGATTAAATAAATAATTTTTTTTGCGGAAAATCAAACTGTATCTCAACTTTAAGTAACAAACGCTATTTGTAAACAACATAGGAATATTTTCCATATTTTTTCAAATTTTTTCATTATAAGCTTTTGGGTGGTCCAAAATCATTAAAATATCACGTTTCTTTCAGCTGACGTTTCAATTTGTAGTAAAACACTGCACATGTAATAATTTGATATTTGTGCAAACGTTCTAAACTCATAATAATAATAATTTTTATGTTTTTACATGATTATATGTATTTTCTCCATTAAAATCCGTGAATATGTTGATATATACCTGCCATTTCTTGTCAATACATTGCTTATTATAGATTTTTCATACTTTAAAAATGTAAATGGCATTCCGGTATATTCTAATTTCATTGAAATTAAATTTTGTATCAAAAGTGCAACGTGTAGATTTGAGCTGTTGTTTTACTTAAATACATTAGAAATATATGAGAAATTAATTAGGAGTTATAAAGCTACATTTATGTGATATATTTAATAAATAAAATAAATTAAAAATATTAGGAAATTGGTTTCATAATAAATCTGAAAATGCATAAATAAATACGTAAATATTGACTTTAATAGAATATAAGTGGTTTTCGATTGTTTATAAACTATATCTTATGGAACACATAAACACAACTTATTCGCTGCAACTACAAATTAGTCTTCGCCACTGTCTTCACTGATAATCGGCTCTACTCTTTCAACTTCGAACAACTTTATAAGAATTTCCGCAGGACGAATTATTCTAGACAAGTATCTGGCGTGACTAAGAAAATTTATAATCGCAGCAGTATGCGAACAGCAACCGACAGTTCGTAGACCACTGACACAATCGCACACATAACGCTTTACTGGCGAGAATCCTATCGAATTTTGCTCATATTGCACATAGCATTTGTACTGTTTACGATTTATATGTCTAGATTTCACTTCGCACTTTAGTATTATTTTATCTCCTACTAAATAATTCACTTTAATATCGCCGTCTTCTGTATAGAGTTCAGCTAAAAATGACACTGCTTGGGACAACTGATATGAACCCGCGAAAAGAATTTTCAAATCCTTTTCAGTCATTTCCGAAAAATCATTTTTACGTCTGGTGATGTCAAGCGTTGAAATGGTTTCTTTTTGCGATTCCAATACTTCTTCCGCTAAAGAGTTGTCGACGTTCCTTTTTCAAAGCATGTTTTCTGTCGGGGTATAAAGCATATTGAAATATATAAAGTGTCTACTTCTAAAAGCTGAAAGTAAATAATGCGTGTTCGTTATTAATTAATTTATCCCTCCAAAAGAAAAATAAATATTAAAGTAAATTAAGAGCGTTACTTATATAACTAACAACGATAAATAATATTCGATTTCAATATCATGAATGACATTGACATGTTTATTGCTGATGCAGAAACACACTTCGATAGGAATCAGAACATAAAATTCCTGGATGAATCTTAAATTATGAAGCACTAGAATTGAAATAATTACATCAGTTCAATGAATCAAAGATGATTTGTAAAGAAACAAGTAAATAGACATGAGCACAAAAATATAGTTGAAACAATTGGTCAATAAAAAACATATAAATGGAAGGAAATACATAAAACATAGTTGAATCACTTAGTCAGTCAAGAAACATGTAAATGAATAGAAACACATAAAACATAATTGAATCACTTGATCAATAAAGAAACGTCAATAGAATGAAACATAAAAACATTGATGAAGCCATGAATCAATGACAAATGTTGAAACAACCGTAGTAATATGACTTGAAGAGTCAGAAAAGTCAGTTAGTCTTTGGTTATCAAGCAATGTCAAATGCGCAGAGTTTTGTTAACAAGTCCTGACAAATTACTTAGTTTCTTACTCACAGCTTGTAGACATCGAATTAGCACTGGGGTTTATGAGAGACCACCGCTTGGTGGCTGCATAGATCACAATATATTCCTGTTGAGGATGATGCACTGAGTTTACGTGGTTTTCCACAAATGAATATGGTCCACACATGTAAATAGCAACGTGTCTATTTGTTAATGTGTTTAAATGTCACTGGAATACATAGTCTCCACGTTAGACTGTCAATGCACACAATCGATTCACGACCTAGACGTCAGATCGGTAGCATTAGTGAAGTTCAGTTATCACTAGTTCTCATAAAATGTAATTATTAATAGCTGGAATCTAGAGATTAGATTGTAGCTAAGTAGTTCAACATGAGTCGCGGTTAAAACATTTGGTCTAGAGCTAGTTTGACACTGAGTTTCAATATGCTTGAGAGCGGAGCGAAGTGACGGGACGCCTACTTGATGGCTACTCGTACCAAAGTGTGTTGCTGTTCCTTCAATAACAACAAGGTTTTATTGCACTTAATTCATGTCCACTAGTTCACAGCTAGTGTAATATGTAGCTTCTGCTACACATGTTTTCAGCAATTGCATCTTGTAAGTCTGAGTCATAGTTTAAACTTTTACAAATAAGATTCACTAATAAATTAGCTATTCTGCAATAAACCTTGGCAACGGGTAACAGCTTGTTGTCCAGTTGATTGTAAAGTAACTTGAACTTGCTGTCGATGATGCCGTGAACAGCTTCATGTCATCTCAACTTTGTAACAAAATAACTTTCATTCGTTTCGGCTGTTGTAAACTGTTTTCGCTTTCCTTTCAAGGCTGGCATTAACACAATGAATCCTTCTGATTCTAGGTGTGGTTTCACGTCTCTAAAACCTCTATCAACAATGAATTCACCGCCATCTTTGAGAAGCGTTCTCAAACCGTTTGGATCACTTAAAATAACTTTTATGATTTATGCATCATTCACGGTAGCTACGTAAGGACCATATTCATCAATTATAAAACCGTCAGTTGTTGTATACTCCTGGAATTATAAAAGGACTCAGAAAAATATTTTAAGACCCGCGCTCTTGGAGATTTGAAGCCGTTAGGCTTGCAACGCCACGTCTCTGAGACGAGGGAGAAGCTCCTCACTTTCGTTCGACCAATCGTAGGCAAACTTGTAACTGCTTCCATATTTGGCGGACCAATAGAAGACTAGTACTGGCAAACATACCCATATTAAATCGTAACGAGAAAAAATGTTTTATTATAACGCTATTAAAGATATGTTTTCTATATCTTTATTATACACATTTTCGACTTCCATAACAAAAAACATACTGTATATTTTCAACCTCAATAAACTTTATCATTCACTATATTTAAATGACAAAGATTGGGTGTCTCACATCGCCATCCTAGGGAATATAAAATATATTAGAGTTCCTGTAAAAAAGTTTGCGTCTTACTGTAAAAAAACATTGTTTTTATCATAGAATTTGGATATCATTGCAAAATATCGTGTGGATTTTTTAAAATTCGAATCAGGAATGACTTATAAATATTCCTATAATATCTGAAATTTATACAGTGGCGTAAAGAACTCATTGACAGGAAGTGATGTGTATTGTCTATCGTAATTTCATATAATTTGCGATTCTTTTATATTATTCTTATATGTCAATCGGAATTCAAGAATTATAGAAACAATTGTAAAAAATACATATGAATAACAATAAAGGTTAATTCTAGCGATATTAATAAAGAATAAATAAATTACATTTACTAGAAATATATTGATCCCAAATCTAATCCTTTGGCTGTAATAGTGCAACATAAAACAACATGCTCAGATAGTAATATTACAAAAACTTTTTTTTAGATTTCTATAAATATAACAAAAAACAAAACGCTTTTAAAAAGATATTCAAATGAAATAGTTGTATTCACACAGATTGACTAAGATAATCACACAATAAAACATCGCATTTCAATTATGGTAAAGTTAAGTATTTTACCAATACGAGAAAAATATTTCAGAATATAGTACAGAATAAAAATAAATATTGCATTTAATTGAGTATCTCTCATTCTCTCAGATATCTATTTCATCATTTTCTCTGTTTTCCTTCTTTCCTTTTCTTTTCATACTTTCTTTCTTTTCTTCTTTCCTTCCTTCCTTCTTTCCTTCCGTCTTGTCTTCATTCTTTTCTTCTTTTTTTAAATTCTTTTCTTCTTCTTTTTCTTCTTTTCTTCTTTTTTCTTCTTCTTTTTCTTCTTTTCTTCTTTTTTCTTCTTTTTTTCATTCTTTCTTTCCTTCTTTCTTTCTCACCTTTTTTTTCTATTTCCTTTCTTTCGTTCTTTCTTTCTTGTTTTCCTTCCCGTACACTTATACAAATTCAGGGAAATTAATTATAATTCATTCACATTAATTTCAAAAGAGTACCATTTCTATCCTTCACAATAACGTAATTAATTTGATACACATATAATAATAATAATATTAATAATAAAAACTTTTGTCCATTTAAAATGTTAGCATCGATTTTCAGTATTATTCATTGATTTCAATAGTAGGGGACGAACATGGTAATTTAGATGCATACTTTACGAGTATATATCTATTTACGAACCAATATGGATATTTATATTTGTGAAGATAAACGTATTAATTAGACATTAAACATAATTTTACAGTAAATTAAAACAGCAGCGAGGCAGTTGACAAGATACATAAAAATTTAAATAAGAAGTTATTGTAACTAGTTGGTCTCAGCATTCCAGATTCAGGATCATATTTTAAGGACTTGTTATTTTAGATCTAGAAATCTCCTCTAATTAACATAGTTTGTTACCATCTATACAATAGAGAATTTCGTATTTGCAGAAAGCATGAACAATATGAAATTATACGAATAACGTTTTTCATTGGAATATTTATTTGACTTATGCGGAAATTAAATGGTATTCTACTTTTTGCTGCCATTTAAAATATAAATTTTGATCGCAGAAGTGTTCATCCCGGACAGACCACAGAGACGCGAATGACACGACACTTTTTTGAAACAAATAGAACGTAGAATAAAAGAAAGTTTTATATTTGGTGGTCAAATGGTAGAGCAGAAACAACGAAGAGATTCCTATTGAAACTCGCGGAGATAAATGTTGAATTTTATCATTATTAGTGGAATATTTTTTAGTTTTTAGTCAAACACATTTCAAAGTATTTATAGCAAATAATATTTATGAAGGCAAAAAACTTAAATTTCTCCTTGAAATTCAGTCAATTTGCAATTATGAGTTTGTCCCATGGAATGGGATATATTGGAAATTATAGTACAGTGTAACTGAATGATGAGAAATGCAGAAAAATCGCTTTTGTTTTACGATACAATCTGGATTACATTGTAAGAGTTAAATCACATAAATTTGCTAGTCGAGTCGTACGTTTACAAAATATTTATATTTAAGCTTATATCTTAAGAATTCTCTTTAGTAAAGTCAAGTCAAACTGTCTTCTTGTAGGCCCCAAAGGTGCCCATGTCATCAAGAACTAAAAGCATATTCGCATCAATTAAGATGTGTTTGTTGTAGATCCAAGTGTTTTTCAAAGATTTTATATTCTTTGCACTTATTGCTTAATAGCAAGGTATGTAACAAAAATATTAGATTACGAACGAACAAGTTTGCAAAAAAACCGATATCAAAACACTCTCACAAATTGGGAAGCACTGATCTATCCATAAGAGGTATTAATTCAAACACAATATTTAGGCACATTTAACTTATAAAACCGTATTCTCAAACTCAATAATGTTACTAAATGTAGTTTTGATCAGCAAACACAATTAAAAACCCACATTACTTTTATTTAAATTTCAGATTTTATTTGCTGGATTTATGCTGGTCACCGAAGATGAAACTTTCGTTATTTAATACACTAGGATTTCACGTTCTATAACCTGAAATAACACCACTTTAGAATGCATCGATTGAAATGACAAACATAATTATGAAGGAGATCGCAATGACAAATTTACTATCAGTCATTCGTTATATCCGTTTAGAAATATTGTGTTTCAACACTCTCAATATTAGATCCCATTCTAAACCATATACCTGATTGATTTTCGATTAATATTAAAATACCCTTTCTTAATTATAATTAATTTGATATTAGTAAATGATAGGATTGGTTGTCCTTGAAGTTGTCTCTAATGCAAAATCAACAATAACAAATTTAAGTGTTTATAAAGTGGGAATTGGAAGAGCCACATTCCAAAGTGTGAATAAAGTACAGTTACGCGAGACTATTGTATAAAACAAATTTAATACTTGAGGAAGCTAAGTTATATTAAATTAATAAAGAACTTATAAAACGTTGCCCAATTTTGATTTTCTTAGCTTTGTATATTTCGATTTTTTTCAACACGTTAAACAAAAATAAAAGTGTAACAGTTGCGCCCTGTCACAATACACGCATATTACACGCCTCCCCATTACGGTCACGCCTCTCAGCTTTGCCCTCGAGCATAATGAAAGCTGATGTACATCTGATGGATTTCTTATACGTTCACTACGCCATTGCGTGTTTATTTACTAGCCACGGCCCTCTGTACACAAGAGTTCGCATAGCGTCAGAGTCACGGCCAACACATTGCAAGGCCCATGCAAAGAATAGTAAATGAACGTATGGTTCAACGTAAATGAAATACGCCAGGGAGCACCAACAAATAAATATAAATAGTAAGCTATAGCAGCATCCACAAGACCGCTCCTTTCCAACCCAACCGGATTTAATATGACCTAGATGTTCAGCTATCTCCACCTCAAGAAGCTTCCCTAGGATACGGATAACAGTCATTCCGCTATATTCTTCGCTCCGAGCCACTTCGACGAGCAAGCTCCAACGACCTTTCCTGCACGAGTCAGTCGTTTCATGCATGGTCCGCATACGTCCAAGTCTTATCTCGACGAGCATATGCTGTAATCAACTCAGAGATCATCTAAGCATCAAGCTTCATTACCATACGTACTTCCACGACTCGGAATACGTAACGTAAATCCAAACCTTCGCCGAACGCGAAGAACCACCCAACGTCGACGCAAATTGCCGAGGATCTGCACCCCCGGAACGGTTCGACCACGGAATCCGGAATCTACAAGACGCGACGCCGAAGCCGTCGCCGAATCCAGATCCCTTGAAGAATTCCACTCCGAGCACGTCAACGCGACTCTGCTCTTCCCGAGGGTCCGATAGCGCGGACCATCACCACGACCACCGTGACTTCTTAAAACGCAAGTCCAGAAGACGTCTCACGTTCATTACATGATCGTCTGTCACACGGTGTCGTAGAATTCTTTGTTATTTTTCAATTGTTCAACCAAGACTGGTCTGCCTCAATAAACTGTCCAAAGACCAAGTTGGAAGCCAAGTGTTATTTATTCAACCGCACGAAAGAGGAGATCTCGTTGCAAGTCAACCAGGTTTCCACACTACGTAACGTTAAAAAAGTAATGCAAAGACGTTCGAATATATCAGATGATACAGAAATGAACTGCGAAAGCTTGTTATCTGCTTAAATGCCAACAAAGTTGGTGCGATGACGCGGTAAGCGACGTTGCCCAATAGCATATTTAGATTTTCTCACATCGTGAGAGATCTCATGAAGATATCGTTTGTTTCACCTCTCATACAGACATTCCCAGCTGAATTATGATTGAATTCGCTTTCAAAAATCGTTTCTTGTATATCACCTGGGATTGAACCAGTGGTATACATGCGTAGTAGGGCTTCTCCAGAGCCACGTCCCCCATGCAGTTGGGAGGGCAATACACATCAAATTTACTCATTTTATGTTCAAAAATTATTATATTATTTATATAAAAATATTCTTTGAAAATAAAATTTCGTCAATCCATAGAACATATTCAAATTTTGCAAATTTTCTGTGTATAGTTATATGTTGAAATTATTTGTTTCATCTACGACTAAGTAGAAATGTTTCCAATACCTTATCTTATCTGATCAGACAACCTTGTGTTTCTCTGTGGAGGGGACACTTAAGTTGCACGAGCTTAGCAAAGAGTACCTTACGAAGTATTCTACTGCCATGTCTCATTACGAACACTCCGTTACGAAAAAGGTGATTGCATTGGTGGAAAGTACCAATTTTTGTGCCTCGACTGCTGGAAAGCAATATAACTACTTGTAAGTGGATTCGGCGGCATCGCGAATCTGGGAAGGTTTGAAGGCGTGCTGGCACTGGATTGTGGCGAGTTACTGCACCCCAGGACCCTGTTTTGATGAACCAGACTAAGGAGAATCCTTTCCGCTCTTTAGAACAGTTAAGTCGCCTGTCAAATTTTCCCGGTTGCGCGAGAACTGTTAGAAACCGTCTGAGATATAATGGACTGCGATCTAGGAGGGCAGCGACAAAAGAGGCGCTCTCCCGAGAAATATAGAGTATATAGGTTAGCATTTGCCAAGGGAAACATAATTCGTAACTGGGGAAACGTGATTTTCTCAGACGAGAATGTTTTTTCCTCTGCAAATGATGGACCTTTGCGCATATATCAACCTCGTGAAACCCGCAATTGTCCTGAGTATGTGTGAGAGAGAGCACGATTTGGACTCGTATCTGTGGCGTGTTGGAACTAGATAAGTTCTCGCGGTGTAGGCGTTCTTCTCAGAATATAAGGTCGTCTTGATGGGCATCGGTATCTCCATATCTTGCGAGATATTATGATCCCTTGAAAGCGGCAATTGTGTCCTACTGAAGAACTATTTTTTCAGCATAACTCATTTGTACATCTGTCTCGATAGGTGTAGTAATGAATTGCAGTGCAGGAGGAAGTGGAAATTCCTCTGGCCCCCGCATGCCCCTGACCACAACTCAATCGAAAACGTGTGGGCGAAGTCGAAGCGTGTCATGGCCGAAAATTAGCCTGATCCACCTCTCACAATCCTGATGCGCTCTGGGATGTTGTATGTGATGCGTGGGAGGAAATTGCTAACAGCACGACTTATGCGTCCACCTTAGTAAATGCAATCCCTAGAAGGTTCCAAGACGTGATAAACTGTGACGGGTATTAGACTCGTTATTAAGTGACTCAACAAACCCTTTTAAGGGCTTAAAAATACAAAAAAAGAAGTCCACAACTTGGTAAGCGTTAATTACTTTGCGTATAAGATGTTTAGTATTCTAAGTAATGTCGTAATGCGACGTTGCCGAAATGCCAATTGCTCAGCGTATGTTTAAGATTTACTAAGCAATGTGAGATCATGAATTAAGGTTTCGTTCATTACAACCCCCAAACAGATATTTCGAACTGATTTGTGGTATAAACCATTTTCAAAAATCTGTGCGTAAATGTTACCGGGAATCGAACCAGAGGCCTAGCGACAGTAGAGTTACAACGGAGCTTTATGTCTTTCAGCCAAATGTATTTTAACTCAGACGCCGTATAATGTTTGTTGAAAAACTCGACGTCTCTTTCGAAGACATAGATAGGCACCCAATTCGACGTGTTTTGAATCGTTGATTTGAATGAGAAGTACTTGTTATGAAGGGAATTTGAAGGGATTCCCTTGTGGGACTCTCTTATGAGAGAATCACATTTCTCCAATTTTGATTCATGCTTTTCTCAGCAAATGCTAACTTATACACTCTATACTAACTCTACACTCTAATGTGATACCTGGCGGTTGTTCATCGCAATTCAAGAGATTTTTGTATGTTTTTGAACACAAAAATGAGGAAATATCGATCCACATTTAAGTACGTCCCAAGGGAGTCTCCACGTATGAGAATACTAAATCTCTATGAGATCACCTGAGAGGTCTGTGGGTCTCGCAAGTTATATGTCAATGGTCCCATTGACAAAAAGTGCCATTTTTTTGTTAAACTGACCGAAATCAGCGATTCAAAACACGTTGAATTGGGTGCCTATTTCTGTGATTGATAGAGATGTCGAGTTTTTGAACAAATACTATGCCTCACATAGGTAAAAATATCTTATGCTGAGAGAAGTAAAGCTCCACTGTAACTCTACTGTCGCTACGCAGCTTGTTCGATTGCCGGTGACATGCTCACAGATTTTTGAAACATTTAATACTTTTTTACTTATTTAATATTTTAATACTTTGATCAACATTTCTAAAAAATAATTTCTATGCACGAAGTCGTAAGTTACGGTATTTTTAGTTTGTTCAGTTTTAAATGATACTATACAATAGTATATTTAATGGCGAATCTTTTTAGTTCTTAAAATTGAAATTACCCCATGACTACATTCTTAAATATTCCGTTAAGAAGAAAACAATTAACAAAAAATACAGAGAATCGTGATAAAAATTTGAAAAAACAATTCTAGAGTTTTTAATTTAAATGACAATTAAGCAAAATTTTGTTGTATAGAAGATACCAGATACGGGTAATATAATTCACTGTTTACTGAACTCACTAAAAGTTAAGAAATATGTAAAAGCAAATTCCATTTTAATAAGGAGTAGAAAATTGATATGCTTTAAATTGTGTAATTTATAACCAAATAATATTTTGAATAAAACTATATTAATATAGCATCTCAAATTTATCGTCTAATAATTTAGGAGCACAATGTTCTTTACAGAAAAATGTTGTATGTACTTTCTGTATGTCCTGCTACGTATTTATATTTGGTGAGTATTTTATAAATTTTATTTAAAACACAAAACAATTTTTATAACGTGTTCGCTGTAAAAAAAATAATCTAGTTTCTTCAAGTACGAATTTGAACGATGGCCTCGCGGGACACTATGTGTTTACACTTTTAATGCGTTTTTTTCGGTTTCCAAGTCGATAAACAAAAAATAAGTGTTTTTTCCACACAGTGAAACCTATGATGAAGATAAATGGTAATTTTTAGAATTCCTTATTCACAACCTACAGTTTCAGACGCTCCACATAAGGAACAAAATATTTAAAAAACCTCTTAAAAATTAAATACTAATAAACATGTATTTTTATATAGTAGAATCTTCAAATAATTACATTAACTTTATATTAATAAACAAATTTGTTATTCTTTTTTTAAGATATAGATAAATGATTTAAGTATATATGTATTGAAATTTTTAAGTGTTCTGTTTGTGTGTCAATTTGAAAAGCTTCTTTTAGTATTCTAATTTTCAATTCCCTTTAAATACGCTAGTCACACTCCCATCTCTCCTTCCAGAAGAACACTCGAATATCGTAGAGATCAATATATCTTAGGATAGCACACAATCTGAGAGGCAATGAGTGATGACCAAAATATAAATATTTATAATATATAAGAAAGCGAGTGTTTTCCTCATTAAAATATTCTTGGACTGCCAAAGTTTCGACTTTTAGCCAGACTTCCTCAAGGCTATAATTTCATTTACGTGGGGTCTGTAACTTCACTATAAGAAAAAGTAGTCATAAGGAAGACACATTCTATCCATAAAAATTAACGTCGCAAGCGTATAATAAATCCAAAACCACAAAATGATTTTGGTAACTCGATATATTTATTTTTGTGGCTTTTCTGTAGCTATCGTTTCTTCTTCTTTTATGAAAAAAAATAAGACTAAAGAAAAAATATTCTTGTAAGTTGTGTTGCCGCACTCTAAAAAATGCATCTTTGAGACCATAGAAGTACGCAGAGATGACCCCCCAGGGGACTTACATCTAGCAAGTACGTATTTGGTGAACACGGGGTCTCCGAGCTGTCTGGCATTACTTCTACTTACTTGTGCTAGGCTCCTTCCTTTCTCTTTCATACCTTCTTTGGTCACCTCTTGTTCTTTCCGATCCGACGCTATTATGGCTAAGGTTTCTTTCATTTTCTTCATTTTTTGTCCCCTCTTTTTTGTCCCCCTTCCTCATTTTTTGTCCTCAATGTTTTGATGTATGTTTTGAGATATGTTTTGATATATTGTAATTCAGGAGGGTTTTTAGTGGGTTTGGTTGAGTCATTCGGCAAGTCTCACACGCGGGGAGAGTCGTGTTGGCTCTCGCTAGTGCGTAACTGCATTTTCCCTACCTGTACAGAAATTTAGGGCTCTAATGACCTAGATGTCGACGAGCCGTAAAGCCCTACAAAAAAACGTAGAGATGACAAGCCAAAAATAACGGAAATATTTTTTTTCTGGTCACTGTGAATGCGTGTAAGCAAGATCTTCTGATGTAAACAGTTTATTAAGTACAAAATATATTGTGCTTTCAATAACGAATTACCATTATTCTAGTTTACTTCCTCTGCACGCGTAGTAAAAGAGTCAAATGGATGGCTGATGACAAATTTGGTGTTGCGATCGCTCTCCAAAATTAT
>NNCF01129502.1:168769-185016 GCA_002313205.1 Laupala kohalensis
ATTTTGTGGTATTTATCACAGTCAAATTTATTAATGAACGGCCGAGTAAAACGCAAGTTGAACGCGTAAGAAATATTTTGTCGAGGGCTCCAAGTGAAGCCAGTTATGCATTGGAAAAGTTCTCCGAATTACGAATCGGACGAATACGAAAACGGTCGCACGTCGGAGACTGAAAGAATTTGCCGCAAAACCGATCGAGAACGAAGGAGCGCTTGGAAAGCCTCGTCGTAAGCAGTCGTCGAGTCAAGGTCACTGTAAGAGCCTGGTAGCAGCAGTAGCAGCCTGTGTTGGAGAAAAGGGGTGTATCTGGCCGTGGTGGTTGGACACGATTTCGAAGAAAATATGCTGGTTGTGAGTATACGTCTCTGTGAGGCGGACATTTAAGCGAAGTGATTACGCTAATTAGGGATTTGCATATTTCTGTAATTCAGTGAGAAGCTAGTATCTTGCAAAAGAGAAAGTCTCATTGGAATCGAGTCTGTCGCAGTTATTGTAAAATTTGGGTTTTTCAAGAAGAAAGAAGAGATGAAAAGGTGTTAAAAGAACTATTAAATTAATTTCTGAAAAAAAAGGAATAAAATATTGCTCATTTGGTGCCTGTTTTGATATTTTTCTTGACCATAATTTATTGTATAAGTGATAAATGTAAATGCACGGACCCATAGAATGAGCCAAATGTAATATTGCGCAATCAATTGCAAGGGATTTTTCTTTTTATATTGTATTGTGTGGGTAGCAGAGTTGTGTGTTCTTGTACATGTTCTGTATATTTTTATGCCAAGTAATTTTCAGAATAAATTGTGGTAATCACATCAGAAGTACCGAATCCTCATTTTTTTAATTTTATAACTATCTTAATGCACGTTGTTGTTCACAAGACTACTATAAAAGGGTGCATTAGATATTATATATATCCACAAATTGGGAAAAAAGCTGATAGCTAATTAATACGTTGTATTAATTCCCAATTTGTGGATTGTTTCTATACCCATTTCTTTCTCATTCTTGTTCGTTTGTTAATATAACTTCTTACAAAATGACCCTGAATCTGGAATGCTGGAACCTATAACAATAACTTACTGGAAAAATATCTTTGTATTTAGTTTTGAATTGTTATCTCATGAATTGCTTTGCTGATTTTTTATCCTTACTCTTAAAATCATGTTTAATGTCTAATCAATATATTTATCTTCACAAATATGAACAATCATGTTGGTTCGCAAAAAGTTATATAAAGAATGCTTCTGAATTGCCTCGTTTGCCCCTTGCTATTGAAATCAATGAATTCTACGGCATGGCTATAGTAACGAAAGAAAGTGAAGAAAATAATGAAATTGATATCTGGTGACAATGTAAAAAAATTAATGAAATGGTATATTAATTGCGATGTTCTATTGTCTGATAATCTTAGATAACGCGCATTAATACAACGAAATTGTATTTAGAAGTCTAAATAAAAGTGATATGTTCCTTTTGTTATATTTTCTGAGAACTAAAAATAAACTTTTTTGTAATTTTACTCTCTGAGCATATTGTTTTATATGTTACACGGTTACAGCGAAGCGTTGTATCTTTCTTCAATACATTTCTTACAGACAATTTACCTATTGGTTTAAAATTATTGAATATGTCACTAGAATCAACATTTCATGTTATTCATTCATTTTATGTCAAATTCCTTTCTATAATGCTTGATTTTCGACTGACATCTAAAAATAGTATAAAAGAGCTGCATATCATATGAAATTACAATAAACAACACAATAATTGATGCCTTTGCGCCACTGGATAAAATTAAGAGGTTATATGAATATTAATAAGTAATTCCTGAATGCGTGGTGTTTTCATAAGGTGATTTTAACTGTCGTCGTAGCTTTAAAAATATCTGAAAAATATGGAAATTATTTCTATGTTGTTTACAAATAGAGTTTGTTACTTAAAGTTGAGATACAGTTTGGTTTTCCGCAAAAAAAAAACTCTTTATTAAAGGTATGTCAAAAACATCATTTTAGAGATTGTGTCTCAGTTTGGCGAATTGGCGACCCAAAATCCAAGCCAAACGTTTTTTTACACGGTCATAACATTAGTTTAGTCGGCATCCATGGAGGCCGCCACGCCTACCATTTCCCGCTATCCCATTTGTTACATTGTGAAGGACGACATCACCTTTGAGATGAAACTCGATTCTTTAGTGATTTAAACGAATAAATAAGGAAATATATTTTGTAACTGAAATTTTTTAAAAGTATATAATGACAAAGGTTCGTAATTGTAAGGACATATAAACATTATGTACATTAATACGCAAATGTTTACTAATTTTCTCGTTCAATTTCTGAGTAACCGGAAAGAGAAAATTAAACAAATAAAGTATCGTGCTTTGGAACATTAAAAGACGTGTTCATCTTTCCGCTTTTCCTTTCTGAAATAATTCAAGAATTACATCAAGAAAGACGCTACTTGACTCGTATTTTTGAAAAGGTATTAACATGTCAACTTGATTCCTGACAAATGAAACCATATGTCAATTAATAAACAATATTTATAGGGAATTGTACGTGAGTTACGTAATGCTCCATTGTATAATATCATGTGATATATTTGTAACATTCATTATAATAATGTACTATATATAACTGTTCTGATGTCCTGTTTACATTGTATAATGATAAATATGAAACCGAATGATCTTGCCTACTACTCGACGGTATGGGGCAAAGTAATATCTACCATATAACTGAGTTAAATTAAATTGTCTTGATACATAAAAGTAAACATTCATATTTTCAACAGAATATTATACAGTGTGTCCTACTCTACACTAATTTCCAAACAACTATTATTGTACATTATATTCGGCTGGTTGATCTCCGTTGAGAGTAAAAGTGCATATAATCTTTGGTAGCAATGAGTTGATCGTAATCCCCAACAGAAGGAAACAATTTCTAAACTGTGAATGGGTGTAAGAAGTAATGAAATGGTACAGGCTGTGGAGAGAACAATTTGTAGACCGTGTAGCAAGTGAAGGTGACTCTTATATTCCGTGACTGATCATAGTTCTCACATGCTTTTCGATGGTCCTTGGGGAATTGAGTATGAAGTGGGGGGGATAATGAAGAAGTAGCAAGGAAAACGTGAGTACTTGGAGAAACTGACAGTAGTGGTGTAGTGGTTGCGTCTTCGCTTCCACTATCCTGCTGAGCGGTAGAGCGTAGGTTCAAACCATTCTCTGTCGAACTAGGTGAGGTTTTCAGTTAAGGTTTCATACACCTACTCCAGACAAATGTCGGTTCGGGGACTGCATCCCAACATCTCTCCTTCAAAATTCCAATGGTTAGGTTGGCAGAGCAGGCCTCATGGTCTGAACCTCGTCAAAAAGCATAAAATAAATAAATAAATAAATAAATAAAACAAAAACTCTTCA
The DNA here is from genome assembly GCA_002313205.1 of Laupala kohalensis. Taxonomy (NCBI): domain Eukaryota; kingdom Metazoa; phylum Arthropoda; class Insecta; order Orthoptera; family Trigonidiidae; genus Laupala; species Laupala kohalensis. The sequence continues at coordinate 172,194 of NNCF01129502.1, forward strand.
TCAGAGCTAATTGTCTACTGCGACAAACTCCACTTGGATCAATTGGTCGTCCTAAAGCAACCTTCACATGTATTTTTGACTATATTAATGAACTATATATAGTCACCTTGTAAGGTAGTATGTATATTTAGACCCGTCGACCTCCCTGTCAGCGTGGAAACTGGCCATGACTTCAACAATATCACGGTATCATAAGAATAACGAGTGGTGCACACTAATAAAGAATAGTACTGTCATTTAATTACCCAAATAAGATTTGACACAAAAGAGGCGACAACTTGTGAAAGATATGAATTTCTTACCCACGTTTGCAAGCACGCCTCCAAGACTTGAGTCCGCGAAGGTGTGATGGTTCAATCTTTCATAACTCCATTATTCTCTAGTAATTATGAGAATTAACTTAACATCGTTCTAAAATTGAACTTCTGGTCTATTAATCGCGAAGACTGCTTTCCTCCTTAACTTTCTTTGTCCCTGCGACTATGTGCTCATAAATATTTATGAGGTTAACTGAAGACGAATTCATAAGCTTCATCGGATCGGCTTCATCTGAAGAGGCAGATAGATATGTATAGACATTAGTAGGCTGTGAAACATTAGTGATAAATCTGATTGGATCAGCTAATTTCAGTGGTTCTAATTTTTACGGCATATGTTTATTCTGAGCTTTCCATACATTACTAAATAACTCACTGCACGTAAAGATCTGGAAGAGAAAAATCTGCGAATTGAGAATGGTATTACAAGTAATTTTGTGAACCGTATTGCTTGGTTTCTATAAGGATTGAGAGATACTTTTTTATTGTATCGAGGAATATGACGGAGAAATACATTATTAGTAATCATAATACTGCATTGAAGCCGTATGTTTTATGACATTTCTATTTAGAAAATAAGGTCATGGTATTAATTTATTGTATACGTGTGGCTTTATTCTCATGGCAGGCTTTGTGCGCAGTGTGTATACGAATATTTGTGATCACGTCGCACATGACAAAGGTATTTCAATAAAATACATGCAGACTTAATAAAACAGCGGGTGCTGCTCTTTGCATCGTCCACATTTGTACGATAAATGGAAAGCCGATATACGCACTCGACGACTGGCAGGAATGCCGCCGCCGCAGCAGTAGCTCACTTTGTTATGGAAGTTTGTTAATACTCTCTTCCAAATGTCCATTCATCTATTGATCTTGTGTGTGCTGCTCGGTTGTAGACTTCGATTGTTCTACCGGAGTATTCTTCTATTGTTTGCATTTCTCTTCCTGACCGCACTTCTCCGAAAGTCTATATATTAATTCTGCAATGTGAAGGTTTCGGGTGGGTGATCATTTGAGAATGAAATTCGACCATTGCCTACTGACAATAAAAACGATAATGATTTCTATGTCACTCTATCATGATACCTATTAAAACATAACATAATATTTAAACGTATTCATGATAATGACTATATTATGCATCTCGAAATATGAAGCGAGATATCATTCACCCTTGAAGAGATATCCTCAATAAAATATAACATGAAATGAGAGAAGCTGCAAGATGTTATTATTGATGTCATCAAAGAAGTTATTTTCAATTTCCATTTTCAATAACTGCTGAAAAGTTCATCATTGTGTAGAGTATATATTATTACCAATAATGGGTCAGTAGAATTCCAACAGTTGTATTGCTTTAATGCGAGTATGTTCTACGTGGTATTAAGCCGTTATTACTGTGTGTTTGTTATAAACTATTATTTAAATCTATAATTCTTCTCTTTTTAGTTGAAAAAATTTGTAGAATTAACGTCATTTTGTGTACAGTATCAAATATATTGAGTTAAATGCCAGACCATTAAATAAATAAAGTAATAAAACATGTAACTAAATTATAATATAGTTCAATCGCAAAACAATCCACTCTGTTCTAAACATAGGAAGATATGAATAAGTCATGTTTCAGATTTAATATTTGGACGTATTGTGTTCATGATATAAAATTGTATTTGTGAATATACTGATACTTATTAGTAATATAGCTTGTTCCAGAATTATTAAATAGCTTATACTGTTGATTAGTTTTGTCCTTTACTCACGTTTATGATCAAATTTGTATTTCACTCATAGATTTATGAACATGTCGTAGATCGTACTTTGTCAAATTGATTAATATATCTCTTTGAGTGAAGGATTTGTTTTGTAGATTTTTATTAGATACATGCCATTGTAATGAAATACATAGAACATGGTACAGACTTCTAAATATTCATGTACTCTGTCATACCCATATGCCTCTGAGTTATAAAGCGTGCTCATTAAACATTTCAAAGTTCATCTACATTGACACATTTAGATGTTGTAATTTTTATTTGTGTATAATTTTACTTATGCGAAGTATAGAGTATGTGCATGGCAAGTTAACATCGGGAATTTTCTATTGTTAGATATCGTCAAAGTGGATAGATAAAAAATTCTCTCATATCCAAAGAAACACAGTTTTGATGTGCTGCTTTACTTAAGTTGGGTAAAAATTACTAGAAAGAAGAAAAAAAATTCAATCGAACATCCATTTACCCTGTTCCCCTTTTTGCTCCTTCAGCTTCCAACACTTCGTAATATGATTCATTATAGAGATCGAATAGAACCATGTCCTTTGTCTATGGTCTCTAAGAACCATCGAACACGACTACTATCATCTTTGTTTCCTTCACCTCTACCTTTTCGTATTTATATCAAACTTCCAGAACCTTTAATGTCCTACGTGCGATTCACACGGTCACATAAATTACGACTAATTGAGGTCGCGAGCTCGCAAGGCGTCTGGTGATATTAAACTCGATAAGAAAGCGCCACGGGGGATAGATTCATCATTCACTGCAGCAAGAATGCGGGTGAAGATGCTCGCAAAAAAGAAGAATGGAGGCTCGACTGCGCGTTCGGAGAAGGATGGACGGAGGGCTTCCATCTTGCTCTTGCAAAGAGGATACGCTTGCGACTCGGGAAGCACGTGATGTGATTTTCATTCGAAAAGTCAAAGCTTAACTTATTGGATGATGTTTACCTATGCTTTTCTAACGTTCGTGTTTGTTCGCTGGAACTGAAACGAGTGGTCGACGCTTCGAATGGTACGTCTCATTTATGACACAATCTTCAGTTCTTGTTCTTTGCTTTAAACTACTGGGGAAATTCTTGAGGTAAGATTACTCCTTCAATGAAACTACATATTCATACTTTTAGAGAGAAAATTAAAGTATGTTGTCATTATGTAATAATTAGTGTACTGTAACTAGTATTACAGTATTGAAATAGCCTACTAGAGGAGTTAAATACTATGAACCTTGTTCCTGTAACCCTCAAGACATTAAATATGTCGAAAAGTATAAATAAGTAGTTTTTTTTGAAGAAGTGACCTCATCTCAAGAATCTCTCCATTGGTTAATCATGATTTTGCTGAATTTTTCTCAGCAAAATTTGACAACTCGTACGAAGAGCTAGAATGCAAAAAACCTTTAATTTATCTGAAAAAAAAGAAGAACTTTACACAAAAACGTACCTTTTAGGCTATTCATCTTGTGACGTTGTTAAAAATACCACTTACTACAATTATATATACCCATCAAATGCAATAAAAAATCAAATTGTTCTTTCGTATGAAACGTTTTTATTTTCTCATGAAAAATTTCTTAAAAACACCATAAACGTATTCGATGTCTAAAAAAATATTTTAAAGGGAAGTATAATAAATGAAATACAACAGAAATTGCATTTATAAACAAAAGTACTTTAATCTCCTTGCATGTTTATGTGGATCTTTAATAACCCAGTATCGTCATCATTAAATCATGCTTCGTGTACTGCGAGGTAATTGAACACGTTTAAACATGGTCATGGTCAATAAAAAACACGATTTGTGAAAAATCAGCTCCTGCTAACTTGGTCGCGCAAGTCGTAGTAATCAGCATATGCAAATTGCTACGGATTCGTACTCCGGAAAACTGACATTTATGTTTGCAATGGCTGATTCACATACTACATATGATTGATAATACCTTATTACAACAAATTAAAACAAATTAACAGTCACATGTAGATTAAGAGAAAAATGTATACAATTTGTGGTAATGTCTTGAGAGTTCTTGGTGTTCGAATGCCAATATTTGTATAAGCTTTCCATCCTTTCTCCCTCCAGCACTACTGTAGAAATATTATCCGGTGGAATGGAAATTCAATGTGGAATAGAGATACGGATTTTACCGTATAGTAAAACGAGGCTGTGCAGTAAGATTATTGCTACGTGAGTTTGAGTAGTTACAGGAGAGACAAACACATATCTAAAAGTGCAGATATCACTGGGATTAGTAAGTGTTCAGGAAATTGGGAACGTCATTAAACAATTGCACCAATTTTCGGCATTAAAATTAACAAAATAAAACATTAAGATAAGTTGGCCATTAAAGAACCCATTGTTACACCCCTCTCTGAACAACGATTTGTGGAAAAAGATAAATGAGATTGATATCCATGGATATGGGATATTGGTGACAGCAGTGGCCTCAATTGAGTGGTTCGTGTGGCGAATATTGGAGTAATTACCACAGTACTGGATTGTATGAAAGTCCAAATGTCAGAAAAGAATGCCAAAAGATATTTTACTAAAGTAGATCTGGGAATGACATCTATCAATAAGAAGAAATAAAGGAAATTCTTGACGCTGGTGGAGTGATGAAGTGCATGGGACTGGGCATAAGTTACTCGGAGGAAAGACACAAAAAGAGTGAAACTGAGGACAATCTATGGACACGAGGATGCGAGGAACGGTCAGAGATATTTCCTAATAAACTTTATCCCATGGATGTAGGTGGGACAGCAACTCACGCCCAAACTCTATTCTCAATCTTATCACACAGTTCAAAATGTTTCTCTGACAATGATAAGCCAGCGATAACATGGTTTACGAATTATCACCCCAACGAATTCATTGGTTAAAAAGATATTTTCGCTGTTTGTCTGCTGGGCGAGCAACGTAATGAAGTGAACATGAACTGCCATACCATTCCAGAAACTTATCTTTACCGTTCCAACTGAAAAATATAATATCAACATAGTAAGGTTAACATTTTTATAAGACTTTAGTTTTTCATTCCGCTTCCGGTCATTATATTTCGTAGTTAATACCTCAGCTCTTAGTGAGTTTATGACATGGCATAAAGTGGGTGCTTTTTTTTTTTTTTTTTTCAAGTAACACTACTTTGTTAGTGTGCAACATCTGAAAAGAAACCAATGCATTAACTTTAGTTGCCCCAACTGGACAACGTATATTTCGACTAGTGAACGTGATTTAATAGAAAATTGTCTTCGTTAGTCGAGGTACCAAAACTCTCCTCTTTGTCAATCACAGGCTTGGAAGCGATGCTAGGAAATGTGATTGTGTAGTGGACCACATGTCTTGGAACAGCCTAATTCTTTTCTTAGAGACAAAACAAATAAGTAGAATGGCATGTAATCATGAGACGTTCTTCTTCAAAATAATTATAAACAACTTTAAAAATTATTTTTACAGATTGAATATAAAGAAGAATTTTGGCAGGTGGAAATGCTTTCTCCAGAGAGATGAGGTGGAGATAAGAAAAGAGACTAACAGAAATAACAGAACATACTCTATTATTACAAGTGTACATTTATGCGTATTTGTATGAATGTAAATGAATAAATATATTGAAATTCTCACACAAAGCAATAATTTACTTTAATTTCTTAGCAGCAAAACAAAAGAAATTTTATTGCATGAAGCCTAGGAGAAAATGAAATAATTTTTATGAATTTAAGAGGGATTAAGTCAAAAAAGGTAACAAAATATTAATTGCATGTGCCGATGTTTAGAAAAGTCCTTCTGAACTTATTCTCGTAGGGATTTTCTTTACACCTACATTCAATCAAAATACTGTAATATACTTAAATTTGAGAGACTAAAAAAATAAAAAGTGAGAGGAGACCTCAAGTTGGAGCGCCAATTGTAATATAATAAATTGAGTGAATACAAAATGGCCGCACATTGGAGAACTAAATTGTAACATCGTTAAATATAAAATGGCTTACCCAGGGATACCAAAATTTGGATGGAAATATCGAATGCTCATCCTACCATTACCAACTTACGTTGTATAACAAATTGCGGTCTGCAACTAACTCTCACTTACCTGGCCCACTCGGCGGAGCAATGACTGATGCCTAGCTTTCATTGAGCTTAAATTGAAAATAGGGAAATGGGTTCGCCTGATTCATTGGCGTGAAACACACATAAATCCTTCTCGAAGGAAACACATTGTTCATAAAACGTTGATATAATTCCATCAAAACAAGTACATAATTATCATGGCTACAAAGAATCACCTTTTAGTATTTCCCCCAAAATAAGAATAAAACATGCAAATTCACTATCACACATAACAAATCTTAAAATAAACACTGACTTTACACAAATAGTTACTCTTTGACAAAGAATTATGGAACTTGTCCGTTCAAGCACATCATACGAGCTGAAGGCTCATTAAATCACCATAGATTATGAATAATAATGTTCATCCAATCTGATAACTGCACATCACATAAGCTGAAGGATCATGGAACAACATAACAGTTTATGAACAGTGACGTTCATCCAATCTGCACAGCCGCGACCAATGAGTTTGCTTGTGTCATTAGCCAATCGTCTTTAGCAAATACATTAGACACAAGTAAATAATTGAATCACACAATGCTTTGATAGAGGAAAGCCGTCATTGGCTCATCCAAAAATGATTACCTCAGTAATAGCGAACCGGTGCCAGACGTCATTGGAGGTAAAAACTGCAAAAGCGGGCTGCAGAGGCGAGACGTCTTATGAAGTCGTCTCATTGGCGTGTTGCTACGACCAGGTGTCAATCATCTGCCCTCCAGTCAGTAACTCCCATAGGATCTCGTAGATGCCAGCTATGCTCGGCTTCACGTTCACTGGTATCGAAAGTGTCTCTGATGTTTCGATAATTCAGTCGATTTCGAAACGAGTATCTCGAGTATCGCGCTTCGCGGAATTTAAACATCACTGATAATCATTATCGGATGTCGAAACTTATATGATGGGAGTGTCGACTTTGAGAAAACTCGACGAGCGACCTTCGGAGTCCTATCCTCGCGATCTAAGATGGCGTCCACCTCTATCGAGAAATATCGACAATGATCTCTCAAGATATATTAATCACAATCATCGTAACCACCATGATCATAGTCATATTAAAAGTAATCTAATCATAAGAGCGTGTCCTCTAAGTAAGTCTGCCTTTGTTTAAATATCTTTATCTCCTCTTCTCCTTCTTTGGATGATCAGTTTGACTCCGCCGATTGCATACGTCACGATCATTTTTGACCAATAGTAACTAATTCATTTCATGTGATTTCTCCTGATTGACTGGGTCCTATGACGTTGTCGCCTTAATCAGAGACATTAATCGTACTGAAGTCACGTGATGTCTCTTCTCGTGATGTATCTTCGCGTGATGGCCATCTGTTTACTCTCAAAAATTGAGGTCACTAGTTTCGCACTAAAGACCCCTCTGCTGGCCCGAACGCCATCCCTTTTCGTTCTACGTAATCCTCTCAGTTCCAGTAAAACATTCTCTCTTGGTTTTTGCTACTAGTTTTCTAAATCGTACATAAGCGAGAGGCCATAGACATATCCTGCGCAGTCACTAGACGTAGGTGCGCCGAAGGGCCACCCTCAAACCTTTTCTGTTGTACTTGAAGGAAGTCAGACACTCACTTTCTCTTTTAGACTCAACGCAACATGTATCACTGAACAATGGCCCTACTCTGACGCGCAATATTTTCAGGGAACTTTGTTCCGTGAATAATTACTCCTTTCAAATTAATATAAAATGAAAAGATTGATAAATGAATTATTTATTACAATACGCATCTATGTTGCTCCAACCTTCCAACTTCATTCAACTTGGTTCTCTTCTTGTGTACCCATAAAGTATTGTACCCATTAAGCAACGATTTTTATTGATTGTAACTGAACATCTGAAATTTATTTAACTTGTGGTCAATATCTACCCCGACATCATTCATATTTAATTCCACACGCAATCAAGTTTTACTTCAATGTTTGAGATAAATCAAAAATTTTAAATATTTTGGATTAATAATTTTCTTTCTGTCTTTTTAGGGTTAATGTTATTTTGGTTCTCATTTTCGTGAAATATTTTTATCCACGGATATCCATTTGTCCGCATGTCGAATAAACTTAGTTTTGGCATGCTTTTCTCCTTGTGAAATGGGTTTGCGGGGGATCGTCAGAAATTCATGTCAGTTGTGAGCGGCGTACGACACATGTTTGACGAGACGTATTACGAGATGGATGGCTCTATTGACGCTCACAACCTGCAAACTTCAACGATTTCGCAATTAAGGAAGCAATCTGGGAGAGACGACTTTCGGTAACATGACAAGTGGCGCCTCTCCAATTATCGTTTGCGTGAGGACGCATTACAAGGAGTGTAGACTAGATAATTGTAGGATGATAGCAATCGCAATCAACTCCCTCCATTTTGTGTTTCATACAAGTAAGGTCACGCAACCGTAATATTTGTGTGGAGTAGAGACGTGCTGATAATTCGCTACGATTACGAAACGTGGGTAATTATCACAACAATATAAACTACAGCGAATTAGTAACAGAATGTTTAATCTCAATAAGACATTTACGAATGAAAATTATTTTTACGGAAATTGACTTTTTTAATTAAGAAATATAAACATTTTAATTTTGTGTGGTAAATCATTATTATTAGTGAAAGAGCAGTCATACCACTGATGTTAAAGAAGTGCTTTTTCTCACTAGTGTATCGTTGGTAACATAATTTTCAACATGCCTCTCATTGCAACCAGTCAAAGAAGATCCCTATCTGTAATATGCCCAATGACTTTATCATATATGAAATTATCATCAGTTTTAGAATTTCGATCGTAAAGTTTTACTGAACGAATAAAGATTTTTTTTTTATTTTCCGCAATTGAAGAATTGTATTTTTTAACGTCAAGAAAAAAGCGTACACAGGAGAAAAAATATTGTTTGACGAAATTCGTTTTATTATAACACACTTTTAATCACATTTACATGCTCAACAATTTTTTTATATTCTGTTGAACTTAGATCAGTGACCTATTTTTTATTCACTTTGACCTTCTTACCATGCATTGCATTCGATTTTTCCCTCAGTTTCACACAGTACTTCTTTCCTCGTCCCCATCTTTCGCACCATTTACTTCATACTCTTTCTCTCCACCCCTATTCCTTATTGAACGTCGCTCCCTAACACTGTAAGACCAGTGACCTTTTTCAACACTATGCGCACCAATAGTGTGTGAGATTTCTCTACACGCGTGGAAAGCTTGTCTTTCAGAACATGCACCACAAGCTAATCAATAATCTCACTTCTAGACGGTGAGTTCCGTCTGATTACTGATCCTCCTTTACAATTTTTTAAATACGAGCATATTTAGAGCCTTACATAATAAAATATTATTTAAATATTTTTAAGCGAATTTACAGAGGTTTTGTCAAGATTCATACGATAAGTATAATTCTCCGAACTGCGAGTGGGTGAGGGTTCAATATTCATCGATCTTTTATTTTTAAAATTTGTTGATATTCGCGTATTTTGAGCGACGTATGGGCGTTAGAACTTTTTTAGTAGTGATAACATTATTATATGAAATGGATTATTTCATGATTTTTCCATATTGATTAGCTCAATTTTGTTTTAACATTTTTATTTTGAAACATAAAAACTCATTTTAGATTTGAGAATGTAACTAGAATTAAGCATCTAATTTCATTTGAACATTAACAAAGAAACACGTTCATTTTACTAGGTATTGTGGTAATACCGCATATTTTATAGTTACCAATGACTGAGACTAACTCTTGATCTCAGCTCGTCAGGTTATAACGTTAAAAATATTTACCTTGACTCAGCACGAACTCCTTTATCCTGTGTCGGTACTCATTTCAAGAAATGTGATATGCTCCACTTCGCTATTAAATACAAAGTGACCCACATACACGTTGGACATTTAAAAAAACTATCTTGTTCTGCATTGACCTTTTTAAAAATACCTTTTCTTAACTTTGATGACTATTTTTTTTCTAGGCAAAGTAAATCGTAAGTTTATCCACGTAAATCATACTTTGAAAGCTTATTCATATAAAAACTTTCGTATATTTTGAAACCCAATATTGGATTTTCTAAGAAATGTAAATATAATTTAAGGTTAGAATTTTATAGTTACAGAAAATGTGGTTTCACTTCGTTGTGGACTATTTTTATGGTGAATTGTCATAATTGGTTATAACTAACGACACAAGTTGTCTAGTTGGGACGCTCTTATAGTCAAGAGAGTTTATTTTTATTAATTTAAAAGGATGGTTGATTTGTTAAATGGATTTGCGTCTAATGTGACACAAAAGAAGCACTAAACGCTTATAATTGCCGTGTTCTATAGGTATACGTATAAAATTAAATTTCGCTTACGCAATAACGAAATTGAACTACCACATCTTAAAAAATAGAGATAATCATAATTCATAACTCTATACAACAATTATTATTGGAGTTGGTAAAAGTTTTTAATTTAGGTGCATATTCACCGGACATTTCTCAACAAAATGCAAGAATTTGATTCTAATGAATGTGTCACTTATTATTGTTTTTAAATCTCGAAAATACGAGTTGCATCGAAAATGTTTCTTCTATCTGTAGCTCACGATGAAAAACTTCATATCAGAGAAGTCAGATGAAAATCAGCTGCTTTCGTACAACAAGCTTCCATATGGGCCGTCTGGGCTACTTTCTATTGAAACGCATACTTGGATGTGTATATTTTTTACGACAGTATCCACGTGTCCCTGTTTTGGGCATTCTGACTAAGGAATAGATACATAATACCGTTGTTGCTGAATGCCCATTTTAAAATTTGGAGTTATACTTATTTCATAAGTAACAGTGTTCTTTTATCGAAGCATATTTTCGCAAATACCTTTTGAATAGGAAATATGACAACAATGGAAAAGTGTTGTCAAATTTGTAAAGGAAGAATGAAAGTGAGACATATAATATTTGAATTAATATTTTTACAAATATATTGTTTTGTAACGTAACGATATAAAAACCACATGCTGCTTAGTATAAAAGGGCTGATGGAGAATTATTCACAAAATTTTATTTCTTTATGTATTACGAATGTCATTGTGTTATTTCACTTTTCGAAAAACGAAGTACAGTTGAATCAATCATAAGTTTTTACTATTCGTTTCACTTCCTTTTACTCCATGTCCCTAATATTATGGAATCTACTGACTTTAACATTACCTCCTCCTGTCTTTCATGTTTTATTGCCTCGTAAAATACAGTAATAGAAGAAATTTATAAAGAAAATCCAATGTCCAATTACAGGTCCCGTTCACATCCATTTTTCTTCCTTAAGAGAGGGTAAAAGCTCATGGCCAATTCCCGATCCAACTGTCTTTTTCCTTTCTTCATACACTTAATCGGGACCTTTTCCAGAGGCTGGTCTATCCGCTTTCAAGAGTAACGAGGGAGGGTTCTGTTTGTCTATCAATTATAGAGGCTATGTTGATTAAATCGCCGGCTGGCAGTATAGCGTAAACATGAGTGTCTTATGATGTGCTCAACTTGCCTCCAGCGGGTTGCTTCGTGGAGAGGGCTGTTGTAGAAAATGCAGGTTAGCCGCACACAGGATGAAATAGAAGACCAACAAAAAAGACCACAGGAAGTTTGGGAGGCGCAGCCATTTATTTTGGCAAGTAACATCATCCGTTATAAAATTATGTTTACCATCTTTTCTGAGTTTGCTTCTAATTTCAAAAGTTCAGTGAATTGCAAATGATCGTTTATAAAGATGAAAATTATTTATATTTTGATGCCAGAAATTTAGTGTAAAATGTGTCATATAATAATCCAATGAAATCATTTTAACCTAATTCAAATAAACTCAATAATCTAAGAAACTAGATAAAGAAAATCCGAAAATGATATTTTTTACTCGGTTAAAAATCGTAATAGGAAAAAGTTAGTATGTAGAAACTCGTTGTACTGAAGCAATGATAGCAAAATTGGGCATGCGTATAATCCAGTGTAGCGGTAATCATTTGTAACAACTCATGTATATTACATCCCCCGGCCAACGCCTTGAAAGTCGCCCTCGTGCGCAACCACAAAAAGCATCCATCTTGTCTTCTTCCTCGTATCACGACCACGGCCCTCTACACAAGAGCCAAGGCCTACAGTGGCTACAGTAGCCAAGAGTAATGAGACAAGGAACCTACACACTAGGTATCAATGAACCCGTCTACAAGTATAATTGAAGAGTAATCAAAATGACGTAATTACGACGCACGTCGTAATTACATAATAGCTCGTTATGGCATCATCCACATGACGTCCCGATCAGTATCCAACAAGAGATAATATGAAAATCAACATTCATCTGTCATAACTTAAACTCATCACTATGGGACGAAATAACATTTATTAATGCTAAGCACTTGGTGGAGTACAGACCAGCTCTCGATTGCTACCACTTGCATGAGTTCGAATGCTTCTACTACACTAGACGAATTCAAAGTAGTTGCCAAGTCAGTACTTCTTCGCTTGCAATTGCACGCCACAAGCAAAACTCATCTCGACGAAGCTTCACGGCGAGTCATTCTCACAACCCTGAGGCCCGCCGTTACGAAGACACTTCTTCCACCCGGAACGACTACGATTTGGGATCCTGCT
>NNCF01129502.1:191750-217450 GCA_002313205.1 Laupala kohalensis
TTGTTTGAAAATGTTTTATCTTTTGACAATATTATTATCAAAATATAATATTCAACGATCAAAATTATATCCAACGATCAAAACTCTTTGTCTCGTTGATATGAATGCACGTATAAGTAATAAATATCAGCGTCTATCGATCGCGTTTGTCTACCCTTCAACACAAAGAATGTAATAAAATTATAATATATCTTAAAAGGCACTCAACCTATTTCCTCTTTTCTGCTTCCTAAATATGTATGTGAACGTTTCTGTGTCCACTGTGAGCTCCATTGCGATTGCTCCTGAAATCAACCCAATCCTATGATTATAAAAGATTGTCTGTATCACATGCCCATTTGTACGGTCATTCAGTGTTCCGTCCATCCATTAAAATACGTGTTTCCCGTCACTCTCTCGCGTGTACTGTGTAGCCTTGTGTATATTGCTTTGAACGAGTGCGTCTCAATGATGTAATATTGCTTTCTCTTCTACTGTGAAGTAGGTCATGAGGACTGATCGTGATTTTAGATTAAATGTTTGAAAGAAGTATTAAAATGATCAAAGGCTGAGTATAAATATTTGTTATGTATTTTGTATGTATCGCTTGCTAAAATATCTTTTCTTCACCAAGCATTAAAAAAAAAAAATTCGCAGTGCAAATACATTGAATAACAGCATGATGCAACTAGCGTAGCACCCGTGTATGTGAGATTGCCTATTTGTGGTGTAACTCGAAGAAATAATTTACTGATATAAGGGTGATTCTAAAAAAACATTTCCGTTTCACAATCCTTCATCTGTAACAGACTCAAAGATGAAAGTATCTGGTGTTTTACATTTTTAGTTGCAACAATCAACCTATACTAACACGTTGTTTCTAGTTCATAAAAAAGTTACAGAAATATGTTACATTCAAAATAAATACAAAGTTACATATAAAAAGATAATACAAAATGTCACAAATGTTACTGTCCCTGGTATGATGTTACTAGGAAAATGGTAGTTTTTCAACAAGAAACGGATTTAAATAATTTGAAAAGTATATGAATTCCAAGTGTGCATTCCAATCAAGAGATTCCGTGAAGGTTTAGAGCAAAAAATATTGTGAGGAGATTGTACAAATTTTTGGAGGTTTGTCCCTCATTTTTTAAACAACCTTGTCAAAATTTTATTGAGATCTATGCTATTTATAGTGAACGGATGCGGTATGATGAGTATAACCAAATAACTGTGGAAATTTGAGAAACCAACCTTCATTGATTCTGGAATCTCATGGTATGAGGATGTGTTCCGGAGGATATCATGGTGACTAATTTTTTTTAGCTGTCGCATCTGTTACTGCTGTTATTTGTCTAATACTAGTTTTGTTTCTTATTTCAAAATTCGTAACATTGTCTTATTTCAAAATTGATGTACATTAATATAAAATGTCTAGTTTATTTAAAATACTTGCCAACGCTTAATATTGTTAATTATTTTGTGATTGTCGTTCTCTAATAGTTGTCTTTATTGGTTTATAAAGCAAATTTGTCATAATTATTTTATTATAGGCTCTAATACCTGCCGAAATGCGGGATACTGTACTCTAAACCCGAGAATACATGAAAATGATATGTTTTTAATGTTCTTGTTACGTATTTATGGTCTTGTGTAAAACAAAAATGGTTTCAACGGTTCTGAATTCTTTCTTTTATATATAAACTCATTCATTTCTCACAAGTGTTACTTAACCTCTATACTTCATTTTCGCTTTCAAGAATTACATGCCTTGCTAAAGTGATTAACATTTAGCACTAAATGTTAAATATCTGTCCTTTAAATCATGAAACATTTCTGGTTTGAGCCAAATAACTTGAATATTTGAAAATGGGAACGTTTATAAAGTTTTTTTGGTAACGTTTGTGACAAACGTTCTGAGTTCCATTTCAAATTTGAAAAGGAGTTTCCGCGCTTCCACTCTGCCGAGGGCCAAAAAAAGTAATTTTTTTAGAATCACCCATCACCGAGGCATATTGAATTCTGTTTTGACAACATCAATTACGAGATGTTGGAGTATTTTAACTTTTATTGAATGGCTCATAAGGAGGACGTGACTCGGTAAAAAATACGTAAAAATTAATACATTTTATATTTTTCGATTGGTATGTTGTAAAAATTCACATTGCACACATTACATTGTAATATATTGTGAATAGATTTTTGTTCAATGCTTGAGGAAGGTAAAGAGAAATAGAATTACGTTCAATGAGTGCAATTCAAAAATATTTACAATTGAAGTTTTTATCTCAGTAACATTGATTTCAAACGACACAAACTAAATAAATATGAATTCCTTCCAAAATAGAATGAAAATGAAATTATGTTACTTAACACTATCTTCATAATGTACGCATTTATTCTGCAACAATCTAGAAACAATTTTCACTCCGAATGCTCAGGAGCAGAAGTAAAGAAAACTCCATTAATTCGAGATTGGGCATGTGGGGTGGGGGATGCGGTGCGTGCGAGACCGGCCATTTAGAGAGATAACACGTGCATGTAATGCCAAGAGTAAAGCATAGTTTCTGGTATATTTCCGCTGACGCGTCTGCCACCACCCCCGTAGCCACTTTCCAGCCTGCGAACGCGGCAGGACGTGGGGACGAGACAACGAATGGCGGTGGGAGGAACAGAGGAAGAGAAATGGTGGGAGTCAGTGAGCGTGCGCATTCCGCTGGATAATGCAGATGACTTTTACCAGCTGCTCATTAACCGCGCACGATAATTGCCTTGCGTGCATGGCATGGTTAACGGCGGCGGGCTCTTGCCAGTGGAGGAGATGGTAGGCACTGCAGCCTTTTATAGTAACTGCATTGTAAATGGGGAAGTTTTGGCGTAATTATGATTGTGGAAGGAGTCACACTTTGGGTCATCTGCAGAAGAAGTCGAAGGTTATAGAGAGGAATGAGTGGTGTTATGTCTGAGTATTGTGATAAGATGTTGCTGGTTAAAAAATGGTGCCTTGTGTGGTAATTTCGATAAATCTTGATGAAAGTAAAACACGGAGCGGTAGATGGAACAAGAAGAGAGGACACTTTCTTCAAATTGAAATATGTACGATCGGTAAAGCAACAAAGAATATTTTTTTTCTGCAGAGAATAGATTTGATAGCGTACTCGCTGAATGACCATGACTTCAGTCGCGCCAGTTTTTTTTCTATGTGATTGTTATTTAATCACCACATATATTCGAAATTATTTTATGTGAAGAAGACGGATCATAAAGAAAAGCTGAATGTTTAAAAGAATCTAGTTCTTCATTTTAAAATAATTATGAATCAAACCACGCATGATAAACAGAGGATTTGGACCTTGCGGAAGTTTTCCAACAATGGATCGCAATGGGCGATCATTAGTATTTGGTGGAATCCAAATATTAAAAAATCAAAGAGAGTTTTGGAAATGTGTTCACCAAAAAAATATTCAATGAAAATTTAATGAGATTTTTATGTACTTTATTGAATATATTTTGGGTTATATTTTGGTATCAAAGTGCAATATAATTCTTCTTTCGTGTTATCTCCAACCATATGTATTGTATGTTTGTTCTCAGATGCTGAAGTTTTTACGTTTACCCGTCATAAAAATTCAAATTTCTCTCTTATTTAGAACATCTACAAACTGACTTTAGTCTAGGCGAAAATAATATATGAAATATATGAAACGAAATTTCCATATGGAATACACGTACTTGTAGCTATAAAATAAACTATTTATGCAAATAATATTAAGATATTTTCATTCTATACTTGATCTTCGTTTTGATTTCTCATTCGGGTTTGTTATTGAATCAGCTTCGCATTATCCTCATCGCAATTTTCTGACTCGTTAACGTCGCTTTGAAATCACTCGTAATATACATATGACAGAGTACTAAGATCCATATAAATGCTTTCTTACGGACTCCTTGGGTTCCCATTGGGTGAATTATAAAAATGATTGCACGAAAACCGACAGAGAATGAGAAAATAGGGGAAATGGACAGTAGTAATTTTACGAAAACGGTTACGTAAAAGCTTCAATGTCGAGAATTATCTGAATTTTTCCATCACTTTCCACATTATTTTTCAAGAAACGTCAAGCTATCACGAATTTTACAAAGACACATTTATTGACTTTCGTTTAAAATGATCATAAAATCATACCATTGCCTCTGAATGTTACTTACTCTAACCACAGTTCCTCATAATACAATTGTAAATTCTAAGGAATCAATGGGTTCTGTGTTATTAATGAAATGTAGGTCAAGGTACACAAACCTTCTCGTCTCTTTCTGTCATGGAATCTTTCTATTTTATTTGGTTCTCTTTGCTGAACGAGAAGGGCAATGAAATAAATGATTTGATCATAATATGATTGCAAAATTGAATAGCAAGTTTCTAATTTTGTGGTAATACTTTGGAGCTTTTAATAAATAAGCTGCACCCTCTAGTTCTTGACTAAAGAGTGTGCGTAATCACAATTATATTTTCTTGGTCCACAGTCCTATGATCCACGAATCTCGTTGCTAAATTATTTTTCCTCGGACTATTATGATCAATGTATTCAATAATTGGTGTTAAGAAGGCTAAGTTTTAAATGCCGGAATGAAAATTCATTTACTCACTGAATGTTTTGTAGCTTGTCACGATTTCTCAGTTCATTCAAGTATTATATTTACTGAGACTATACCAGATTAGCCACGTTAAAACACGTTTGGATTGCATTTCAAATTTCATCGAGTCTGCCAAGTATTTTAATATTAATGTTTTGACTAAGTTAACATCCTACAATTTTATAAAAAATACTTTTCCAAAACCTAATATACGAGAAAACGACAAATAACTCTAAAATGGTGAGAACAAACCCCTATAAATTGGAAAATATAATACGTATGAAGTTTCTGTATCATGAAGTGAAGGTATAATGTGGTAAACAGAAGTCTGGGGTGTGGAATTCCTAACGAGTAAATACGAGTTAACATATGAGGATGAAGTTGTGATATCGCACATGACAGAATCCGGAGTGGAGACATAAATTCATACAGCACCCCTACTTGAAAAGTGAATTCAATAAAAACAAAAGATTTGGGAACATATTTAATAGTGAGAAAATGAATCGGAAACAGTATCTAGAAATTTTAATGTTAATTACAAAACATGTTTTTTTTCACGTTCCTTTAAATACAAACCATTCCGCCAATAGCACTTCTTTGGTAAATAAAATTATTTAACACAGTTATTACCAGGTATCAATTCTATAATGTAAATATAATATTTAATTTGAAAAATTTATTAATATTCGTTAATTTAGGTACAAAGCATTTATTTGCTTTAGTTCATTTTACAAGTAGTTAAAAAAAGAAAGAATGTTTTAAAAAAAATTGCGACAGTTTCTGCCGTCCCCATAGATGGAATAGAATGCGGTAGAATACTGAGTGGAGTGATAAATCCTCAGGTAGCAATGCAACTCAAGAAATCGATGTAGAAAGTAAGTGGTATCAGCGATAGAGATACTGCCCCTACGTCGTATGCTGGAAGTGAAGAAGTGCGAGTGAGGTGGGTGAGATGGTCGCGATGGCGGAGAGCGCAGAGTTGGCTTTGCTGATAGCTCCATTACGGTCACGACACCGCCGTCCCGACAGTGTTAGTGCCGTTATAAACTCGCCGCCGAACCGCGCCGGTGGCTGAGGTGCGCGAGGTGCCAGAGGTGCGCACTCGCTGGGAAGATCGAGGTGAGGCGCGTCTTTACGACTTCAACCCGTCACATCGACGCGAGTCGTGAGCCATGGTTACACAGCTTCTATGCGCCAATATCACGTCTCTCCATACTACACGCATTGTACATCGTGTTCCTTTATTTATTACATAACCATTATTACTCTTATACATAAATCCAAATTTAAGGGATGATAGAACACATTAATGGGAACAAAAAATCATCAAGGTGCACATATCCAGAA
Source organism: Laupala kohalensis (assembly GCA_002313205.1). Lineage (NCBI taxonomy): Eukaryota > Metazoa > Arthropoda > Insecta > Orthoptera > Trigonidiidae > Laupala > Laupala kohalensis. Next base: position 197,712 of record NNCF01129502.1, read on the forward strand.
GAATCTCCCGAAGGAGATCAAATGACACCAAAAAACTATCTTATATAGGTATGTTATACGCTATATAAAAGAAATGAAGAAAATTACTTATCTGTTCAAAGTTCAACAACAAATTACGTGATATTCAAGGAAATACGAAAGTTAAATATTAATTCTAATATTAAATAAATATTCATTTTTGTGTATGTGATAAAAGAAAAACTTCCATCAAATATTTTTTTAAATTTTTGAGTAAATTATTCATTTACGTTCACTTAAAGCCCACATTCTGATAACTTATTGGGTCATGCTTCAAAACGTATTTGAGTAAGTCCTAAATACTAAAAAATTATAGGAATAGTGTAGAATCTATTAAAGCGTTCAATCCAAACTATCATCCTAGATTCTGTAGTTTTTAAATCCAGTATCAATGTTCACTCCTGTTTCATCTACGGTTTATAAATTAACAGTCATTCCTCGTGAGTTTCAGATCTGTTTCATTGTGACAATCTTTCAATAACACTTTGCATAATGTACAGTAAAAATTTGTCGATAGAAATATTGTCAATATGGTTTTCTTTGTCAATGGAAATATGACACTATTCTTTTAAAACACATTCATTTACATACAGCGCATGCTACTATTCAAAATCACGTCTTCATATTTCTGAAATTAGAGTTATTTATATTAGACAAATAGAACGATATTGACAATATTCCACCAAAGAATAAAAAAATAACTATTATTCACCGCGACCCATTTCTCCAAGTGCACGTGGAGTTCCATCATCTTCTACTCTTTTTTCCTTCTCTCATCCCAGAGAGATTTCTAAGTTCGCGCACCTTACGACCGGCGACGTTGGATTTTTCAGGGCGCCCGCCCACGCTGTTTAACCGGCGGAAAAATGTAAGGGCAGTGCCACGCCAGGGCGGCAGTAAAGTCACATAGCGGCGCGGTCTGGCGACAGCACGGAAAGTGAAGGGACATCCCCGGAGCTGTCACGTTGAGCACCCGGGGGAAGTCCCGTTAATGGTATCTGCGACGGCCACTGAAAACTAAAACTTCTTGTGAGTGTTTTCCTGAGAAGTGCAACCCAGACAATGAAACATTTCTTTTTAATTAAACGTAAAATTTTTCCCGGAGATGCCACATTAAATAATCAACAAGTTATGTATTACGGATTATCTTTCTTCTCTGGTTCTTGTGATAAATAAGGCTGGATTAAAAGTTAAAAATGAGATCTTAAATTTTTAGGTTTTAACCCTTATTAACTAAGAAGGGATATTTCTTGGTTTAACCCTCAAACACGTGCTGGGGTGGAATCCACCCCACAGCTATGTTCTTCGTTTGTTATGCAATAAATCTTATTCCGTTCACCTTTTAACTCTGTGTACCTATTTGTCTCCACCTCCAACTCAGTACACTGAGCTTTTTTCAATTTTCGCACACTTATCCTCCCGTAAAAGAGCCATTGTTTACTGTGAGGGGTGTGACTTCACCCCGCGCGTGTGTTCTCTTTACAAAATATTTCCTGTTGCCTCAACGCTCTGAGGTGCCGCGCCTAGAAGGATGCGTCACTTTCTAGACGTCCACCCTCACATCTCGGTCGGTCACCCTATTCACCCCCAGTTTTGAGGGTAGGTGTTTTTTTGTGGGACTTTAGGGCTGGTCAACGTCAATTGAGGGTGGGTAGGCTCGCTGAGAGCCAATTCTAGTTTCTAAAAAGAAAAAGTGGTACTTCATTCACGTGGCTGCGCCTTGAGAACCTAAAGAATTTCGTTATTAGACCGGGAGTATCATTCGCACACTTTAAAGTATTTTATTGTGTTTAATATTTTTATTATTTCAATGTTTTAAACTTCTTACTTGATTATTGGAGCTGGTTAGTTTACATGTTCGATAAAATGAAAAGATTTACTGAAGAATACGCGATAATTTTGTTTGTTAGTATGATGGAAACTTATGAAGAATGTGTCTTGATTGATCAAAGCCCCAGTGTTCAAAGACCGGAAATTACATGAAACGTAAAATTACTTTCACTTTTTGACTTTTCTTCATGGATGTATGGTGTTTGATGACCTATTAAATAAGACATAATCAAATGTCACAAATATGAATAGCTCAACGCAGACTTAGCACCGCGCGCGTGTCTCAAGACGAACTGCTTTCGCGGGAAGACCCAGCTCCTCACCGCATTGTTGCTACCCGACAACAATGACTCACTGCATTGTTGCTACCGCTGGCAGCTGTTACGAAACTAATTATTTGTTTTATTCTTCCTCTAACTAAAAAGCTTTTCACAATTACGAAAAAAGAAGAGGGTAAAATATATAGTATTTTTTCTTCACATGTAGCAAAAAGTTTCATAAAAAAGTGATGTTCATAGATTTAGTTCTTCAATTTAAAGGATGGTTTCCAGCATGTAAGTATTAATAAAATTGTGTTACCAAAATAGTTCTCTTTGTGATAAAAAAAATTTTAAATACAAATTAAAACAAATTACTTCATAAATGAAGTAATTATTAAATGGGATACAGCGTTGTCCAGAAAATCTCAGAAGCACTGTAATTTCTCGTAACCAGATTTATGGCTGGTACACCTCGTAAAACTATGAATTCTTTTAGATTTAACCTAGATACCACCTCCGATGGGATTGAAGGTAATCTTTCATGAAGGTTATCAAGACCTTGTGGAAGTAGTTCCAAAACTCGGTCCCAAGGGTGTTTTGAAGTAGGTGACTTAAAGAACGTCCATCATTGGTCAAGTTTTCATATTCATTTTGTTAATTAATGACTATCAGGTCGACGCTAGTGAGTAAATAATTTTGAAGTCTTCTCTAAGGTGTCACAAACGCGACAGGTTAACCTTTTTTTTTTTTCATCGTAGGAGTTGTGGCGTAACAAGATATTTCAGTTGATGTGTAGATTATTCTTGTTCGCCTTGCTACCGTAAACTAACTCTATTTCTTAAACTTTTGGAAAGACATTACATGGATTTTGTTCCACAAAATGGCTATGTTTATTTCGTCAAATAAATAAACATAAGGAGGTAACAGATTAAGAATGTTTTGGCGATGCCTGAGGAATTATGTCTGGAGGTATTTTTATTAAATATAACATGATTTTTTATTGGTGAAATATCCAGATTAACTCTAACTTATAAAAAAATACTTTTTCAATATGCCGCTAGAAATTATTTTTATTACAACTTTTTTGTAGCTATAATGCAACTAACATCTTGTGTATAATGTGGACTTTTTAAAAATTCATTTACATTTCGAACACGTAATCTGTCAAAAAAAGTAATTTAAACTTCCAAATATTTGAAAAATTGATTATTTTCCATAAAGAGAGGGTATTTTCTTAGAATTTTTATTGAGATCCTGAGTTCAGCCGAATACGAGTATCCCATTATATTTAAAATGACGCTTAATTCGTTTTCCAATTAACCTTTTCAGCTTATTCAGTGAGATTTCTATTCATTACTACTTTCAAACGTTTTTTATGAAATATACTGCATTAGTTTATTGTCCTCCACGTGTTAAATTAGTTCATTGTCTCGACCTCCACGAGAGTAAATTAGTTTATTGTCCTCCACCTGGTTAAAAGCAGATTGTACTGCTTTTTTGACAATAAAAATATTTATTAACATAGTTGAAAATGTGTTAAAATTTCACAAACTGTAGAGAAACGTTTTAGCGTTTTATAAACATATATCATATGAATTTATGAATATATCATCAATCATATATTCATAAATCATCAATCACTGAATCATCGTACATCAGCAAAACCTATTATCAATGGTTTGGTTCTATATTCTAATGGTTCGTATAGTTCTATTCATTTAATTACGTTTCAGAAGTAATATTAAGCTGGATTAACGAAATAGTATAATTTAAGTAAGGTTCTCGAGGATATTATTGATCATAAAAGTCTTGTCATATTAAAATGTCCCTTTTTTAATTTAAAAAATCTAAATAAAAGTATAGCGTTTCATTCAAATTTCTCCAAAAGTTCACGTTTCACAAAAATTATTTAGCTTTGAGTTTTGTATTTTCGCTATGAATTTATTACTCTTCCTAGCTGAGGGGAGAGAAGTATCTTCTCTCATTTTATCTCACACTCCTCTTCATAGTTTCTCTCTGCCTCTTTCTTTTCATGTTATCATCACAGCGCAGCGTGTCTTTTCTTGAGACCACTTTGCTGGAATATTCATCAACGTTCAGTATAACTGAATCCTAATTTGCGACGTAATTTCAATGCATTTTTCTTGTGAATTGAATTATTCAACCAAGCTTCTGAGGTCCTGTAACATTTCTTATTTTTAACTTGATGGCGCTTAACGGTCAATGTGAGTTTTTGTTGCGGTAGAAATAGGTCACTTGTTTTATACCAACGCTTTAAAATTAAGTTATGGAAATGTTACACGTTTTCATTACAAGGAAGAGGAATAATTTCTTCCTCTAGAAAATTTCCTTCAATATCTTGAAATTTTTACGTTCATGTTCTTTTTAATACGGCGTTGAACTTAGGTTTCGAAAAGTTTATGCACATGAGATATTCATCCGTACTTCTGGGCTAATGAATATCGAACTTATTCTTATTTCGTGTGAATTTCAGGATTTTCCATTTCCACCTTGTACTTACATGATTAGAGCATGTAATTTCTAGCTACTCCAGTTTATACTCGAACAGCGAATTGCTCATCGGAGCCATAAAACTCTGAGACGCCTGCTCATCAAGACTAGTTTATCGAGTTCAACCACGGCACGGGGAAAAAACCAGTAGGCATTCATAAGTAAGACGTAACCATAGAGGAGGAATGATGAAAATGGATTGGAAACTTGGCAAAGTATTTCGAACACGAGCCTCATTGTCAGCACGAACCATAATGTGCTTGCGCCCCGTTCCTCCATGACGTAGCTTCCTCACGCGACGAGCCTTTTTCTGTTCCTTGCGGCAAGTTGGAGATGTATGTGCGGATGGAGACAGTGGGCCACTACGCCATGAAACAGTGACAAAAAGAATGCTTATTTGAATTTTCTTGCAAGAGAAGTTTACATAAAATTCTTTCTCTATCTTGTCATGCAGTAAAATATATTAAAACAAGCTCTTATGTTCAGAATTTAGTGCTATCACGTGATAGAACCAATAATAGTAAAATTATGTGCTACATTAATAAGATTTTCTTTCACGGCTAACCAAATAAGAATACTTACAAGGGAGATTCTTAAACTGCTAATTGCGGATTTGGAAACTAGTGGTACATGTGATACATCATAGGTAGTAATGCCCCAGATCATAAATCATTGCCTAATCATAAAATGTATACTGTGGTCAAATGTAAGGTTGAACGTTCATGACCAATGTCCCATAAATCAAAAGCCTTAGAGCATAAGTGTGATTCATAAGAAAGCAATGCATAAAACATAGAACGATGTTGAACTGTGTTCATTGAAAAATTAGTTCGTTAGCACACTCGACACATTTGGATTCCTTCAATGCAAAACATTGGTATAAAGTGGATTGAAGTGGATAAGTTAGACGGACAATGCAGCATCCCACGTACACCGTCTCACGTGGCTCTGCACAATGCAAATGCCCTTTTCTCAACCTTTAGAGTTAGCCGAGGAGATAGAAATTACATCAGCACGAAATATTACCCATTAGTTTGGAATTACGTCCGTACTGAGTGCCCGTGATAATCTCAATTCCCTACGTTCCGAATGCAGGTAGGCGTTTCGACCATTCTGTATTTGATGAAGCAATTTTCTGGGGTCTAGGGTATTTTTACCCATGGTCTATCTTGTAATATCACTAGTTCTGAAATGGGCGCTTAACAGTTTCAGAACCTCCCATGCAATTATTATTCTGTGGTTAGATATGCTGTATTATATTTTATGTTATATTGTTTTAAAACAACTGTGTTTATAGTAATTTTATTATTTTAAAAATTATATAAAATCTCAATTTTATTTTCAATTAGTGACAAGAGTAATAAAGTTATCCTTTCTACCCTCTGTGGAACTTAATTGTAATATATAGTAACTTTTCAAAGGGGATACAATTAACGACATTAAAAGAAATTAGAACAGTTTAGTCTGGTTCCCGTAGTTTCTGTTCGACTTCATTATAAATCATATTTTTCTATTGACGAATAAAACATAGAAATCTTGATGACTTTTAAATTATTCAGAATTTATGCATATTTATATTTTTAAAGAAAAGGAGGTTTATCGTACTTACAACGACCGTTCCATAGTCTTGAAGATTATTTTGTTGTCAAAATAATTCAACAATATTTCTTTTCTTTTTTTCATTTTTGAGAACATAAACCACGTTTTTTCTGAAATAGCTATTTTTGTGTACTTCTCTTCTTTCTTTTGACCCATTGTGAACCAAATTTCAGCGCGCTAAATTGACGTGTCTTAATTCCCTCGCCGAAGTCAGCTCCAGACGATATAATAAATAATAAAGATTACTAGAAGGATCCAAGCTCGTACGCCACGTAAAGGCGATAAGACCGTCAACCACATTAGGATAAGCTCTCATCTGTGACTATACCCGGTCGACACGCTATGAGCAACAGCTCTAATCCAACGTACGTGCCTTTCACGTCGCCTCTTACAATCATTTTCAAGAATACACTGTGACATCAAAGAATTATTTTTACATAACATCTTGAAAGTTTTCGTATTTATGAATTCGTGTGATAATTGATGGTGTTTCCTTCATACATACTCCTGTTCACTGTTTTACCTTGAAGGGGAGGATTCATAGTTTAAATAAAACGTATCTTCGTACGCCGATATTTTGTCCAGAATTGATGTTTCATAAAAGTAAACCAGAAAGTCGAACTAGAATGAAGTGAACATTTGTTTTTTGTCTTAAGAGGGATATGTAACCGCTATTTATCATGAATGGGTCTAAGGCCACTGTTCTCTTCATTTATGTGTTATTCATCAATCATCTACAAATGCAACTCTCTGTACCAGCAATGAACTCTATTTGTATCAGTAATGTTCTGCTTATATCAGTGCAAGCATCATGTGTGACCCGCTTTAGAGATGTTTCAGTCGTAATATTACCCTGATATTCGAATGAGCATCCATTCCTATAATAGCTGAATTCGCCGATGAATTGGCTTCAGAAGTGATTGATTGATCTATAGTAATCAAAAATATCATAACAAGTAACTCAAGTTAGCTCAAACATTAAATAATGTAAAATTTAATTCGTTCCAGGTATTTTCTGAAACTTCCAATTCAAGAATACTAAAGGAAGTGAAAATTTTTCCCATGTAAATAAATAAGCTGAAACGGAAGCTATACTTAACCTTATTATATTTGAGTTATCTATTTCCATTTTTATCAGATAGCCAATATGAAATACTTGTTGTGTTTTAGAAAGCACAGAACAAAAACTTTTGGAATTACTAAAAGACCAAAATCGCTAATACTGTATTAAAGATATGAAGTACCGTAATTTTCATAATTTTTTCTAAGAGGTCCAGGTTCAGTACAATGCAGGCAATCTAATTCAATCGATATAAGAATCGAGCAGATCTATGTCTTTTACTCTACTTGATTAACAAGGTTATTTGATTTATTTGATTCTGCGGCCGATTTTTTTTGTTCTGTTACAGGTTTCCAGTTACCAACCAGATTCTTCTTTTTATGCTTAGCGCGCTTGCCCTAACCGTTGGTATTCCGTGGTTCCCAACGGTGCTCAATTAACGAAACAGTCATTTAAGTATATATATATATATATATATATATATATATATATATATATATATATATATATATANATCAATAGCTGAGATTAAAAATTAAAATTAATATTAAAAAAATAGCCATTACAGAAATTTTTTATTATTATTATAACTTATTAACACTTATTAATTTCTTTCTCCGCTACTGATATTCATATACCAAATAATCGAAATATTTTAATACTGTTTCTTTTTTCTTTTTCTTTTTTGTGGGGCTTTAGGGCTCGTCAACATCGAAGGTCATTAGAGCCCATAATACTGTTTCAATTCATTGAGAGTGAATACTAGGGTGTAGTATGCACAGCCCACGGTACATTTTAGGGTCTCTGTAAGGCGCACGGGTATTAAGCCCAGCCATATATATTGTATATTTTTGTTGTTGTTGTTAAAATATAGCCCATTTGAATTGAATTGAACAAGGTAAAATTCTGAAGAAAGGCCCTAATTTCCAGGGTCATTCAATAAGTAACGAGAAAAATTGCTGAGACTCAAAAACAGTTTATTTAATCAATACAAGACTTTGACTACTTTTTAACATACTTACCAGAAACACTTATACACTTGTCCCTTCGTTCTTCTAATTTGTGTGTGCTTCTAGCTTAAAATGCCTTGGGTTAATCTCGAAGACACTTTTTCACCTGCCCTTTAACTTCTTATTTTGTCGCAAATATTTTCCACGCAGAAACTTTTTAAGGGGTCCAAATAAATGGAAATCCGATTGGGCAAGGTCGGGGTTGTAGGGGGAATGTGAAGAATCTCCCTTCCCTGGTTTTGAAGTGTACCTTGAGACAGGTGTACCGTATGAGGGTGCGCGTTGTCGTGAAACAAAATCACACTTCGAGTCAAGAGTCCACGAAGTTTCGTTACAATTTGTTTTAGAGAATACCACTGCTGTACTTGCTATTGATAGTTTGTTGATATAGGGTTAATCACAATAAATAGGCTCCTGCAAATCCCAGAATACTGTAAGCATGATTTTACCTGTAGGCGGGTGGATCATGAATTTCTTCCGAGTGGGAGAACCCGTGTGCTTCCACTGAAGGCTTTGCTTCCGCTTAGACTCCGGCTCAAAATGGTGGATCCATGTTTCATCACATGTTACAACTCTTTTTAAAAAGCTTCTTTTTTAAATTAAAAATCATTTGTTCAATGGTTGACTGATTTGAAGCCTGGTTTCTTTGTGCGTGTCCGTAAGTAATCTTGGAACCCATCTTGCACTGATTTTCTTGTACTGCAGCTTATTTTGAATATTGTTAGGGACAGTTCAACACTTGCATGTACTTTTTAAGCTATTATTTCAACAGTAATACGCCTTTGTCCCGAATTTACGCGTCGATGCGAGCTTCCAAGGAGGAAGTCCAATTTCAACCATTCGCCCACATCGTTGCTCGTCAGAAACACACTTTTTAACTGTTTTACACGTTTGTAAATGTTCGAACTGTTAAAGGAAATACTTCCATATACTATTAATATTCTTTCGTGCATTTCACAGACTTTCACTCCCTCTTACAAAAATTCTTCCGCGGTGCAATGCTCGAGCGGAGTCGTTATTGTTTAGAGGTTTTTTTTAACAATACACTCTCAAACAGTTGATCAAATATTATCACAAGGATGCCAACATGACTTCCTAAAAGTATTGTTCTAATTAAATAAACCATTTTTTAACTACAGCAATTTGTCTTATTACTTATTGAATGACCTATCGTAGATACGAGAGGTAAATTTTATTTGAATATTGTCCAACCTTCGTGATTATAAAATATATCTATAAATAAAACTTTTTTTATAAATACTATGCCATAAAGTGGTTATCCTCGTAATCCAATAATTTTTACAATATGAATTACGAATGGCTCAATTTACTTTATTTCTCTTTTTATTGCCGTTATTAAGACATATAACCGTTTTACAATCTTGTATTTTTTCATAAAACAGGACGTAAATAAGATTGAAATATTGGTTAGCGAGAGACTTGCATCATCATAAAAGACAGTAGGTAAAAAAAAATTTTTTGTAGCCCCATCTGTCAGTTAAAAGTTCTTCTGTTCTAGTCTGAAGATTATATTAGCAACGCGTTTTATCAGAAAATATTTATATGTGGAAGAGAAACACTTATTGGTGATCAGATACTTGGTCACGCCTGAAGTGTGTTCCTGAATGAAATTTAGTTTGGTTTAATTTGTGACTTTTTGAGTTTCGCGAAAGCAGTTTCATATTTGCAGCCAAAAGCATATCAAGGAACCAAAAGCAAGAGGAATTTTATTTTTAAATTGCCATTCTTTCAGTATTATGAGAGTATATTTTTCACCAAATTGTGATATCGCAAATTAAAAATTGTATGGCAGAAAATCCTTTACATCTTATTTTACCGAACCGTATCCTGATAGTACGTATTCCACTCCTGATGTGTTATCAAGACCAGTTAATTTTATAATTCATGGAATTTCTACATTTTTTTGTAATATTCGTTCAATAATTTATTGAAATGAGTGACGTGTTGCGTTTTATTCTATACCGTTAAAAAGATTGATATATTTATTCTTAATGAGAGACCTCAAACACGAAAAAAATGCAGATTGATTTGTCATGAAGTTGATCGCCGCGATTACCTGATAAATTCCTCTTGCTCTTGGTCTCCTGAAATCAATCACCCGCACTCTCAGGTCAGGCTTCTGACGCTTAACAATCCCGTCCCTCCACTCTACGTGCAAAGGGCGCTTGTGTGCTTCGCCACTCACCGACAGCAACGTGTGCGATCCCGCACCTCCCTCTCTTCTCACCCCTCCTTCCCGCTACCCCAACCCCAACGCTGAGCTCAATGCGGCAGGCTTCAGTCACACAATTGAGATTCAGAACGGCTGACACGCATTAGGGAGGTCCGCGTTCGAGACCCGGTCAGTCTGCCGCTTCAAATGCGTCGGCCGCGACGTAACTTGCATCCCGAGTGTGCGGTGTTCTGCCGCAGGGATGCGTTCCTATCGCTTCTCCTCACATCCGTGTAGTTGTGTGAACATCTACATGTGACATTGTTAGGGTGGGTTTTCCATTTTCCATGTTTGTTACTGGAGTCTTCGTACTCCTTCATTTGTTACAATTGTTTATACATTGTCTATAAAAAAATTTATATTATAGATACAATAACATATACATTTTATTTTTAACAGTTGCTCAGAAATTAACGCCGGCGTGTTATATCACGTGTTTTATAAAGAACGCAATTATGTGAATGCAATTGTCATATTTCTAAATGTTCCTTGATATGTTTATTGGAGATGTGGCCAACACTAACAAGAAACTCACTGATCATGCTTTATCTGCTGAAGGGAAAACCTACTTTTTGCTCATTGCCTACTTCCCAAACGTTTTAAACGCTTTGCAATCTAAACCTCTAGTCCACTCGAAAGTGTCCTTTAAAATCTTCCCGTGTGTTGAGTCACAATCCCGACATTACTAACTCTTATTGGTATAATCTATCACCTTACTTGTTTCTTAAACATCAAACGGCGTAGAAATAGAAGTGACCCTTACTTTTTCCTGCATAATCATTTGAATACCCTGTTCCGTGTTTTCTGGTAATCAAACCCTTTTGTTTTGACTCTTATTATCGGTAAAGTAGTTTTTAAATCAATAAAACCCGATATTTTAATAATTTCATAGCTGGTATTGGGAAAATGATACGTGGGCAGTTTTGGTCAACACTCACGCAAACATAAATGTATTAATAATTTATTCCAATATCTTCTTATATTCTTACTAAAATATATTGGAGTAATACTACATGAATTACAGAGCCAAAAGATATTTTGAAAGTGGTAAATCAACAAAAGAGAAGGAAATTTAATATGAAGAAAACGCGTTTCAAAAGTAAGAGCCGATCAGTCACAAATAGCGATTAGCAACACTGATTAATTTGCGGATAGGCAAAATGTTCAACTGATCTGCTAGTTATGTTACTGCCATATGGTCGCGTGTTCATTGTTGTTTGCTTGAGTATGACGGTTCTTTATAATGAGTGCAGTAATAAAAATACCGTCAGATGTGAAGTCTAATCAGTATTTAGATTTCTATTCGCAAGAGGTCATAATACTGCTAAAATTCACCCTCAGATGCGTGAAATATGAGCATTAGATAGTTTTGCTAAGCATAATTTTTTTAATGTAAATATCGTTTGAAACTTACTGCTTCCTCCGATCCCATCCTGGCCCGGGTTTTTCTCCGGTTTTCCTCCGGGTAGAGGCGGATTTTCCTTGGGAGGGAATGTCATTAATACCTTTGTTTTATAAATCTCGAATTTACTCCACAAGTGTCTACAATTTATTTTGGAATAATAAATTAATATTTATTAAATAATTTCTTTTATAAGTGGTAAATCCGCCACTACCCTGGGGCCCTCGATTGGAATTGACGGGATGGTTACTTGCTGGTTTCCGGAGAGTGAACTTAGTTAATTGCCCCCCTCGTGGTCATACGCGGTTTGCAGCAGCCTTTTTGATAATAAAGTTTATTATTATTATTATTTAAAGATTTTAAACACTGAAAAAGGTACTATATAATCTGGATTACACGGAGTTTCTTTATTATATTTTAGCACCAATTATTTGTCGAATTAATAGAATGTCGTTTCTGTTTAATAGGAAACTCGTTTTCTGAGAGATGAAGTTAAATAGCTTTTAGCACATGCCATTTGTATTTTGCTTAGTTGTATTTCTCCATTTTCGCGCCCGTTTATTACGTTATATCGTCATAATTTATGCTTCAAGGGTAATGTGAGTTCCATTTTCCAATAAATGAAATTCGGTCCAATTTTGTACAATAATAAATGTTAAATGAATAGATTTAATGAGTTTGTCTCGCCAACTTTGATTTCATTACTCTAATCGATTTTCAACAATATACTATATGTTATTATGGACAATGAATTACTACATTATTTTAATAACAAAAATAATAATAAACATTTCATTACGTTTTACACTATCAAATGTAAATGTAGAAATTTACGATGCATTGTATTTAAAAATCAATTAACTGATCAACTGAAAAACACATGTAATATATTGTAAAATCATTTTTGGAATTAATATAATAAATACACAGAACATTGTAGAATGGAATTAAAGTGGCAGCATTTATAAGGACACTATACTTCAATTGAATATGAAACATTAAAAAAAATTAAGATTTGTTTGATACAAATTTTGAAGATGTAGCTCAAAACGTGATGAAATATTGGAACCAACCTTACACGAAGAAGAAAGTTAAGTTCACAGTTTCAGCCATCGCGCATTTTTTTTTCATTTGTTTGGTCTCGGTCTTGACCACCTTGCCTTTTTACAAAGTACTGACAGCTATTTTTGACAGCTCTTTTCAATTATGTTTAGTCTTCAATATCTTATCTTCATGTCTTATCGGTTTATTCAACTTATTTTTGCCCCTAATATGGTATCTTATTCTATCTTCTATCTTGATCTATTTCTCTCTTCATAATATCTCGTATTTCCCCATCGCACAAGAACGTAAATATTGACTTGAGTATAAAGATGGTTAGTGGAATAAAGCGTTGATACTGCAATGCAAAGTGACACTCGAAAACAAAGTTTAAATTCTTGTGATCATGTAGTTAGCATTAATTGTGTGTACGTGCAAAAATAGTATGAATTATAATCCAGGGATATCCCAACATGTTCAGATTAATTTACCAGAAATTATTCATACTTTTGAAACAACCATATAAATACTTCACCATCTAAATATAAAACAGATTTTAGAAAAATGTATAACTGTTTGGTTACCCGTTTTTAATATTTGGGGGAAACTTTCTTACATTTTCCTGCGTCTTCCTATCGTTTTTTATGATTTTTTTTTTGTTTTTTGTAAATTTCCTTCTTTGAGTTCGCCATAGATAGATTTTCCTCTTTCTGCTGTCAGAAGATTAATTGATGAATCTCTCCACAGCATTAATTCTGATTAGAGATTTCAAACGTGAAGCAGTAAGCATGTGCAAGTTGTCGTCACTTTAAAAACACAAATATGTCATTTCCCGAAAATACACAAAATGCTGGCTTAGAAGGACGATATATGTCGGGAAGAATTCAATTAAATTCATTTAACCTCGTTGTATTTTATTTCAATTTTATTATCAGCTACAATTATTGATTAGTGAAACTTTCAAATTGAGTAAAGGATAAATACGTTTTGATACCCTTGCTAGAGAAATTTATTCCATTTGATACTTAAAATATTTTACGTATCTAAGAAAAGAAACGCCTTCAAAATGTATCTATAACGGAGTTTTGAAATAAGTTTGGCCACTGAAGATACTGAGAATAATAGTGTATTTCTGAAGTAACCAAATGTTTCAATTTACTTCAGTGTACTAGTATATTGTAAAACAGCATTCATGGGTAAAGCAGCATACCATGAGTAATAGCTGAAGTTAATTAAATGTACATAAGCAGCTAGTCCCATATCAAACCTTATCTATCCGAACGTAGTATTCCTGGTTTTCACGAGCGTCTAGTGAGCAACGATCATATATTGAACGTTACATCCATTGTTTATGAACAATACTTGAATGTAATGGCTTTGTGAACGGCTAGTGTTGAGCGATATTCTAGATCGCTGTATGATAAGCCTACCGTAATAATGCCTTTGAGATGTTTTGGTGGTGCTCATTGCAGTTATCATCTCAATATGCAAGTCTGTGTGTGGACGTTGTTTTATGTGGAACACAGGTCACCTCAGGAGGCTTTTAGCGGTTTGCTGTTGACGAGGGACGTTTGGAATCGTGTATCTCCTCTTTTTTCGAATACTTGAATTTTTTCTTAGCTATAAACATGTTAAGAATTTGAAGGGAATTCTTCTATAATTCGTATATTATATCTGGAATTGTGTGAAGAATTTATGGTACACTAATTCTCTCGAAATTTAGGTTATAACTCCTTATAAACGTAACATATGAAAGAGGATTATCGTAAAAATACATGACGACATTTTACAGTATGGAGTTTTGATGAAAATATACTTGCATAGTATTCCTAAAAAAATATTTAGAATTTTTTTCTATCTATACTGTCTGTGACTTGTAATCGTGATCATATTAGTTGGCATAATTTCTTCTCTATTTAGACTAGATTTTAAATGTGAACTGCAAAGTCATCAGGGTTCTTAGAGGTTGAATTGCATTAACAGTTACGAAAAATCTACGCAGAATCCGGATATAAAACGTGAGGGAAAACTTTGTCGTTGTCTAGATTGGCATGTTTTCATGTTTCACTTATTCAACTTAACTACTTTCAAATTGATATTAGCAGGAGAGATTAACTCATAAATACGTCATAATCAAGCTATAAATATTATGTTTCTTATAAACTTTGATTTATTACGAAAGAATATTTTTACACGTGCATTTTATGTAAAACCATTATCACCCCCTGAAACCGTAGATATTTATCACATTATCACCCCCTGCATCCAACCGAGTCATTTCAGGAGTTATTTCTTTTTTTGTTAGTAGCTTTTTAATATTCTTCTTTGTTCCACGAATGACAAAATAACAATTAATAGTTTGTTTTGGAATTAACTATACAAAACTAGGATGTTAGTCAAACAAAAAATTTTGAATTAAATGTATTGAGAGATTCATATATTGGAAAGAGAGAACCAGCGAGGAAGGGCTAGCTAGCGGTCAACGGTCAGTAGTCAATACTCGGTGAGCCAGCTAAAAGAGTTGGTTTATGTTGGTTATTGTGTGCTTCTACGTCGTTGTCTGGCACGCTATAAGGTGACGAAAGGTATTTGAAAAGGTAACGCTAGCGTCATCAAATTCATTTTGCAATTTGAGACTTTATTTCTGAAGAAATAAATGATTTTGTGCCAACAAACAAAGAAATATCTGGAACAACTAGACAAAAGTGATGACTTAAGACTAAATTGTTTTGTAGCTCAATTTTTACCCAAAGTATCGTGTAATGAATACGTTAAAAAAGAATGAATATTTTTAGTTCCAAAATAAGACCATATTACGCATTAAAAATATTTTTTTTTAGACACAGTGTATTTCGGTTCCCATAGGTACATGCATCTGCTTACATGCATGTCTCGTGTAATGGCTATTCCTCCCTCGGTGACTGGTTCGAAGACCTTGGAATCGTCTGCGAAGGGGCATGAGGAGAGTGCAGCGTTCTCTGGAAGCCCATGGGATGCAGTCGAAACCAGGCAGCGAGAGTGAGGTAGTGAGCTCCCCTCGCCAGTCACCGTTCCAACCGTATCTGAAGCCTCCGTGACTTACGCCGCTCTCCGTATTGAGCGCAGCGCCAACAGAGGCGATGGTAGAGGTGGCGATGTAGGTGGCTCAGAAGACAACTAGAGACAGGGAGAGGGAGGGAGTAACAGATGGGTGCGTGGGAAGTAGTCCGAGATCTAAGGAAATTACAGTGTTAGGGGAGAGCGGGTTCATTGCGGACACTTTGGGTTATAATGGAAAAATACTTTTACTATTGCAAATAGTAAAAAATATGATTTTCTTTATTGTACTGATTACCTCACTATTATGTAAAAGTACGATAATTTAATATACAATAACACGATATAATGTCAAATACTTACAAAAATTAACTGGCAGACGTGGTGTATTTACGAATTTGAAGGGGTAATGATGGACGAGTTTCTATCAGCTACTTAAAGTTAACCAGTTTCAGTGACTGTGTCTTTATGGATTGGTTACATAAAATGAATACAACATATAAAAGTAATAATCAATAGTGGTATCAATAGTTATCTCCGTAATCACTCCTTACTGATTCGAATGTAAAGCACTGTTCGTAATTATCCCCAAAACATTTTTGTAACAAGATTTAAGAAATAATAACAATGATGCCATTTCCAAGTTCAATTGAGCAAAACAACTGTCGATAAAGACCCCGATATAATTAATATAGATAATAGTAGTAACAGACTAAATGATTAATCAGATATTGGTAAGAATTAGCTCCAAATTATATTGTAAATTTGTCCCAAGACAATTTAGATTTTCATGTAAAAAATACCTGAAATTAATGTTTCACAAAAAAATCATTAACAATCTAAAATCATTTTAAAATAGTTTCGTGATATAAACCCAAATATTCACTGTCCCTAACTATTCACTGTCCGTATTTACCTCACTCTCCTCTACTCGTGAGTCTATGTAATTAACAATAACGGTCATGTTTTTTGTTTGTTTTGTTTTTTCCGGTTATACAAGGTAGATATTTATTAAGAGGACAAACTTCAGAATATGATTCCGGAAAGAAAAGGAACAAAAAGTTAGTATTAACTTATTTCTGTATATGGACGGTTAGTCCACAACTGAGCAATAAATACAGGTACATTACTTTACACGTTGCATGGTGTTAATTCAATGCAAAAAAAAAACTTTCGTACTTCCACAGTTTTACGGCAATAGATTTAGATCTTTATGTAACTCAAAATCAGATCGATATTTTAGGTGCAAAACACAAAAATCAATATCGTCTATAGAGCCACATGAGGATGAGAATATAGAGGTGGGATAGAGCCATGAGTGGAACATGAATCACACGGCATTATTATGCAATATACTTATTATAATTTCGATATAACCTTTGTTACTGTGTTACTAAAAGCATTTTTTAGAATTAAAAATAACAAATATTTTTCTTAATATTAAGACCATGATTAAGAAATTGCACGGTTTCTAATATTAACTTAAAAATGGAAATGAGATATATAGCATTTTATCGAATTATAAAACACAAGTGAACGTTTATGAAAACAAGTTTTAATGTTTTTTTTTACTATACTTCGAAAAAAAGTTGCCGTAATTATTGTTGATGGATTGAGAATGTTGCGTACTATTTACATCGAGGCATCCAGTGATTAATTTTTTAGTTGGTTTCAGATTCACTACTTCAGAAATAACTTTTAATGAAATTTATAATTAGAGGACATGTATTGTGGAATAAGAACAACTAGAATAGTCGTTCAGAACCGTGGAAAATCTGCGATGAATGTAAGCTATTCCAAGAGAATGTTTCTTAATTTTTAAAAGTGTTGAATTAATTGGTTTTCTATATCAGTTGCCCGGAAATATAGAATACATTCTATATTTAAAAGTTTGATTCATGAAAATTGTAATGGGAAAAAAAAGGTAATGAGAGAATATGTGGGGTTGAGAAATACGTGATGAGAAAGCGCCAGAGCGGTAAGTCCAGACTGCGGAGCTCGTCTTGGATCGTGGCTGAGGGAGCGAAAGTGACGATGGTTCGTCGCCATCGACTCATAATGAAACGAAGCCCCTTGCCAACGCGTCTCGATTATCGTTGTCACCGCCGACCCTTATCGACAAAATTGGGTAGCCTAATCAACTCTTCCGCTCTAGTATCGTCGCGTTCCTTCCCTTCCATGACGATACATTCTTTATCATATTCATTATACACGAACGTAATATAATCATAAACAGGAACGATCTTAAAAAAAGATAGTTTTGACGGTTTACCGTGGTTTAATTGATGGTCATAAACGATAACAGTGGATGAAACAATTAGTAAAATATTTTTCAATTATGATTATAATGCTCCATGATCAACTGTATTGTTCCTCTTTATGAAATATAGACATAAAATACTTTATTTCTAATTCGAGCTACGTTTTAAGTTATTAGTAAAATGAGTGATACATAAGAAAACCAATATATTTGGTTGTAGGGAAACTAAATGAATTTCCGGAAAAGAGAAATTGTGGATATGAGATAATAGTTTTCGATACTTATTTATAAAAGCGATGTTACTCTTCAAATTGTTCTTTCACACCAGAACACAAATATTTTTACCCTGAACTACTTTTATACTCATATTTTTGGATTCCATCATCTCTCTATCCTATGCCCTGAAACTTGACATATAATTTCGCCAGTGAACGTTCGCATGCTGTTTTTAATCCAGGTGCCATTTATCCATTCAGAGCGTGCAGACAACCAGTGTAGGTCGCTGCGTCTCTCCCGCAGCACCCCTTCTATTTTCGTGTCGTGCAACGTGTCACGCCCGCGCCCCTTGCTCCTCTACCCTTTACGTCTGCTCGGGACGTATCGGGGATATTGTGTGGAGCGCCACGGGCGCTGAGGAGACCAAGATAGGGACTGGTCCTCCGTTCACTCGCTGCCCTGACACCTTTCTCGTCTGAAGCCCCTTCTATGTTTCCATAGAATGCCTTCCTCCTGCTTCTATTCCCTTCCTTGGGAGCCGTTGGAGGTGACTGAGGGAGACTTCACGTGCCAACATACGTGTTCACATACCCTCTCGTTCCTCATTTCATACCGATTTTCATTAAAATTTAGCACGTGACGACTGAAGAGCATCTTGTGCAC
This sequence comes from Laupala kohalensis, assembly GCA_002313205.1. NCBI lineage: Eukaryota > Metazoa > Arthropoda > Insecta > Orthoptera > Trigonidiidae > Laupala > Laupala kohalensis. The sequence continues at coordinate 216,851 of NNCF01129502.1, forward strand.
TTACAGGAGTGTACTTCATTTCGGGTGGGGGCAAAATTACTCATATATTATATAAGTGTACTTAGGTATATACGTATAATACAACTATATATAATATATATCAAACACACACACATACACATATATATATATATATATATATATATATATATATATATATATATATATATATATGATTTAACTGTTCATTTTCCTCTGTTTCCACACTTCCTTCATCCTTTGAATTTTTTTCCTCTCCTCTGTCCATTTAGTTCCTGCTCTTTTTTTTGGGAGGGGGATTTCATTTTCCGACTGTACTTTCCACGTATCTACCTTCTCTCTGTATAGTTTTCGGTCCAAAATGTCAGATCTTTTTATTCGAGCTTTTTCTAAATCATTTTTTACTTCCTGGATCCATGGGATGACAATTTTTTCTACGTATTTTAGAATTTTATTAGGTAGTCTGGTGGTAGGTAGTCTATGTATATGACCGTAAAATTTTAGTCTTCTCTTTCTGATGTCTGCCGCTAAGTTAGATAGTTTTTCAGTTGTTTTCCTGGATCTTAATCTAAAACCATCTTCCGTCATTTCAGGACCGATAATTTTTCTTATGGTTTTTCG
>NNCF01129502.1:217816-243130 GCA_002313205.1 Laupala kohalensis
GTTATGTTAGGGAAATAAAAGTAAATACACATTTTATTTCCCCCGTATGTTGTTATTAAATGCTCTATTAGCTTTCTTCGTACATAACTTTATCTCCTTTAATATGTAAGAATTTAGTTAATACAATATTAACGTGTTCCGCAAAGAAAACAATATGTAATTTTTACGCATCAACAAAATATTTCATTACACAATACTATAGTTTTTGAAATGTTTCTGTAGAACATTTACAGCTACATTCTTTCATTTAAATGACGGTCCCATCATGGTGATTCAATTGCGAGAATAGCTGTTTGAGGTGGTTATTTCAACTTTGTAATACTGCGAAATCATGATTTCAATGCTACCAGCAGAATGACATTATCAGATATTATATTACTAAAACGGGCAACAACCATGTAATTTTAAAGAGGAACGGAATCTAATTTTGGTTTCAGTTCATCGGTTTAAGCTTCGTGCATACTTTCGAACTTTAATATCTTCGTAGAGTATTCACTACAAGTCATAATAAGCCATCCAGACGGGTATTTATTTGAAAGTTTTAAAATGGATTTTCCGAAACCCAATCATCTTTTATAAACCAACTTTTGAATATAGGAATCCTTACATTATCATATTCATGTACCCATGTTTCAAAGGAATAATAAATGTCACACATGAAAAAAATACTTGTAATTTTGTCATTGAAATGTTTGAGAAATACCAGTACAATTCATTAACAATCTCCTATCCGACGTTTTTTGTATGAATATAGTTTCTCAAATAACTAATGAATTGTTTCATTTAATTTAGAATTATATAATTAGACGACAATTAACGGTTACTTTTATAAATAAAATGATGTGAACTGATTGAAATGCTATGATTTTGCATGGAGCGAAATACAAAATATTCAAATATTTTTCATTAATCAACTCCCCTGATCTCGACGGACGTTGTACTCCAACAATCGTTTTGAAAACTCTTCCTGTACACCGTGAAGTGTAAATTTGTCCCATTTATTTCGACCATTTTCTCGCGGATTTACGTCGAAACATTGTCAACTCATCACAGAAAATAAAAATAATATTCGTTCATAAAAGCTCGTAAGTTTTCAATTATTTATTTAATTAGACTATATAATGAATGTTAATAGTAGTAAAACTAAGAACGTATTAAAAATATACGACCTATATTTGCACATAAGTGTGTGTATATATATATATATATATATATATATATATATATATATATATATATATATATATATATATATATATATATATATATATATATATATNCGCAAATGTAAACCACTCTCACGTCGTTTTATGTTACGATAGCGCATCGTATAGCAGAATTGCTTGTCGTAGGCACGCAGTCAATCAGAGGCAGCCAGTGCACAATGGCGGTTGTGTTACATGAGTGTTGACGAGAACAGCATGCAGTTGTGTGTTCTTTTTGTGGGCCAAAGGACTGTCCACAGAAGAAGTGCAACGCGAAACGCATCCTGTGTATGGTGACTACTGTTTCTCACGGAAAGCTGTAATCAATTGGATCCAGATGTTTAACAAGGGAAGACATTGCATCAGAGATGGGGAGCGTTCTGATCGTCCTGCGGAGGTCTCAACTGCAGTCACAGTGCAGCGTGCGGAACAAATAATTCGTAATGACCGGTGTGTGATTTTCATCTGTTTGGACTCCTAAAAACCGTTTAGAAACTGGTGATGCCGTAATCAAAGGGGTTACTCGTTTGCTGCGAAAGCAACCAAAATACTTATTTGCCACAGACTTTCTAGAATTTGTAAAGAGATGGAGTAAGTGTCTGAATGTACACGATTAAGTCGAAACGTGAAATAAATGTCAGGAAATTTCTTTTATTATTATTGCCTCTATCCATTTTTGCCACTTATTTATTGACGTAGTTTCTAAACTATGTTTCCATCTCAATAATTCCCGTTTTGCCATTACGTATCACTGATATTTTGTGAAGAAAAATCTACATATCACTGTATATAACCATTTGTAACTTTGCCCTTTCTGTTAAAATAAAACGAAGTTTAAAGATTGAAAGCATGTATTTTTTCTATTGTAGTATTTGTAAAAGAGAAATGTATCGAGCTATTGAAGCTTATCTACATGGGGCGATATGTGGTAGAAGGTGGTTGGTAGAGCTATTGTTAATAGGTAGACCGTGTTAGGTTAGGTTTACCAACAACTTGGTCCACGTAGAAACGTTAGTAAGAGTAGTTAGTAATAGTAAAAGTTAATGATACTAGGCGTAGTAGAAGTAGAATAGAAGAAGGAAGGTTCGCTTTCAACTATCACAGTTATGTTAACTGGGACATTGAAATGAAAAGCTACAAATGTTTTCTCTGACCCCGTCGGGAATTAAACCCGAAGTGATTTGGAGACCAGTAAGCATGGTAGCCCTAAGTCACCGGAAGGGTTGCAGGTATTTTGTTACATGGAAGAAAGGAAAAAAAAAGAGAAATGCTACTCGAAAGTATTCAGTTTTCTCAAGAAACAATTCTCAACATTAAAATTATATTTGAGTATCAAAAATTGCTGTTTCTCGACAATATATCCGTTGTTATAAAGCACATTTGAAAAGCTAAACGTCTACAATTTACATGAATAGCTGCGAAAGGAAGAAGCGATCTCCTTTAAGCGAGAAATAAAGAAACAAAGAATCGTGCAGATTTGTTCGGAGCCAAATCGTGTTCGCTGTGCGCGCGCACGCGAGAACATCCATGGGACCGACACGTTAGTTCACTTGTTTGCCTGCATGTGATTGTCCTCCTGTACCAAAGAGACAGACATTGGACATTGGCCCTTTGTACACTTGGAAGCTGTTACTGGTATCGATTCGGAGCAGCCCATCTCCGGAGATATTGTGCTGCCGTTGGTGTTGTCAACGCTCGTGCTGAACAGCGCTGATGATGTCGCCGGCGATGGCAATCGGTTTTGTTCAACACGCAGCGAGCACACCCACTCTTCCGCGCCGCACCCACTACGTCCCCCGAAAAGTACTTCATTGAGAGGGTGCAACAACCGATGAAAATGTAAAACTAATCGAGGGTCAATCCTATATGAAGGCGAAATAATGTGCGGCTATTTGAATATGCATTACTGCTGCGCCCTTTGGTGATTTGAATGCAAAAATGTATTTTATGCTCGGTGGAACCTCTTAAATTCGATAATCTCTCAATATCGGGAATACCATAGCGTAAAATCGTTGACTACTGCATTGAAATGATGATATATAGTTTGTGATATCTGTGAATTACAAAATCAATTGCCGGACTATAGCGAAACCATTTCCAATTTCTTGTTTTAAATCATGTTGAAATTATGTTGAAATTATTACATTGTTACGTCATATCTTCAACAAATGATGGCAAACTATTACAATCATGTGTGTTGCAGGGAATTAAAGTCAACGTTCCCCGAAAATCTAGAAGAATATGCTGTCAAGGGTATATGGAAACAAAATATGAAGCCCTTAGTACATATATACTAGTGGAGTAAATGATTTCATTTTATTGATAAATCTATAATCATAAATTTGACGATCAGTGAAGTGTGTTTGGAATCTAGCCGAAAATATTTTTTATATGATGATTATTAAGGTCTCGTTTTAGAGATTGATACAAGTGACGTTTAAGGTAATATTGATGCAACATAAGAACTTATCTACTTTTTTAGATAATGTTTCTTTAAGTATTTGAATTAATTTTTCTTCGTATTTATATTATAGTTGGATTCATCTGGAATTGTTTTATCCAGTTCACCTACTTATATCATTTCTACACCACAAGTGCATAATTTCTTCGGTCTTGTCTCCAATGTTTGGAATACCACACAAATACGAAAAGTTTTCCCTAATCTTACATTAATCCCTCTACTCTCGTATTTTCTTAATACTATACGACCTTCGAAGTGTTCTTGATGTGAAGGCGACCAGTCTTCCAACTGTCGGAACTTGTACGAGATCTGAGAGTAATTTTTGCTCCCCTCACTACTGGAAAGCTGGGCGAACATTCTCATGCCAAGAAAACACTAAGTAAGTTAATATATCGTTTCTTCTTACTCCTGCTTCGTCGGCTGGCGGGATTTTAATAATCTCAAGTGCCTTGTAAAACAAACTTGCGCTCCTAGTAAGATGCTCTCCCATAAGAGCTCTCCGCGCAAGTATTTGCATTTCTTTATCGCGGCTTGGCGCCCTCGTCTACCTGAGCCTCTGAGGGCTGCGGAACAGTGATGCCAACATAATGCGCCCAGTATTCGATCTCCCATAAATCAAGGTAAAGTGAGAGGCAATATGTTTCAATTGAGTGACCCAAATGTTTCTTTTTTTAGTGAAATAAATTTTCTGTGAATCAAAGATTACAGAAAAAAAGAAAAAATATAGAAGAAAAATGTTTTTACATTATTTACGTCTACAATCATAATTAAATGTTATTAATATAAATCTAGTATCACAACGTTTCAGCATAAAAAAGGGTCTATTTAATAATTCAACTTAAGAAAAATGTTGTTTCTAATTTCAAAATAAAGTAAAAAATATTTTAAGTTATTGCTGAGTATTATTGAAAATTTTATTAGATAATATTTTAATTCTATTTGAGAATGATCCTATGTATACTCCATTATATTTAGTAACATAATGTTCCGGTACAAAATATCAAAGACTGAAATTTAAACTGGAGTAAAACTTCCGAGCGTAAAACTGGTGTTCCGTGCGTTCCGTGAGTAACTGCAGTAAAACCAATAAGTTGATGACCGATGACTTGCATATAAGATTTTTGTTCAAATATTTACATTAAAAATGACCTTTATTACTCCTAAATCCTTAAGAGAAAAAAAAATTTCAAAGAAAATTTCTTGAAATATCTATATTGAAGTTCAGCTTTTTCATTGGTCTTATAGCACAATGATATTTCTTAATCTAATGAATGGCAAAAATCGATTTTGAATTGATTTTTGTGTTCATAAAATAACCTTATTTAGAAACATTTTATTCCATGATAGAATCCATATTCATATTAATATGTAAATGTGATATAAATGTGTGTCTGTTACTTTTTCACGACATCATAAATGTGTGTCTGTTTGTTACTTTTTCACGTCATCATAAATTTGTAACTGAACCCGTCGTGATGAAATTTGAGAAACATAGTTATGTTCAGGAAGAACATAAACCAACTTTTATTTCAAAAATATGTGAAGTATAACATATGACGATAAATGTTGATGTCGTTGGGGAAGAATAATCGGAGATGTATATTCGCTTACGCTGCCTAAACGGTCAGTAATAGGTAACAACTATGAATAACAATAAATAAATTTATTTATTGCTATTTATAGTTGTTATTAATTTATAACACATTTGTTTATTAAAAATAGAAGTGTAAAAATACTTCAAATTAAGAGTATATTTTAAGAAGCAAAATATCAATCATCAGCAAATGTAATGAATTTTTTGTATTGTTTATTTAACAAAAATAAAAAAGTCTTTAAATCGTAAAATTTGGATTAGTTTAGGTTTTACAAGTGTTTTAATGAAATGGTGCAGCCGCGCTCTCTCCGTTGTGTCGTGTCTCGGAAGCCAACATTCTACCGGCGCGGCTCCCGGCGAGTGGGTTCGTTCTACCTGAGGTACTGAGATGAATAGAGACAATTTCCATGTTATGTCACAGTTGGGCCACATTTGAGAATGGGAGGAGGGGTAACACCCTAGAACACCCATGGATGGAGTGAGAAAGAGTGGTCATGTAAAAATATAAAAATTCTTGTTTAATCCATATATTTCGAGACCTTTCAGATTACATTATTCCGTATAAGTTTCATCACATATGGGAGTTAAATACCTCTAACTCTCTTAAGAGTGAGCTAGAGTGATTGGTAACGTTTTGATTGATTTGTTTCTCTCACGTACAACTTTACGTTGTTTGCTCAAGGGCGGTTTTATCCAAGGATTCAATGTCGCTGTCGAAGGAGAAACTCACATGGTGTGTACAATCACGTTTTGTATTAAAATTGTATCGTTATGAATGTGAAAATTTAGGATGCTATATATATGGTTTTTTAAACCAGTAAGTAAGATTATATTGATCTTACAATATAGATCGATTTTATTTTTTCCTTGTTGAATGAAGATTTTTCTAAGAAAAATTCGGGCAACGTCGGGTTATTCGGGCTGGTTATTGTATATTCTAAACAGTGATTATCTTATTTGATTATCTTTCACATATAATTGATGAATTATATGACATCCATTAAAATTAATGTCATTGGAGACTATATATTATAAATCTAACACGTTATCTATTTCATCGGGTGCATAAATGAAATTGCAATGACATTCTATACTAATGAAACAACTCTGCCTACGTTCCTTTTGAGAATACCGGTTATCTTAGTTACAAACCCTTTGAATAATATGAACCATTTTCCTTAAGAAGTAATAACGTAAAAATGTTTGTTCATTGAGATACGTTAAATATGCTATTACAGTCAACTTTCCTGTATTGATTCACGCAAGTCTTAATAATTTCCGGAATAACTGCTGTTTCCATAGCATTTTGTGGATGGATACAAAGCCACAAAACGTAGGCAATTTTGAACGTGGTTGGAATTATCATGTTTTACAACAGAATCATTAATTTGCATTCGTAATTGAAACTCGCATTTTGTTGTTAATTACTTCATTCTTGAACATGCGAATGACAAAACTATATTAGTTATTAAATGAGGCAAATTAATAAAACGAGACAAGAGAATAACCATTTTTATTATATTAAACTGAAAACTGATAATCATGCTTTTACCGGGACACAAGGTTTTAACCTGTAATTTCAATCTCAAAATAAATTAGACCAGGATGTTAGCTTCTGTAACAAAGCAAATAATAAATATTTATTTTCAATTCAAAAACTTGATTCAATAAAAGGGATCCCTTGACGTACAATAGAGTAACAGGCATCAAATGTTGATCGCTTATGCATGGAACTAAAATAAATACATTTAAATGATAAATATAAGAACAAATCCGTTCAAAGATATCGACAAGTTTTATGAAATAATGTGAGAATGTTTCACAAGTATACAATACAGTAACCAGAAAGCAGAGAATGGTCTTAACTTATTCTCATTAATACCAAAAATATTTCGTCTTCAGACTCCCTAAGTTCTAGAGGAAAGTATATTGTGCATGAAATTGCAGTTTTCTTTTCATAAATAAACTCGAAATTACTTTAACCGGACAATTTACCGAATGACAATGAACATTGACCTGGACATGCGGCTGCAGTAATTATTCATATGCTAAATGTGGAGTTGTAAATAGAGCATGCAACCTTCCTGTGTTTAGAAAGCGCTCAGCGAACTGAAACAATCTCTTGTTTATGCATGTTTATGAATTCACCCGAGCATGCGTCATTGCAGAGGAACATACAAAGTGACGTGGTTCTCCAGGTTCCATATCTAACTGTACTAGCAGTCGGTAGAATAAAAAAGTACGCTCGATGAAAAATATTTGTTGTATCTCACTGGTTGTGATATTAATCGTATTTTCATTTATGCCATTGAAACCAAACGAATATTTTTATTATATTTTGCTAACGTGTTTCTGTGTTGTCTTTTCTTTCGTCAGATAATGAAAGAAGTATTTCTTATGTCGCATATCCTATGCTAGTATACCTACGTAAGTAATGTGCCTAAGCGACCGATTGTACCTATGAACGTAATGTATGTATATTTGAGGAAATTTTCTCAAGAATGCCTCGAATAATTTTAGTAATCTCAGAATAGATGTGCTTTGGGATGAAAAACTGGTCTGACATAATTTTATCTTCGAATAGGATCATTTTAGCAGTTTTTTATTAGAAAATACATATATTACGAATATCGAAAGAAAAAAAACAATTCTAAATTTTTAATTACTGATGCAAAACAAAAAAGTCAAGGTCTCCTAAAAAGTATTGAACAGATAAATATTAATGTTCTATTTGCTTTCTATGACTTCTGCTGCTTAAACATACGGAGAGAAACTGCCTAAATCTCGGAAATGCAGTATCTAAATATATGTGGAGTTGTAAAGAGAACATGCGACCTTCCTGTGTTTAGAAAGCGCTCGAAAGACAGTGCACGGCGTTGTCATTACTGACTATTCGACTGTGACTGACTCATTGATTGACTGGCTGTTACTCATCAACTAAAACCAGGAACACCTAATGTGGATAAAATGTGCCTTTTGTGACAACCATCCACTAAGAAAGGATTTCTCAAAATTTCAATTTTTAAAAGATGAAAAAGGTTTTCGAATTTTCTGTTTTTACTGCATCTCAAGAAATAATTGAGATATCATCTCGGTTTTCGTATGCAAAAACTGTGAATCGAAATATCTAAGAACAATGTTTATTTTTAAATAGACTTGAAGGAGCAAAAATGATTTCTTGGTTCTATCGTTCGCGTTGATATTATATTTTATTTTTGCTATATCCCATAAATTAAAAGAGCTATTAACTTGATTTTTGTGCATAAATGCTGCTGTACTAAATATCTAAAAGTCAATTTAAGAAATTTTGCATTTTTTCCTTCGGAATGGGTGAAAAGTGGTGCCAATGTTTGATTCGTTAGCCTGAACGACCTATTTGTAATTTTACTTCTGTGTTCTTAGACAAAGAAATTCGAAATTACGTCACGGTGTTGAATTTGTGTTGTAAACGATAGATGAAAAAGGATTTTTTGAAACCCCTACTTTAGAGGCGTTGTTTAGAGTGAAAATGATTTTTCAAAGTATCACTATTTCTCTACATCTCATTAAAGAATTGAGATCATCAATATCTTGTTTTTACATATATATTATCCATGTAAATTATTTCTTATATTTAGAATTGGATTTTTGTTTTATTTTTATTTCCTTCTTGCCGGGTGATGACTTTTCGGAAGTTTAGCGTAAACGATTACGAAATGGTTCTTTCGATATATTTCAAGAATTAATTGAGATATCAAATTTATTTCTGCATGGAAGAATTTAAGATTAAATATTTTTAACAAAATTATGGTATTTTTTGTATTTAAATGATTGACATGAGTCAAAATGTTTGGTTCGTTGTCCTGAATGTCGACGCATTCATCAAAGCATAGAGGAAAATATTGAAGGTAGGAGCTTAAAATTTAGAATGGACGTTGACCATGTATTGTACAAACAGAAAAACAATTAGAAATTAGTGATCCAAACAATTAAGTTGGAAATCTAAATAACAGTAATTTTTTTCTATCTGTTTTACGCAATGTTTTCTTCAATACTTGGGTAACGAAATAATCGTAGATGTCTAGTGATTGTTGGTTAGAGAAAACGTTCTAAATACAAATTTAATTAAAAATTATGAATGAAAAGTATACAAAATATGACGCATGTAATCACCGAGATCCTTGCGCAATGTTACTTCATATACATATAAATTGTACATGTTCATAGCAAGGTAAATATGTTATCTTTTTTTCCATACTGAAGAAGATGATTCGTAAACCTTCCACAATATGGTTCATGGGAAAAAGGAAATCCCTAGAGAAAGTGGGAAGGGAAACAATATTTTACCCTTGACTATTACATACCAGCACTATCCACTCGGTTGTAAAAGAAATAAATATTCTATAAATTAATACCCATATTGATGAAACTTCTAGTTTTTTTATACGTAATGTGAAGTATATCTCGTATAATTATTAAAGAATCAAACGAATCATTTTATAAATAAAAACGAATTTACTTTATCGAATTAAACATATTTCTCTAAACCTTTCAACAGCGAGCTCTGCACACATTTTGTATTTTATATCACAAAAATAAAAATATCAATTGGCATCATTTTATGATTCTCTTTGTCCGATACGTCTAACCATTCCATTGCAGCCCTTTAAACAATACCCCTGTGCTAGGAGGACAGAGTCGCGCATGCCGTTCGTGACCACGCGTTCAGGCCACGGCTTTCATTGAGCCGTTAGCAAATTTGGCAACACTGCCGCCGCTTGCTGATCGACGGTGATGGGCATATGACGCCCCATCCCTCCGCGCACATTTCCATCTTCCCCCGTCACCCCTAGTCACCCCCTACTGCCCCAACGCAGCCCTTTCCGATTAAACTTTCATCCCTATAGGGTTGCTCAGCTCATTGTAATACACTGCATAGTGTCTTTACGTATAACCTCCAAGTCTACATAATGATATTTTATGATGCCCTGTAAAGAGGTCCTAAATATTTGAGGAGCTAGCACCGTTCCAACCTACGTTGATCGCTCGTGGGACGAGGCTGCTACGTAAAAAAGTTTAAGATTAATCGTGCTTGTTTAATCCTAACTACATTGCAGTGTCCTGTTACCTTATTAAATCCTATCCTCACACTCCACGTCGCTTCTCATATTATATTACAACATATTCCCCTCGTAAAACTGTTCGAGCGGAGATTATAGTTGGAGACGAAATTGTCTGCTTAATTCTCTTCTTTTAGATCCAACTTTTATGTCAGCTCTATTCCAGTGTGTATCTTATTTGCTTCGGAATGAAATTTTATTGTCCGTAGATGTAAACGAAGTAGCCATATCGTGTTCTTCATTATTCTGACCTCCACATATACCAAGACACGTGGAGTAAAATATAAGAGATAACCTTTAAATCAAGTTCAATCGTTTCAACTTACAAAAATTATAAATCAATTCTTCGAATAGAAAAACAACAACATGTTTTTAGCTAGCTTGTGTTAAGACATTAAAATTGGTTTTCACGTTGATTGTCATGAACAATTGTCACATTAAAAATACTTAAGGCAAATGTTGTCGGTTATTTATTTATCATGATGTAAAAACGACAAAATTATAAGTTAATGGTCCGTTAAAGGAAAAATACATCATTAATGTACTAATGTAGTAATGTAAGTTACCACAATACATTAATGCAAATAGTGTTTCGGTAATTTGCTGCACTACTTTCAAATGTTTATATATTCGTAGAATACGAAATATATTGGAAAAGCACCAATGTTATCATTGTAAGGCAACATGCATTTTTCAACTATAATTATATAAAACACTTATGTTCCCCATGCAATTTTTGTATCTTTCTGTTAAGTAATACATAATGATAAAATTAATTTTAAAAATTTCAACATAAAAATAAACACTCTTCATAGGTAATTTCATGTTATTGTTTACAAATACCGAAGTCATGTATAAATTATTTTTCAGATTTTTATCAAATAGATTTATTTACATGCATATGGAAACATTTCATTCTACGTTTGTGGAACAAAAAAACAACAAAAAACAGTACTCTCACACTGACTATGAAAACAACACTTTTAACAAAATTATTCACAGAAAATCTTTTTCTATTCACTTGAAAGTTTTACAGTATATTAAAGCAGAGAAGAAATATATTCATAAAATGGTCCATTCCTTCCATAAACTAGTTTTTGTAAAGAAATTTTGGGTACAAATCAAACATATTGGAGCAACAATTACAGGTAATTTTATATAATTTTTTGACAAGTATTTTCTGAAAGATATGCAACCTATAGGCTTCAGGACATATGTTACTGAAATTTTTGTTGAAGACAGTCTATTCACGTGAAGGTTTACTTATTCCTTTATAAAAAATCATTAAGAACACTAGTTCATTATCTTCACTTTATTGAAATGTGTAATTTTCGGAACGTTCACTCTGACTTATCTCTCACTGGTACAATACTGATAACATAAAAGGACCCATTTATTTTTCTAAGTCCCACGCTCTTTTTTTTTTTGATGTTAGGTTTGCAACGCCTCCCTCCTCTTGCTTTCCCTTCGAGAGGGGAAGTTTCGTTCGACCAATCGTAGGTCTATTTGAAACGGCGCTCATATTTGGAAGACAACGTGCGGCGGGTAAATCGTAACGAGATAAAATGTTTAATTACACCGCTATTAAAGAAATATTTTGTATTTTTTATTATACACATTTTGAAATTCTATAACAAAAATATTCTGTATATTCTTGACTTCAATAAACTTTACCATTCTCTATATTTAAACGACATCTCGAGATTCGTTGTCTCGAGAGGTCTTCAGAGACAATGTAAAAGATAAATAGTTTCTGTAAAAAACGTTTGCGTAATACTGTGATAAAATATAGTTTTTAACAGAATTTGAATATAATTGCAAGATATCGTATGGAATTGGTATAATTCAAATCACAAATTACTTATAAATATTCATATAATTTCTATATTTATTTCTATATTTATTTAATTCCTTTTCACATGAAAAACATAAGAGAATCGCAAATTATGTAAAANATATAATTTCTATATTTATTTCTATATTTATTTAATTCCTTTTCACATATATGAAAAACTTAAGAGAATCGCAAATTATGTGGAATTACTTTCGACAATACACATCACTTGTAGGCAATGAGATTTTATTTCTTTACTTCATATAAATATAATTCTCCAATCGTTGTGTCTGGTTGGGAGATATCACTCAATGTCCCGCTCACGGTATCTCCCATTCCCCTCTCAGCTCATCAGAGAAACACTACCATATCTAGCATCTGCAACTCCATTAACATATTGCCCTTCCGTGGCTACTCAATGAACACCTCTATCAAATTAAATTAATTCAAGACCTACAACCACATTTGTAGAAGGACACCTCTGTCAGCGCCGTCACTTAGACGATTCAAGCAAAAACTCTACACAAAAGAAGGAAATCAATTGACTGTGATCAATGAGATATTGCATCAAACATTTGAAATTTAAAGGTTATTGGCAATGATTGCGAGTTTACTGGAGAATAGATTAGTGACATATCTTTTGAAAATTAGAGTATTATTTTTTGGTTATCGTCCCTTTATTAAACGGTATTAATCAGAACCAAGAGATAATGTAACAGCTTTTCTTCAAAATTTTTCTTTCTTTTGAGCTACAAGTACTTGTTTCACACGGTATCCAGAAAAGGCGCATAAATATACTATTTTTATTTTATTTTCTACTTTAATGTTTTTTTGTTATTGTTGGTCACCATTTTACCACACATCACCATTCTGATGTAAAACTAATGTATCATCTAACCAACCCACAAATTAAAAATCATTTTTTACATTTTGAGTAATCTAGAAACACGTTTAATAAATTCCTTATACATGAGGAATATATTTCGCTGTGTGGCCCAATCAAACGAAAACACACGAAAATCACCTATTCGTTGGCAACTGTAGGGGAGGTGTGTCGGTTTGAACACATATAAGAGAAGAGAATAGAGGGTGGGGTGTGGTAAGCCATATTCACATGTGTCAATACTGCAATCACTGCGATAACAGTCAGACTACTGCGCTTTTTTCGGAAGAGCGTTTTTATGGGAGATGGGTGTGATGACGCGAGAGAGAGAAGGGGGTTGAGATGTTGATTCTGAGTGGCGCAATCCCTGAGGGGGGTAAGTTAACACGTGTCTCATGGTTGGAGGAGGTATACACATGTAGGAACACAATTCCTACATATAACTAAAGGTACATACCTTCATACAAATAATACGTTGAAAGCTCCCCTATGTGACACGAAACGAAATGTTACATGTTCCGCCATACTGTTTACTGGTTCCCAAGGCGATACCACTCTTTACACAAGAGAGTCTTAAACTACGACGCCAAGGAACCTCCAACATAGTAAACAATAGAAGATTCCATGAAACAAAGATCGCCTCAATTGCGATTCCATGACGGCAGGGAGACGCCTAAAATCATCTTCGGAGACGCTCGAAAACCCGAGAACTCTGTCTAGCCTGTTAGGAAATTTTTAGAGAATTTCAAGAATCGAACTGCGACACAGTGTTGGGTCCCCCAGACCGTCATATGTCTTTGTTTAAATTATACCTTCTAGCAACGATAAAATCATTATCCTTCGAGCTCTTGAACTGTTCACTTCGTGCTCCGAAGCTCCTCGCTAGACGCCGAACCTCTGAAGGAACTCTATCTTCAAACTGGGTGATGACAATATTCCTACGAGCTCAAGAAATCTTCAAAGTCAAACTCTGTGACTACGCCAGACGCTGGAGAAATTCTATCTCCCAAATTCTGCGACTGAAGAAATTTCGCACGACGCTAAAAAACGCCTATCTCCAAACTAGGCGATCGAAATATTTCACGACATCGGAAATATTTTAAAGTCCATTCAGTGATTGAAGAAATTTCGCACGACGCTGTAAACAACGTCTAACCTCAAAAATCAAGAGATTGAAATACTTTCCAACTCGGAAATATCGACTTCAAGAATCGACACAAGGCATACGACTTCGACTAGTGGTGTCGTCACATCACAGATCGTTATATTCGGTGGACTGCTACCACCTACGGCGCCCTCTGTCAACGCAGGAAATACTCCTTGTGATCAACGCCAACTATACGTGAGAACGAAGTCCATACGGAACTTTCAATGCTTTACCGTTTGTCGTCTTGTGCTCTTCCTTTGTTTGTTCCAAGACGGTTACACATTTACGCAATAAATCTTGTTCTTTAAAACCTACTTGGAATATTTATTTTGGAGAGGAGGAGACTTTATTGTGAATACACGCACAAAAGTCAACAAACACAAAAAGAGTTGCTTTTGAAAACATATCGATTATTTATTATTTCACAAGGATACAAAAATTATTTCACTCAAACTAGTCGAGAAAGCGTTTTCTAAGCGCTGTCTACAATTTCCATACATAAATCACGATGTGTGTGATTGATATGCACGCTTGATAGGATGCTTTTGATAACCTGTTTCATGAGCATGAGTCGGTTTTGGAGGTAGTCGTGTGTGAGATCTAATAATCTTTGAATCGTTTGGAATATGAAGAACATATAATCTGCAGAGAACTGGAGAATTTTATCCACCACATCCACCAAACGTACAAGAGACAGCAATAATCGTATTTGATAGATGTGGAATGCGGAATTTAGTACAAGCGTTTCTCTGGCAAATGCCACTTTCGTCCACTCCTCATCAGAATCACGCAACGTCGCATAAGAAGGAAGATGGAAGTCTTCAAACTCAGAAACCTCATCACAATCATCACTCACAATCTCGTCAGTATTCAGATCAACACGATTCATGCCTTCTATCAAAGCCTCATTAGAATCATTGCGTATGGATTCGCAAAATGCATCGAATGTTCGACGGTATATCGGACAGGATTGTTGATGTGATGTCCATTGTTCGATGGGTGGTTTACAAAAACTATGCATGCGAGGGGTGGTGTATGTATGAGCGATCGTAACATCCTCGGCTAGACGAATAGAACAAATTATGACACGCGACTTTTTATTTTATCTAAACGAAACATTATGCCAACACGATAAAAAGAGTGATAAGACCGTCGAAGAGGATATCGCAAAACTGCCATATGCTCGACGCAGCACGGATAGTCGAACGCGGTGTGGATGCACCCTTCGTAAGACGACATCAGTTGTTGTCGAGAAGGTATTGTTCCCCAGTAGTTTGAAAATAGTGAGCAATGCTTTCAACCTGTTCATGTGAAAGATGACGACCGATACACATGAATTTTTTCTTTCCTTTTGAACACTGCGGAAGGGGAATACAATACACTTGACGATATATGCTGCACGTTGCCTCAGGCGGTTCAGTGATGAGCGTTGTAGATTGCGAAGCGTTGTCTGAAGCGGGTGTCACAAGTGTAACTGCGTGGGGTGTATACTCTGAAGCGTTGTCTGTCACAGATGTAACGGCGTGGGGTGTTGACTCTGAAGCATAGTCTGATTCAGGTGTAACAACGTGGGGTGTAGACTCTGAAGTGTCTGAAACAGGATTCACAGGTGTGACAGCGTGGGGTGTAGACTGCGAAGCATTGTCTGATGTCTGATGAGTACACTAATGAATGTTTTATTATTTGATGTTCCAGTATTGACAAAGCATAAAGAAGATATAAAAGACCACTACACCCCATTGAGGCTCCATGATTTGCCAGATTCATATCAATATATAAAAATTTGGCTTGTAAAAATAAACAGGATAAAACAAAAGCAATAAACAAGAACGTTTAGTTTTCTTTACCCTATTTTCCCCATAATCCAAGTAGGATTATTTAAGAGGAGGAGGAGAATAAATTATAACATGTTTTAATAGCCTTTATTGTGTTCTTTTATCTACAAAGAAAATATATACATTTAGTGCAAAGGTGACAAACGTGTTAAGGGAGATGGCTCCCTCTCCCACGCAGTTAACCCGACCCTTCTTCCCTCGTAGTGTTGCCGAGAATTTTTCTCAAGCATATTACGTATGACAGTATAACACGTCTCGGACGTCGAAAGACTGTATTTACATTCATGTCAATTTTTTATCCCCATCTGACAGCACGTAGAGTTGACAAAGAAGGTCCACACCTTCTATGTTTCGATTCAGACTCTCATGCTTGCGACAGAGAATATCTCCCTTTCTGAACACATGTTGAGGTTGCTAACAAAACCATTGTGAGTTGTTGATATCGCTAGCGGTTGGAGGCAGGGATATACGACGTCCAGGGTGATAAGCCATCATATATGAGAAACCTGTAATGGCTCGCTGTTTTTATACACAGCATTGACGTTAGGAACCGATAATTTATCATACGGGAATGGATAACTAAGACAGAAATGAAAAACTAAACAAAAATATGTTATTCAATTTTATTTATTCAAAATTTTTACAATAATTTTTTTCATCTATCCATGCATTATGTTTCGCATCGAATCCAAACCATTTGACATAACGAAGGGTTCCCTTTTTGCGTAGGACTTTATCCACCAAAAGTTCTCTGGATAACGGGTGGACTGAAATTCCTTCCGGTAAAAGCGTCTAGCGATTACTCCACGCTCATCTTCGAAGGAATACGACACAGGATTCGACAGATGGACTTTAACGATTTTGAAAATTTCTGTCGATCATGAGGCTTCATAACCTTTCGAAAAGTGATATTTGTATTTGCTAATGCGTACGAGATCACGTACACGAATCTTTTTTGTCATGCCATCGAGTCTTGACACGTGCATAGATCGTTTTCATCAGTCTATTGTCCTTGACATCTTTCGGTCGCATGCCTGTGGTGCAATGCTTGAGCTTTGTTCTCACAAAGAAGACTAAGAAGCATAGTCAACCAATGATGTGACCCTTTTGCAGAGAAGCGACGCCACATGCGCGCTTTCAATGTGCGATTGAAACGTTTCACAACACACGCCTTCATGGTGGAGAAACTGGAGTAATGACGAATGCCTTTGCCCTTCAACCATGCCTCAAAGACGGTATTATAGAACTCTGTACCTTGATCCGTCTGTAGAAGTTAAGGTTTGCGTTTGGAGGACAGGATACGTTGGAATGCCTTCTTGATAGCAGCTCCCGTCTTACTCTTCAATGGTTCAGCCCAAGCATATTTCCAATAGACATCGATCACCGTCAAGATATAACGCATGTCTCTTTTGCTCTTTGTGTTGGCTTGCATTTCCATCAAATCCGACAGTCAGAGATCGTCAAGTCCCTTGGTGAACACGCGACATCAGGTATAGCGTTTGCGAAC
This sequence comes from Laupala kohalensis, assembly GCA_002313205.1. NCBI lineage: Eukaryota > Metazoa > Arthropoda > Insecta > Orthoptera > Trigonidiidae > Laupala > Laupala kohalensis. Next base: position 235,382 of record NNCF01129502.1, read on the forward strand.
CGGTGTGTGGAGTTCTCACGCAATACCGACCCACACATCATCGCGATATGTCTTTTTACCTTTTTTCGTTCTTATTGTATGAGTCCAACGTAACGGAGCTCGTTTCCAGTTTCCATAATTTCTTCACTTTGATCTCCGTGCCCCGCCAATAGCGAGGCATGTAAAAGATGTAAAACCTCCACTAACGTCTTCGGATCACGCCAATATTTATATTTCGGAGACGTCAGAAAACGAAAACCTGTTCCTTTCTTCGACGTGAAGCATGTGGCTGGTCCCATTAACTCCTTAATGATTTTATACTTCTCGGTTTGACTATACTTGAGACGATTAGGTTCAAAGTAATTTTTCTATGAGCACTCGGTTCCTCTAAGAGATGAGTGTACGTTGTCACATCTGTCGGTGTCTCGTCTTGCATATCGTGATGTCTATAAAACACGTGTTATTTGAGACCAGATATCGGTTCATAGGTTTCCCCTTTCACCGTGAATGTACCATCTTCGTTGAGTATTATGTGAGCATTGCCAAAAAACATCTTTCTATCGACGATATAGGGTCAGTAGTTGCTTTCCATGCATCCGATAATCATATTCATCCATTTGGGGGACCACGAAGAGTCGCGAAGGAATGGACCAAAAAAATCATCCTCCCATCTCCTTCTCGTCTTCGTCTTGCTCCTCCTCATTGTCGTCTTCGTCTTGCTCTTCTTTATACAAACGTTCAAGATTGTATGGTGTTTGTTCTGCATCAACTGTTTCACTATGCTGTGAAGCGAAAGGTGGGTCCTCTTTAACGAACGTAGGTAAGAGAGCGTCAACAGAAGTATTTGTTTTTGTCTTCTCCTTTCGATAGCTTTTTCTACAAATTCCTTCTTCGTAGATATCCAGCATTCTACTGTGATCACCTTCCATGACGTGGTGCGCTTGTATTTTTGCTCGAATGTTTTACGAACACGATCAATTACGTCTTCTAACGCTAGAGCTCGGAACTTCGAGATGGTGGCGGTGGTATTTCGTGTGCTCGTTTTGTTTTCAACCTGTCGCTCTCTGATGTCGTCAATTTTTACGAATCGTATCATGATTTTTATTGTATTCTTTAGCATAGCTTCGCAATTAAGAACATGCTCAGTTTTCCTCTCAGTTTCGATTTTTTTCTGAATGTCTTTTCCATTTTTCCTTCTAACTTTGTTGTCACTTACATGGCAGCAGCTGTAGCCAGTGCGGTTGCACGTTCACCAAGTCCCACATCTATAGAGGTTACGCGCTCCCACGAACGCTTTGCGAGTTCTTCATCTGATTTCTGTCGTTCTACACCTCCATTGTAGCGATGGTAGGCAATATGGTCTATCGAGATCGTTGATGCCGCGATCCCTTCGCGCCAAAACCTTCATTAATTTTGTATCGAGACTACAGGATTGGTAACGCGGAAAATGAAGTTCAATAGGCAATATATTAATGGCGCCATTGACCCAACCACTAATCACACCTTGACCGCTCTCGCATACAGCTCGCCACCGAAACAGATACCGAAGGAGCTAAAACCTGTTATGCTTCACCCTTCTCATGACGTCACATCACTGTCGTGTAGTTTTCCTGCAACATCATTATATACGAGGAGCGAGAAATCGATCAAAACCCTCTCGATACCGTCCGCGCTGCATGCTTTGTGTCTTGTCGAAACGAGAAAGGAGAAGGGATATTGCTTCCAGACATTAGAACACGTGCTTAAAATCCTGAAAAGATGAGAAATCACCGCCGACATACTCCCTGTAAATGGTCGCGAGGTTGTTGTCGTCTGGTCGAAAAACAACCACCATGTTTGCGTTATGGTGAATTAGTTACTAAGAATTTTCGTATAGATTTGAAAAAGGTAAAACTCATCGCTATGTCTATGATGTCCGGTTGCAAAATAGGCTTTCATGCAATCTTGTTTCTCTGTTGCGATATATCGCCTCTGCTGGAGGAAACACCTTCTCATGTTGAGAAAACACATCAAATCACAGAGTCCGTGTCTGACACGTTTTAGAAAATGATGCAAAGGCTGATCTCTTGTGGTGGTGTAGAGATAAATGTGTTGAAGCTTGAGACCGTTCAGTTTTGTCTAGATGGAAATGACAACATTTGTTTTCCCGCAACCCGATGGACCCACGATAAGTGCGCGAACACTATCCGGCAAGAAAGGACCGTTTCTACGCGCTTTCGGAGATGAACAAACAGTATCAAAGAGTTGCACGACGTTGTGAATGGAGAGGGGTGTAGACTGTTCTACAACATCCATCGCGACTGCGAAAACCATGTGAATGAAAACCAATAAATTGTTCACTATAATCATTCGTCATCCTCTACGAGGACAACATGGATATCTTTGGTCGCAATGAAACGTAGGAGAGGACATTATTATTTTGAAGGCAACCCATCACCGATATTGGTGAACCGAAAATGGGGACGATGGTGCAACGACTGTNGATGAGAAAAAGGAAGAAGAAGAAGATGAAGACGAAGAAGCGTTAAAACACTGTTTGGGCGGAAAATTAATAGACATCACACCTGTCATCTTTACCATCATGCTTCACAGTTCCCAAAATCGATCAACGACGTTTGGTTACTTAACCCGGGTGTAGCTGCGAATCGTCCTATAACGGGGAGTTGCATGTGCTACGCTACTATCCCTCAGGTAGTGATGACCCGTGTGTCTACTGATGTCAAATTCGGCAAACACGAAGAGAATAAACTTATTCCGTTTGAGGCAAATCTTTATTATACATTTAAATACCAACCCAAATCATCTGAAGCGAACGAAAAATCAAGAAAACATTGCACTCTTTTTATATAATTTCAATACGTCATTCCCTATGCGTATTGGTCTGTGAAATATCAAAATTTACGTGAGTAAACAACAAGTAAAAAGGTTAAAAAGAACAATGCGTGTTTAGTTTTACAACAACAGTGGAACAGTGTACTTCACATGATGGCCCGATGATGAGACGTCAAAAGAAGAAGAAGAAGAGAGTGCTCCCGATGAGCAAGTATGTGGGAGGATTCATTCCCCTACTCCCTTGATTGATGCCTTTGGATGCCATGTCTCTCGCGTGTGACACACCAATAGAAGTGTTACTAAAAATAATTGTTTTAAACAGAAATTAGATTAATATTTTTACTAATTAAAATGTCATTAAAATTCTAAAATGCTTTTAAAACTACCATTCAAAGACCAAAAAGCGAATTTTTTATTGAAAACACCTAAATATTTTAATACTCAATATAAATGCAATCAATGCATAATTTTTCACATATCATCTTGCAGTGATTTCATATTGTATAATCTTGTTTTTACCTGTGTGGAGAGATAAAGCTACTATTGATGAAGTCTGTACTTAAGTGAGATGTATCTTAATGAGTTCTGGCATTTCATTTTAATTTTTTATATTTATTTTATGTCACATTTTCGAACATTATATATTTAGCAAAATTTTACATAATACAACAAATAACTCAAATTTTATTGTTCCCATATTCAGCTCAGTAATTACGGGATGTATATTAAACTGTATTATTATTTGTTAAGTCACCAAGCGATAATGCAGCGCTCTCATCCGCTTTAATGTGAATATGACTATCATGCATTTCTTATGCTGCATACCTCAATAACTTGTGAAAAATTCGAGTATAAAATAATAACGAAATATGAAGAGTGGTACCATTTTTATCTGTAAGCACACACCGCAAGCCTAGATGCAGTGTGGGTTCTTTTGGGAAGAAGCAGGATTCACATATATACCACAACCCTTATGGTAGATAGTCCGCTGCCACCAGTGTGATTTCCCGGGCTATTAAACACACGTGTAATAACGATGGTTAATGATTTAATACAATTTAAATAGAAATCTTAGAGTTTACAAACTTGTATAAACACTCAAAATCATCAATACACACATAAATCTACGATCATCGTATCATTATACAGTTAATGCTATCAGAAAGCATTAATTACACATAAATAAACTGAGTTTAAGACAATTTCGGAAAACCTCCCTAGGTTATCTGAATCTCCAAAATTATAAGTGCATTCGAATAAACAAACTGTTACATGTTACATCATTTACAACTAGCAGTAAATGCGTCTAGACTACCACTGTGGTCTCTTACTGGTCTTGACGACCGTTTAATAGCCAGGTCACATCCTAAGTAACCTGCGGACTCAGATCACATAGCCAAGTCCTCGAGGATCCTCAATACTCTCAATATATACGGAAGCGGAGGTCTCGGGTCCACGCCTTCGCTGTCACAATGAGCACTCCAACCCCTTGTTCACCTCTCGGCCGTTCTGAGAACGCCGTGTCTTCACCTGTAGGACGAACTGCCGACGACACCAGTCCTTCCCGGGATTGCCATTGTCTCAGTATCCGATGAAAGTACTCCATTCACATGTAGTAGCAGTCATTCTTTCTGAGACCCACCGACATTCCGTAAAGGGCCTCGTCTTGGTCAAACCCTTTCCCTTCAGAAATAATGAAATATCAAAGGTGAGGTGCGCGTGGGTCACATTCTCCGGCCGCATTCTTCGCCGGGCACTCCCTTTGTTTTCTTTATTGCAGGAAACGGGTCAGACAATTGCACCTTACAGGGAAAGGCTTGGTTTTGGGTCTCAAACCCGTCGCACTTCCGTCTTAGCTAGAATCCGTAATGGTCTTTTTAGCAGCATCCAGCTACTGAAATGCGTAAAAATGTAATAATTCACAAGTCGACTGAACTGGCCCTGATGTTACCGTATCGCAAATATGAAAATTTATAGAAAATAAATGAAAAACAAGTAAATAACAAAAAAATGTCGGAAAAAGCTTTATAAACCAGCGTTCGTGACTGGTCCTTAAGGTTTGGCACGACAGTGGTAACAGGTGGTATGAGCAACTTGCATTCGCGCTATTGTTTTCCTATGGGTGTATACCACATGTGCGTGAATCGTGATGCAAGTCACGCAAGAATAATTATGTTTTCTGTATGGCGGGAGTTATTTAGCAGAGGGCGTCAATTGCCCACTGTACCTTATTCTGCTCTTATCACGTTTCTTACGTCAAAGACCGTAGAGATGCATTCACAGAACTTCAAATAATCATATTATTAATCTTATTTCATAATAGTAGGTTATACCCCATTCTCCTGTCCTCCTGATAAAACAGTGGATAGCTCTTTCTTGATTGTATGCAGAACAGTCCCATAAACAAGTTATCGATAGTGTCACTTGCTTTCCCCCCTCAACATTTTTTATTTTCTACCATCCACAGAGTAGGACACAATACTACATACTCATTATTATTCATTCTATGTATCAAATCCCTCTTCCATATTTCATCCACCTACTGAGAGCTGTGGCTTCAGAGACGTCCAGTTTCTAGAATTATTTTATTTACATGATCTCATCCTTAAAAATCAAATAGCAAGTGGGAAAATCATTTGGCTGGGAAAGAAACCCACTGTTAATGAGAGAAAATATTTGTCAAGTTTACAGACAAGTCTCATTTTGTGATTTCACAGATACTCACAATGATTATGCTGTTTACGTTTGTCAAAATTATTTTATGAAATTTTTAACTTAAATGACGAGACGTGATTGAAATACATTTTAAAGTTAAAACGGGTCGTTAAAGTTAGTGCATATTCTATGAGAATTTGAGGTTTTTGTCACCATTCATGCAGAAATGGAAAATCAAAGTTCGCTACTCAATAAGTGCTTATTTACGTTGCTGTGAAAATTAAATTAATAGCAATAAGTTAGTAGAATTGGAATGCGCAGATTCTTTTGTTCTCCGCTTGTCACTTTAATTCACAACCTGTTTAAAACCCAATGGATATGCAAATTGATGTTCCACATGTAAAACCATAAATTTCACTTTTCGTGGAGTTTACTGATACATTCGAAAACATGAAAGAGAGAGGAGTGTACGAGTATAAATATGAAAATACATGGATAAAACCGGACAAATATGAGTCTATCACAAAAATGATACTATAAAATTATAAATAATCTATTCTTAAATCATTAATTTTAATTATTTTATTTTAATTGTTTAGTTGATTTTTTAACGTTATATTACTAAGAGAGTTCATTGTGATTTTTTCTGTCGATAGTTAACATTTATATAAAGACAATTGAATAATTGTTATTTGATACATTTTTTGAAATTTTGATATTGTCCGTGAAAACACAAGACAACAGAGAAATAACAGAAACACGATATCTACTTTTTTTAACGAAAAAAAATGCAGTACATGTGACGTCTTTGCACGATTTTAACGAAATTGGTTAATCGGATTTTCTGCTACCTTGAGATTCCATAGTGGTTAATTTCACTTTTAGTAGAGAATCTACAATAATGTTACTTCATATGACAACTTCCTAAAGAAGGAAAATTGAGGAATATCATTCAATCGCTGTTTCTAAGGCCTACATATAGTGACTTTCGCGTCAATATATAATTTTCAGCATATTTCTTCTTATACCATCGCTGACAATGGCTCATGTTTGTTCTTTTTCAAGCATCATTTCTCGTGTTTAATATTACGAATCCAACTACACTGTCTGGAGCGTCCTCATGCAATTTAAAAATAAACTCATCCGTCATAAAAATGTTCTCCTGGCTGTAACTCCAATAAAATTATTTTTGTAATGATTATGTTCCGTTTGGTTGACTTCAACAAAAAGTCGTATCAATTCGCCTATCACTTGTGTATACTATAATGTAATTATCTTCCGTGATGTAAGCAATGCATTTTATTTTACCGTATACGTTACGTGGTTGTTGTCCCGTGACGACATTCGTGGGGTAGATTTGTACACCACCTATCCCTTTGCGGTTAATTAATCCGTTCCTTGCCGACTGGGTTGGTCTAGTGGTAGCGTCTTCGCTTCCACGGTCTCGCTGAACGGAAGATCGCAGGTTCAAACCCTGCTCAGCCGAACTATGCAGATTTCACTCACCTACTCAGGACTAATGTCGTTACGGCAACCCAACGTTCCTCAGCAACCCAATATCTCTCCTGCCCAAGTCCCTTCTCCCTAGTCCAACGGTTAGGTGGAAGAGCAGGCATCATGGCCTGAACCTCGCCAAAAGATTTTTTTTTTTTAATATCGCCGCTCCACTCCCATTTACTAAGGTACGGGTTATTTCCACTGTAACGGCCATAATTTCCATGGTTACGCATTATTGGAGTCAAAATCTACAACACGAATTACTGTTTTTAATTGTCACTATGGACTATTTTCATGTATTTTATCCAAAATGTAACGTTACTTAAAAGAATCAAAAGTTAATTATGGGAAATTTATAAGTTATTGCAAGATAAATATGCTATAATAGCAAATAATTGCCAGCGTACAGATATAATTTTATTCTTCTAGTTGGTTCAATGGTATGTTAGCGTCTAAGTACTGTGCCAAAATTCATCTCGTTATTACTATTTTCATAGAAAGTCGTCTATATTTTTCTTTATAATTTAATTAATTTATCTTTAGCTGATATCAAAATATATTTTTATTGTTATATAAAGAGATTTACATTGTCTATATTATGCATCACATCTTCAAGTTTAATTAATAAACATAATTTCGAACTAATTAAACAGAGTATTTTCTAAAATAGGGGCAGGAAATTGTCTTTTTTTCGGTTGAATTTAAATTTATTTCTTTGTTTATGAGACAAGTATGAATTTCAAAAACAGCTAACCCTACTTTTATTAATTATTGGATATATATATA
>NNCF01129502.1:243152-253254 GCA_002313205.1 Laupala kohalensis
ACATATACATACAAGTAATAGTTTTTTAGACAGATTTTGTATGGGGTATAGATATCTTCCTAAGAAGTTACTAAATAGAGATGTAGTTATATTCCACAAGAATATTTAGAATAATGAGTTGACAATGCATAATCTTATCGTTCTATTCCCATCACCAGTGAATGTACTACGTCTATCCACTCCACTCCACTACACTACGACATACCCAATCACCTTTTGTTATCGTTGCATGCTGCGCATAATCGCATCCGTCCGTAAATAAGCTAGTTACCACTATAGGCGGAAAGCGCTTCGTTTCCTCCTCTGCGTCCGTCGTTACCTCTGATCACTTTGCCCCTTCCCAGAGCTATCACTATTTCCTCCTCTGCAACAGCTAACTGCTATAGGGACATCCTTGCTTTCACCGTTTCGGATACCCTTACTAGCACCATCTCTCCCGAAGTCACCATCTCCACGGACGCGAACCACGCTTTGGGGTTTAGCACTCTCGGCGTTTGATTTAATTACACGCGATGTGGCAGTTTAATTGGTCAATATAATATTGTGGTGGGGATAATTAAGTCGGTAAGGCAATTATACGCTTCTATGTGTGAGAGTTTGGCGAGCGAAGCCGCGGGAAATAGGGAAATGTGTTGGGGTTGTTGTTGCGTAAGCTTGGGAGAGGGAAATATTGGGGGGAGGGGGGTGCTTTTATACGGGAGGGGAGAAGAGAAGGAAAATGCGGTGTTTTGTTTGTGCCAGGGTGATTTATTGTCTCACTTCATGCGTTCCGACATTTATATTTTTCACCTAATGCTCAAGTTCTTTGCTTTTTCTTCGGTTGTTTTCGGAGAAGGTTGTCTGTAGCAATAGGTTGTTACCGATCGTCTAAACCATGAATCAATTTGAAATCGGGAATTATCTTGACGTATATCGACGGTCTAAGTGTATCGTTGGGGTAATTTTGTGGTGCAGTTATATAAAAAAAATGCAGGAGAATATAGTGTACATTGTGAGGCATTGTCAAAGTAAGATTGAGAAATAAATCAGACAAAAATACTCAGAGAAAACCTGTTGTTTGTTTGCCATGAAAATAGTATTGAAATGACAGAAATGCTGTCATATTATAAAATATTAACGAATGTTTACCAGGATTATAAGATTAATTCGCGTCAGAATTATCAACTCCTTCCCAATTATTATGAAATATAAGCTTATAATCGAGATACGTTTATTAATAGCGTAGTAAACTGTTAAAAACTAAAGCATGCTAAAATTATGAAGAGTGGGACGTTCCAGTTTTAAAGCAGTGAGGTTTAATTTAGCAAAAAATTTATTCTTGTCGTGTAATATGATACGAAGTTCTATTGATATGAGCCAGATATTCCCTCTGATATTTTAATATTTTTCTCTTCAAAAACTGTTTCTATCTCATTATCAAGATATGGTGTTTTAGAATTGTTGAAAGACATTCACATCATGTATCTAATGGAAGATACAAGCTGGTTCTATGAAAGAGCATTACGTAATAGTAATTTGGTAATTATATTCCATGGATCTACGTCTACCTGCTTTACACCGAACCAAGGCGTTATATTCATCCTAAAATTGGAAACAAAGCATTGTTTTTGCCGTGTAACTAATATTATCCGGGATTTTACGTGGTCCAGTCCTTACTCGGGTATATTTCACCGTGATTTATAACTTTAATTTCCATTTTTTAAAGAGGAAAGAGCTATTAAAGCAGGAAGGGAAGTAGCTGCACCAACCGGCGCGGAATCCAGTCAACACAATACGGCCGATCAGTCTGCCTACCCTGGCCACATCAATTCCGATTAAATCATAATTGCGAATCGAAACGAACGAGAGACTTGGCGAGTATTTCGCATGAGAAGAGAAAGAGCCGTAAAACAGAGCTCGTCATATCCGCACGCGTTTCGTAGAATCTAGATGAAATAAAAAGGACAAAAAGTGCAGTGGAGGGAGATTACCAATGACTGTTCCATATTTGTTTCCGGAGCAGTTTTCGAGATTTATCGAACTTTATATTCTTGCTAGTGATTTCAGCCGGAGGGTCGCGGCGGCGGTATTATGATCGTCGGCAGTGAAATTACTGCGTGACGTATTTTTGAATCAAAGAATAATTTGATTTTACAGCATTTACCGACATCGTCTCTCTGCGAGTAGTGTTTTTTTTATCTTTTCATGTTTTGTTTTATTGACAATGCAAACATTGAGATAAAATTATGCACGTTTTGTGGACCATCGTTTTTCCCACTTTAAATAGAAGGGCAACCGTTTTTTAACATGTTGAGATGAAATTAAAATAAGGTTTTCAAGCATCGAAAACAATTTGATTATAAGTATTATTTACTTAAGTTATAATACGGTTTTAAAAAGGTTTTCACTAAAAAGCAATTATTTTTTCTATTAATTCTCCATTTTGGTGAACGAATACCTGAGTTGTTGGATAGTACAATAAAGGATATTATTTTAGCATTAATTACTTTTCTTGGAATGAACGCTCTTACCTTCCTTGTAATCATGCTCAAGATCGATAAAGAACCAATTTCTTGACGATGGGACGCTCAAAAAAAGAAGTTTTTGAAATATGTTATCTTAAGTGAATTAGTAAACCATTTGACGAAGTTGTTTCGTTTCATTCATGATATTCTTTAGCAGAAAAGTTCCATATATGTTAGAAATATATCTACACATTGAAAATATTCCGTACCAGGTGGATATAAAATTTGATTTATTATTTTTGTATTTCTCCTTCATAACTCTACTGCTTTCACTCCCCAGACTGTCAGTTCTGTTCTCGTTTTTTATGTTCTAAAGAGGTTGTGCATTGTTTCGTGTCTTCTATGCAAAATACATCATCTCGTGTAATATTTATTTTCTATTATATTCATTCATCATACATTTGTTAGGGAGAAGAGTAGAAAACAGCCATATAAATAACAATGAAGACAGAGAGAAAAAATTATTCCTTCTGAACCAGGTTTAATCGATGGAATAGAAAATATGTATTTCTAAATAATGTAATATGCATACTGTGTATAGTGATATTACTGTGATATGTTTATATTTGTCTTACATAATTAATACTCTTTCCCAGAGAACATTACGCGATTCTTCTCTGAAACTTTTTCGTTTCCAATGTGGACCAAAACTATTGAATAGCAGAATTTAACAGACAGGACTCGTTTTACAGATTAAGAGACCAGCGTAATTCCACAAGCCTCCGTTTGAAATAAAGTGACTATATTTATTTGGCTTTTACGCCATTTATCTGCATCTCTGTGCAGTGACTATGACTGTGTTCTTATGATTCTTACATCTTTCAGTAGAATTTAAAAAAATATTATTTTAATGTTTTGATTGTTAAAACTTAGTCATAATAAGTGATTAAAGTGTTTGTAAATACACGTCTATGTTTTAAATTATATTCTATCAAGTGAAATGTTAAAAGTTACGTACTTTTTATGCTCTCAAATTTATCATTCCATTATTAAGTATAACTTTGTGCTGATTCGAAGATTTAATTACTTGTTGTGTTGCAATGGAGAACATTTTTCTCATTCTTTCTCCTTGGTACTCTTGCATTACTACATAGAATACGTGCATCATTACTCCACTGGGGACATTATTATATCACTCATCACATTTTTTAAGCAACAACATTCAACTAATAAATGCCTAAAATACTTTTCTTCAACATGATGCTAGTACGAGAAATGTAATGAATCAAGAATACAAAACTCCTGTGAGAAAACAAAGGAACGATTCGTTTTCGATCGATAGAATTAAAAATAAAGTTATTCGTATCATCCTTCCACTCACTTTTCTGGTACACAATGTTAGTGTGTTCAACACGAGCTTTCATCTCTCCGACTCTTCCGCAGTGGCTCTTTCTTCCAAACTTACTTTCTTGTCAGCCGCCCCCTGCATCGTGCACGGCATGCCGGCCTCCCGGCGGCGTGACGCGGAGACAGCCTCTATCTTCGCGTGATCGCCGTCGCTCGCTCCGTATGAAGTTGCCAGTTCTCGGGCGGCTATCTCCACACGAGGACATGAATACACGCACCAATTTCCACCACCCCACCCACTGGTTTTACTGTTTTCTTTGTCTTTTTACGCGAACCAGAAAGAGTGCATTTCTTTTTCACTGATGATTCTTGGAAGTTCAATGCCTAAGGGTTACAGGTGAGAGAGCTTTCTTGTTATTGAAAAATAGAACTTAAGCCACTCATTTGGTACACAATGTAAATACCCTTCTACTACAATTAACGTCCATTATATACTCAAAATAAATACATAAATAAATAGATAAATAGATAGATAAATAAATAGATAAATAAATAAATACTTACGACGGACGAATACTATATGTTTTGTGGTATGAATTTTTACGTTGCTACTCTATGTTGAAATCGCCATCAAGTGTTACAAATAAATAATTAATCGTTGTCATTTGCAACACACGACGACTACTGCAACATAAAGTAGGTAGGTTGTGAATTTTTTATTACAAAATACATGTTATTCGTCCGTCATAAGGATATAAGTCTTTATTTATCTTAAATACCTTTCTATCCATATTTGGGTGACCGGGGGAGGAGGAGGGAATCTGGAGGATGCACACGTTACATACAAAACCAAATTTATATCAATTTAAAAAAAAATAGAATCCAGAGAACGAATATGCCGTAAAACGTCCATCCTTTCAAAAAGCAGAACCCCATGTTCCATTGAGAGTGACGTTTTGGAAAATATAATTTTGGAGCTCTGGAAGGCGACTTTAATGCTAATGATTACTCTAAAATGAAAACGGCGATCAGGAGACTTACAGTTGAAATATACACTTACCAACATCTAATATTATATCAAGGTTGTCGTAATTATAAGAAAAATTGAGACTTTGATATTTCTCATGCCAAAGAAGTGGGGAACAAACATTTTTGATTCGCGTCTAGAAATACGTTCTGTATACATTGAGAATAAATGACGCTACGGCAGTTCTTGTGACCTTAGGCGGTAAACAGTTTTCAATATTTATTGATTTCGAGAATAATAAATTTAGCTGAAATGCAATTAGATTTGATGCATGAAGTTGAAATGTAAAATAAACGTATTTCACCAAAATTCTTTGGCATTGAAAAGTTCCAAGAATTGTTTCAAGTCTTATATGGCGTTTCACATCAACGAGTTAGGGAATAATGGTTGCTTTGAAAGTCTAATGATTAAACATTCATCGTTTTAACAAAACATTGTTTTAACAAGACATATTTGACGTTGCCAAAGCTATTTTATGCACTACATATACAACATGTTGCTTTAAATTATTTTATCGAAATTAAATACGCCAGATACCAAAAAGTTTTCAGATTTATTCGAAGACCAACATTACGTTTTTCCAAATACAACTTAACACACCCTAACTGGTGTGGTTCAAGCAAACATTATACCTTAAGTAACAACAAAACACGGGAAATTCACCACGTCGACGGTCAACCGCGACAATGACGTCGCGAAGATTTCCCCGTCGTCGGTAGAGCGAAGCACGAAGTATCAAAAAATGCAGTTAGATAAAATCGTATCATAGGATGAATAATTTATTCATCACGATCGTATCTTTCATTAATTTATAATGTCTGAAACTGAGTTGAAATCACCTTTAATTTGTATCGGAGTGTTTTTAATGAGTTTTATAAGGGTTTTAGTTAAAGGAAAATTTAAAAAGACACATCATTAACTTACATGGAATGTAGAAGGACTTTTGTCAAAACCTTTTTGCCAATGCAGAGAAAATTATGTTTAATATTTAAGGAANACTTTTGTCAAAACCTTTTTGCCAATGCAAAGAAAATTATGTTTAATATTTAAGGAACACTAAAGAAATAACCAAAGAAATATAACCCTTATGACAATATTTGACCGCATACATTCAAATTCCATTCGTGGTATTTAGTTTGCCTACAAGAAAAAACTTATCTTCTTGTCTTTGCTGAGATACTACTGGAATGCCATAGATTAGGTGAGGAGGTTATCGATGGAATACTAGCAAGAAATTAAGAGGGATCTTCATTACATATTTAATTTTAATTAGTAATATTTTGTAGAGCAGCATTGGTGACAGACATGCATGTCTCTGATCAGTGCTTCAAACAGGGATATTGAAACAGGCAACTTTCTTTGAATTGAGGTACATACCCTGCGTTTTATCTACCATCAAGCAAACATTTGTACCTCTTCTATTAAGAGAATTTATCATCACACAATTCCCATGTTCACATCGTCATTTGAGTCGCTGTAGCCTGCATAACAAATTGTTGATTCAGTTCCCTTGCGTGAGAGATGTTCAGGTGCATTGCGTCGTGCACCGCCTCAGAAGAGGGAGTCATTACCTTCCATCAGCGGGACAAGCGCTTTTGTTAATGGACACCACCTCCTTGTGTTGCTGATGAAGGTCGCGTGACTCCGCGCGCCTTTATCTCCTATCTCCACCTGAACGAGCGCACTGTAATTGGCACAGGGGATGCGCGACCGCGATAAAAACGCTACCCCATATCAATGTTTGCCTGACCCTTTCTTTTTTCGTTCTCTGTGCGCGTCACGGCGTACTACTCGTGACGAACTCACAATTGTATCGTCTCTATTGTTAAGTTATAAGGATTGTGGTGTTTCCCATTCATTTTGTCATTACCTTGGTCTTTTATTGATCCACGAGTTAAGTGCAAAAAATAATTTTTCTTGTCGAAAAATAATTTTGAGAGAACTTGAGAGCATAATATGAAAACATTTTTGCAATTTTATGAAATTATATTAATTACATATATTATATACTACTTGAGAAAATAATAATTCATCTGAATCAGAATGATGTTCACTACTGTGAAACTATTTGTGAAGATAAAATTATATGTGGTCAATTATACAATTATTCTGATCATTTACCATTCACCTGAAAAATTGTCCCGTAAAAATTTATCATTCTATCAATTTTTCATCACTTTTTTTTTTGAGATACTAGGTTCAGGACTGCCCTTACTTCCAATTACATTTACTATAAGAATAATACACACCAGTGTTTTCACACTTGAAGTAAAGGTGACCCAGAAGACTTACAGGAAAGCTGAGGGCTATTGAATTCGATAAAATTCAAGTACAATATGATTTAAGTGATACACAAGATATTGTTAATGGAAAAAAATTATTAGTAAAAATATTTTTGTAAACATAGCCTCACCATATGCATGCTTACGCGCGTAGTTTTCATTCAATAGAATATTGGTTTTTCAAACTAAATATCTTTAAAAGATTAACTCTTTGTATTTTTGGAACGTAAAAAAACATTTAGATGCGGAACACGTGCAGAATCTAATCTCGATAACCACTATTCAAGTTCCTTTCCCGATAACGGCTGATAAACCAATCCACCGCAGCAAACGTATCCAACAAGATGCAACGATACGAGCACTTCCACACCTTCCCTCATAATCTTCCACTCTCAGAATCCATGACAACGGCATGTTTCCTGCATCTGGTAACTCGGCGCAGGACATATAGACTCGACGATACTATATAATGTGCTGTAGAGAAACACTGAATCATATTTTTAAGCTCACAACTTCCAACTGGTGGAGGAGTGTTTGCATTGCCAACGGGCAGGTGAAAATTGCGACGGACCGGACCTCCTGCTTTGACCGCTAGTATGCTGTTCACTGCACCACCCACGACTACCAAAGCCTCTACATTATCTTTTCCGGTGAACCATGGACACATCATCACAGTACGACACTAATACCGGGATTATGTTGCCACAATACGGCTCACTGTGCTGGAAGTACTTGTACCCGGTTTCCACGACCCAACATGTTAGAAACCATTTTTACTCACAACTACTGCGGAGAGAAGTTTGCATCTCATACGGCGAGTTGAGAGGAGTTTAAGGACGAATTTCATGACATCCAATTACATTTACTATCAGAATAATAATTATATACACCCGTGTTTGCATACTCCAACTTGACCGTTGACAAAATTTCACTTGACCGTTGACGATTGAACCAATTGTTCACGACTTGAATTTCGAAAAGCACACCTAGGTTTCTTGCTGTTAGAACGCAAGAAATGTTGAATGTTTTCTCTCTTATAAACAAGGCATCTGGAGTCATCCTTAGGCATCTGGAGTTAATAATTAGAGCTCTGAGCTGCTGGTTGGATGACTAGGGTGCGAATCTTGTGGTGCCGAGACACGAAGATAATACATCAATACATAAATAGATCAAGGAAAACATGTTTACATCAATAGATAAACATGTTTTCCTTGTACTTTTTAAAAATTTATGATCAAAACGAATTTTATATAAAAATTCACTGAAGTTATTAAATACCAATCCTGACAGCGTTCTAATCTTGATAATAAGGTTAGAAGTTTAGTACTTTACTAGGTTAATACCAAAGTTCACACTAACTTTATCCTTTGAGATATTAATATTATCACAGCATGTATAATGTTTTTGTCCCTAGATTACCACCGTTACAATTTCACTAATATGATTAGTGAAATGCTATTATTCCTTCTGCTCTTCCCTACAGCATTAATCAGTTGACATATCGAAACTGACGCCTATTATTAGACAGTGTTTCCTTTAGTTGCGGGAAACTGCAGTAAGAAAATTCGATTACTTAATAACAATTTTTAAGGGGCCAAAATTCAGATCATAGGACTTACTCTCCTTTCATAACTTAATTTTTGAGAAAACGATATTTAGAGAGGGAGAGACTTGTTACCAGAGAAGTAAAATGTGAGAACTTTACATTTGTCAGCTGCATCTCATTCGGTTTGGACGAAACATTGTCTCGTACTCTTGTTCGGTGGAAGCAAATACGGTCCCCTATTTATAACTACCGACTTGGTGACTAAGTCGGTTTCTGGTGACGGTCTTCTTTAAAACCAAAGTTCGTAACCCGGGTAGGGTATAGGTGTTTTCATCACTTGTTGTGATACCAGTGGAAGACATCCAACACTTGCATCTAGATCATTAAAATCACCCTCATCTCCATTGTTTCCTTGTGTCCACGTCAAAGGTTTTCTGGAGTTGCTTATACGTTCCGCGCGAAGTTTCAGACCAGTCTGCGGACTGAAAAAATATATAATATATCACTACTACTTCTGTCTACCATCGTTAACCCCATCAAACCACCTGCTCCATCATAAAGATTAATAGACTATTTAACATAATCTGACTTTTCCCATCGCCATGGTCCGTATTTCTCCCAATATGTCTTCTTTCTATTCGCAACTGTGTTAATCTCTCCCACCATGTCAGTGAAGCGTTGTCTGCGCAGTCTTCCAATTTCCTGTTTTCCTCCCATCGTCTCCAACGTCATTGGCAGAGACATCGCTGCTCTTTCGGTCGTGACTCACTTGGAAATCAAGACCCGGAAATTGACGTTATAAAGTGCATCAAGTAATGGATTTCAATAGAACCTTCTGTTATACGAGGGAGTTATGACCGTCCAGGGAAGATCGCATAGCCCTTCCATAAAGGTAGAAGTACCGGTGGTTTTACCGGTGTCGAAGATGGTTAGGGTGCAAGAGACTATGACTGATAGTGATGCTCGGATGTGAAGAGAGAGATGAAAGAGATGTGGAGGAACATTGTGTGGTGTCGGAAAGAGCAGTATATTCGAAACGTAATGAAGAGCCGAGGATCGATAGGATTATCGTCTGCCAGACGAAATGACTGCTCATAATGGCCTGAGTTATATGAAATGGGTTCACCACTGCTCCCCTTGAGCAAAATTTAACGAGAAAATGTTTATATCAATGAATCAATTCATATTTGATCACAGCGTATTGAAATCAAATTAGTATTTATTAACATGTCATTTAGACGGTCAGTATAAAAATGTTGCCAAGATAATAAATATAAAATTATTCAAAACCACATTAAACATCCATTGATTACTTTAACAAATATCATATTTTTAATATAATTTTTGGTGTCTTAAATTGAACACTTCAGGTGAATAGAATTTACCCTTTAATTTGAAACTTTATAATTGAAATTTTGTTTACTCGCGTGCGAGCAGAAACGTTTCTCTCGCGCTT
>NNCF01129502.1:253727-292883 GCA_002313205.1 Laupala kohalensis
GGAGAAAAAGACGAATGATAGACGGGATTAATATAGTTATTCGATACAGTAAATGCTTCATTATTAGAATTTACATACTTGAGAATATAAGAAATTTATTTTCACATTTTTGGTTAATTCAAAATATTTGAGAAATTTCTGAATAAAGTGGCGGCAATTATGACAAATAATTAGTTTTCGTTGTTCGGAACACGCAGAAGAATTATGAAAGCTATGTTGGTGGAAGTTTAAAGAATTCGGATATGGATGTTGTCTGGTTGTGAGAAGCGATCTGGGTGGCCAGCTGGTTTTAGGTATGTGTCAAGGGAAGGAGCTCTCAGAGATGACACGACAAAAACATTTTCAGTCGAGGTATAAAACAAAATAAAATTTAAGTGTTATTGCGAAGGTCTGTGTTTGAAATTGGAATAGAAATTTCTTAAGTGAAAGAGACACGAAATTAGCTGTCTTCAATAATTGAAGTGTGTGGAAAAATGATAAACAATTCTTGAAGGGACGACAAGATAGGAATGCTAACTTCATCGGTTCGAAGGGACGCGTTGTGGTCTGTGCACGTGTCCTGGCCGCTTTGAGGGGTGACGTTAATGTGTCACAAGGCGAATTATGAATTTTGGGGAGCCATCTGGCTAGAGTCAACGAGAATGACACAGGGATACTTTGTTTAGCAGAACTAAGAAGAAAGGCAAAATAGGCCTTGTATAAATAACAGTCGGGTTGAACCCAATTAGAAATTTCGTGCCAGCGAGCAATATTCGGAAACGTAGTGGTGTGGGAAAATGACCATTCAAAGGAATTTTTGGGGGCTTGTAGTGGAAAGAGGTGTTGGTGAGATTTGCCAGATCTTTCTAAATAAATTGGTTTCGTTGGGACGACACTCATAAAATTTTATTATTTAAGTTAAACGAAATGTCAAAGCTAATAGGAATTTTTTGGAGGATAAACAGATTGTCGGAACTCGTGAAAGGAACTCGTGAGTATTAACAAATACTGCTATTGGCTGAGAACCTTTCTACGTCATTTGGTGACTGACCTATTAGAGATACCTCAAGGGTAATAGAAATCGATTGCCATTGGAGGACAGAAATCATGACGTCAGAAAAAGGAGGAGTTAATTTCTAAGATTTTTTGGGACCCTGGCGGGGAGAACAAGTATAAAATAACGAACGCTACAGGAACACGCTCTTATGATTGTGGTTCAGATTTGCTTACTCTCTGATGATTATGGTTCAGATTTGCTTACTTGCTTGGTATTGTTACTCAGACTTTCGGTTCACGTGGTCGTTTGATCAAAGTTCGGTCTCGTTTGTGAATGACGAGGTCGGATATTCTGATTGTTGAAATCAAACTTAACTTTCGTGAGCGAGGAACGTTTTCTTTGGAACATGAACATCTCACAATCTTGGTGATTTGTTGTTCTATACCATGTGTCATTACGAGCATGTCACATGTTGATCATTTGGCTTGAGTTGATCACAANTTGGAATTTTAAACCTACGCTGTTGATCAGTTATAAGTTTCGGTCGCCGGCGTGCTACGAGCACCTATGAATTCGAACATGCAACACTTCATCGATTAAGAACTTTAATAAATGTCATCGAGTGCGGTGTCTTCCTCAATGGGATCGGAAGGAGATAGTCATATCTTGCGGTATGCTGAGCGGGTGGTCGTCTGCTTCCAACTCTGATGAATGGGAGAATTCCGAAGGCCTGGCGATAATCACGAATGGCGTACTGGTCTGACATCACTTCATGTGGCTACTGATGGTCTACCTTGGATGTATTATAATTAAGGTAATTACTGACTGGTTGCATCCAGTATTTCGTTTATAATTCGCTGCGAGAAGAACCAGTGAATTGAACTCTTATGTCTGGGTTATTGTTTAAAAACACTTGTGGTTCAAGAACATTAATCGACAAGGACATTAAAGATAAACATTAATTGTTTAAAAAAATCATACTCTCAATTGCCTAGCTTAATTGATTCTTGACTGGAACAATTGTCTAACCATTATCATAATTGTTTGAAGAGAGTATTCTTTCATTATGCATGGTCATTGTGATTTTGGGGGAACATTGAAAGGGTATATGTTGGGGAAAGTGCTTGCGTGTGAAAAAATAAGTAAGTAAGAATATTGTATAATTTGGATGAATAAATAAAATTAAGATCAATTTTACACAGTGTTGTGTTTCCTTCTCGAAGGACAAGGTATATTTTACGATCTATTAGATGGGCCGAACCCTATATGCCCTAGTTGTTTGATCGAGCAGCGGAAGCTGACTTCAATGAGCCAGGTAAGTGCTAACGATCTATTAGATTGATCGAACCCCTGCTCCTTTGGTTTTCTTTAAAAAAATGTTATAATACTTGGAAGGAAAGTAAAATAAATTTAATGTATCACATGGATATATTCTCGTTTTGTATGTAACTATGGACCACGATAACTCTGGCACAAGTGAGATGCAATTCTGCAAATTCGCCTGCCAGTAACAAGTGAATAACTTAGGAAAGAACGATGTTTAAATATAATTATGATTATGTGGTAGATCAGGGATGGCCACAGCTGTCCGTCGTGGGACGTTTGCCCGCGCAAACATTACATGGTCATACTGAGGGCAATTCCTATCAACTGTATCGCTGAGGAACCACCACTGCTTATCATTATCTTATAGCAATCACAGTGCTGCAGGTTGTTTCGTGATCGGTTATTTTATAGAAGCGGAAAACTATCTCGACAAGTTCGCCTCATAATGGTATTCATCGAAGATATCATCGTTATATAATTCAATACATTGAATTGAATATTAAAGATTTCAAGACTCGTTAATGGAAAATATTGTATCTGAAGAGGTAGTGAGAATTGTTTTGTTATTTTCATAAGAATATCTTGTTCTTCCTATACGATTTTATTTCCTTTTTATTTATTATTTTGTGATCAATTTATTTTGTGGTATTTGATGTTTTGGAGATAACTAATTGGTTTGCATTAATATTGAAATCTTGAGTAATAATTTCAAAAACGTTTAGGCATTAAAACGTTCATTTAAGAGAAACAATTAGAGTCTTGCATCTCGATTCTTGGTTGAATATGAAGAGTGAGAAAATAATTTTCTGCAATTTTCGATCTCAAGATGAAATATAACACCTGGAAATGCAAAGTAGAGCCTCTCTCTCAATGTTCTCAGTATATTGTTACTCAGAGAATTGTTTGACTAATTTGCTCTGCTCCATGAGTATCTCTGTTCTTAAGTTTTAAATTCTGCTTTATATCCAATTGGAAAGCTCTACAAAGGGGAACATGTGCTCTGCGTGTATATAGGGCAATATCTATGGAACTTAGCATAAAATTATACGATCGAACGAATTAACATCACGATAACATTGATATTTCATTATTATGTTTAAGAACATGAATTTATGAATTATTTTATTCAAGGGATAAATATAACCTTACATTTTCTTAGAACTGATTAAATAATTTATCATTATTGGAATTAAAGTTGTCTTGTTGCGTTGGGAGTATTAACAATAACAATAATTTCTCTTCAGTCAAAGAAACCACCATTCAAAACTGAGAATTCATTATTCAGAGAGTTCAAACATGTTGGTTGCGGTTACATTTGGATTTAGTGCTCTAATTGAGTTAGTCTTATAATCATTAGATTAAAACACTAAAATGTCAGAAATTGATATACATAGAATTATATGTATTGTTTTTGATTTAAAATTAAAAAAAATACATATACTTTACTGACTCTTTAAATGAAATAACTACTATGATTGTTGATGGTGATTGTAGATAATTGTTGGTGATGGTTCATCTTACGGAGAAAGAACTTATTTTCAAAAATAGACTGATTTTCACAATTTTAATGTCACGATTACATCAGAAATTTAGTTTATTTTATAGAAAATTTCCCATAGTATTTTTTAATTACTTTTATCTGTATGTCACCGGATTAAGAAAAGATATATCACTTTTTTAGAGGTGTGATGCATAAACCACGAAATCGTTGCTCTCGGCTGCCATGATTTTTCATACTCTTGTACATTTCAAACGAGTCAAATGAGTTCCTGAATATTATTTCTTCTATACTTAACTGATAGATACAAATTAAATCGCTTTCTTTATCCTTAATATTTCATGAAGCTGTGTTACTAAACAATAAAAATAAAGGATACAATTATAATTTTTCAATGATTTGACGAACTTGGAGCGCTAGTTTCACCTTTCAAGAATCAGTTCGTTTGGTACCCTAAAATCTATAAAACGATATCAGCTTAGAATGAACAAAATTTTCAACGTAATGAGTTGAAACGTAAGGGACCGTGATGTTGGAATGATAAAGTAATGGTTAATCTAGCTTGCGCTTTAGCCGTCACTTGGCGGCATAGAGAACCCCCAATCGAATATTTCTCCCTGTGAAGTCAACTCAGACCAAAGCGAAAAATTAACTAACCTCGTATGAGGCACACAACCTCACGTATTCGGCTGTAAAGTAACTATTCATCCACTCCGAGAGCATACCATATTGGTTAATTAAATTCCTGTTGCTATCAAAGACTGAAGTGATTCGGGATGCGACTATTGTGTATACAAATTCGAGTAATCGCCAATCATTCCATCCGTTTGTCAGAATTCAAAAGTAGTTTTATAATTTGCGAAGAGTAGTTCATCATTTGAATGATTGTTTCCACGCAAAAAAAAAAATGAATACTCGTATGAGATATTGACTTGATAATCTATTTGGTTGTCTTCTGAAAATACGTTGTCCTTATGGATAAAAAACGACTTTATAATAAAGATTTTCGCACTTTGATAAAGGCTACATTTTGCATTTATGTGAAAATACATAATTCACAACCTCAATTTTTCATTTTGTATTTACCAACACATTGAAAACGTCCTGATGTGGACAGAAGCACATATGAAAACTTCAGTATGCGATGATAAATTATACAAAAAAGAAAAGAAAAAGGTCTTACTATCAGAGGAATCGTCTCTCTTTGATTCGAGTTTACATCTACTATATGGCATCAAGAGGATCCCACTCACTACGGGAGTATTTGCATCTCGTAGTATTAGGTGAGGGGATTCCCCTCGTGAAGAAAATTTGTGTGGTAAAAATTAGGATATGCGTGACTCGATCCGCGGTGCTTCAAATCCGTATTCAAACTACTACGCTACGGTAATATATGTGAAAGAGAAGTCACTTATTACCGTCGTGGGTAAAACTTAGTTAAAATTAAACTTTTAACTGTTTTTAGTGCGCAGAATTAAAATGTGTCGCTCATTTCATGAAATTTGCTACGAACTGTAGCTAGAACGCTTGAGATAGAAAATCCTCCGGATTGCGACTACCACTTAACAGGAATTAAGTTACGCAGCCATTCGTGTGCGCTAATCTTCATGGACAAGACGTTTTCATCCATTTTAATTAATATTTAGGACCATAAGTAAGTTTAAATCTTCTTCTTAATTTTTAAATCTTAAACCACACTTCGGTGCTCGCTGTCTTGTTTAGAATTTCTCCCTGCCTGCACTATTAATTGGAAGCGAGAGATCAATCAATACGAAGTCGACTCTCACTCGACACAATGAAATGGATTTTTTTTTTAAATCTGACGCGTTATAGTGAATTCAATTAAACGATTTCATGTTTCATTTCACGGTCCTCAGTTTATGTATTTTTCCGGACATCTTCTCGAAGATAACAAGAAAACGGTCTTATTTCACGATGCTAAGGAAATTATTTATATTTCCACTCATGCTAAGGAAATTAATCTTACTCTGAGAGAAAATTGTGAGATGATAGGATGAAAGTAAATTATAGAGGAAAGTGTGAGGATATTATTTTCAGTGTATTCAGATTAAGGCAATAATTTATCAGCTTATTAATGTTTTCAATAAATTTACGAATCCATAAAAGCGTTTCATATGATATCGCTAATAATTCTAATGCAAAAACATGATTACATCCTATTATTTCTTTTTATAGTTTAAGAAATCTTTTACAAAATTTTATTTTTTGTAATATTATGATTAATTTATTAGCAGTTTTTGTTTGTTATCTGTATACTTCTGACAAAAATATTGACAAAAGCCACGTTTACCTAGCACCAGCTCCTTCATATTTATACATCTTCTTATATACGTAACTAAGATACAATTCTCTCCTCCATATCCCTACAAATAACTTTCGTAATTTTTCTATAATCACTCATAACTACATTTTGAAATAATTTTCACTCAGGTGAAAATGGCGACGAGTCGGGAATCGAATCCGGGGCCCCAGCTTAGATCGCGGGAATGTTAACCACTTTAAGTTTCTACAAGTTTATACCATTTCCACTATTTAGCTTTCCACAACTGTATATTATTTCCACTCAGGTCGATTTGTGACTTGTCATCGTTTTTATCTGGCCGAAAATTAACATACAGTTTCTCCACGAGTAGTATACGGGATAAATATACACATAGCATAACTACATTTTTTTGTATACACGAATGAGCGAATTAATACCTACAGACGAGTTTTCTGGAGGTTTGTCTTCTCGAGCCCTGTACTTCATACTAGCACGAGTATTCTTCCTAGAACGAGTATTCTTCCATCTTCGATTTTTCTCTCTCTATAATCGCATCGGGCAGCCCAGAGTTAGCAATGGTGATTACTGAACGTGACACCTTGCATCAACGCAATTGATAATGTGGCACAAATATTTTGGTAAAAAGTGTGGAGTGAAGGCTAGAAGTGTCAGAATTATTTTTGATATATAGCTTAAAAAGACCTGTTGCATGTACATATTTTCATAAACGAGAAAGAATTCTGTACGATATTTGGATGTTCCGATGAAACGAGTAACATTATTCAGCTATTAATTCATTGAAAATTATCTAGGACGGAGTTATTATGGCACACAAGATTTAATGACACGAGTTCAAAGTTGTTGAGAAAAATCGAACAAATGATAGGATATTTTAGAAAGAAAGAAAAAAAGGATTACAAACTCTTGAAATTAGTATCGCAAAACGATTGAATTAATGAGCTACTTCTGGAAGATTAATGATCGACTTTGTTGAATTGAAATATAGAACATACAAAATATCTTGAATAGCGGATAACCTACAGCGAGGTTTTTTATAATATTTTGTTCAGTATAGCAACATTAATCTGAAATGTAGAACTTGTGTAAGGATTTCGGGATAGTTTAAGGAAATATTTAAGAAATTATACTTTCTACTACTATTAACATCCATGATAATTTGTTATTACTTGATCACCTGACAACGGCGTAAATCCACGTCGAAACCACTGAAACATGCAAAACCACTGAACATCCTTTCTCACATACGTTTTTCCATCTGCAGCATAGAGTGACAAAAACATTGTGAAAGTGTATTGTAAATGTAATTTCGTTGTAGAAGGAAATTGATGTATTTTCGTATCTGCAGTGCGTTTGCTGTCCTCCTATGTATTTTATTATTATTATTATTATTATTATATCTTTCATTACAGTTTACGATTCCGTCGAAATCTCGCTTATTGTTTCTACAATGTGAAAGAATTTACAGATTTTAATAAAATAATTTTTCAATATTCTAATAAATATTGTTTTCCATATGACTTCGGATGATGTGGGTGATGATAATACCTCTTATCACGCCATTGTTATAGTAATCTAGATAGTGATTAAATTCCTTTTTTCATGCATGTTGTTTTTGCTTCTTTTTGTTTATAATTGTTTATTTCTAACTGTACGCAACCTTGGCACAGTTGTGTACATTATTTCTGTAGCCCCATCCTGGTCCGGTTTTTCTCCGGTTTTACTTCGGGTACTGGCGGATTTTCCTTGGGTGGGAATGTTATTAATACTTTTGTTTTATGTTTCGAATTTTTACTGCACAAATATATACATTTTTATTTGGAATAATAAGTGGATATAAGTACGTATTTATTTAAATAATTTATTTTATAAATATTAAATCCTTACTGTCCTTGATCGGAATTGATGGGATGTCCCTTGTTTGTTTCCGGAGAGTAACTTAGTTTATTGCTCCCCACATAGTTCAGTTATCAACTGATTTTGATAATAAAAGATATTTATTTATTTATTTATTTAATGTTTTACAATTATAAACGGCTCTAGGCCGGAAATCAAACTTGGTCACTCCCACGACTTGTAAAAGAGATCTAGATTTCTATTCGCGACTCTTCGCTATTTACATCTGATCTTAGTTGTGACATCTCTTCTTGCATGTATAGATTCGCCGAAGAAATGTAATATTAATATGAATAAGCAACGTGAATTACCTTCAAACTTTGAAAAGCGCATTGCAAAACTGTCACTTGATTAATGATGAAAACCTACTGGCTCGAACTAAGCGTTAGCAGAGTATTTCAATGAATGACATTGAAGGAATATTACTTGTATTTGCATTTGAAACTTTATCATTGCTACCGAAATATTCAGAACAACTTTAGATTCTGAAATCAATTTCTTCCTTGTTCTTCTTTAAGCAAAGGGACGAATCAAGAAAAGAGAAAATACAATTCAAATGCTTTCTTATAGCTACAGTTTCAGGAATTAATTTTATTTGGAACATTTCACGAATACAGAAAATAAATTTACTTTAATTATAAAAACTAGAATAATTTAAATTACGTTTTACCAATATAAGACACTATTGAAGTATATTAACAGATGAAGTGGTTAAGATATTCTTACCTAAAATCTATACCCACAATCATGCTATCTTCTTTGATTCTTGTCACTTCCTTCTTTTTTGTAGAAGTAATTTTAGCCTCAACCTAACTTGGCGTTTTATGTGTATATTTGGGTGAATCAAATATAAAACACCGAAATTCGTAGTTTGTTATATTATGAAATATATTCCTCCAACTCATATCATCAAGGAATTCCTCATTCAATGAATTCGCAATGAACTGACATGCATATAGCTTAACTCATTCTTTCTTTTCTTATTCGTCCTTGAGATGGAAAGCAAGAAAACATTAAATTGTTCGTCGATTCGCCTTCTATCGGAACAGATTCCCCGTAGCTTGGTTGTGCTGCTTATGAAGCGATTCTCTCAAACGCCGCCGCCGCCGCTGACGCTACCGTCGCTTTATGAAGTCTTGAGGAAACTTCCGCGGCAGAGTTTGTGTCGCGACAATCCCGGCGGGAAAAGTCGCGGCCCCGTCCGGCCAAAAAGTAGCGCGAAGTGGACGGAGGAAAGGAAAGCCGCTAAGGCGACGCGAGGTACATCTCGTTTCACTGAATCCTTCCTCTCGATTCACGGTCTCTCCGCGTTTCTGTCGTTTCAAACTTCGCTAAATGTTTGGCGTATATTTTGAATTTTAAACAACATGTTTTGCATATTAAAGTTGTCGTCTTGTCGGAAGGCAGGCGTTAATTCTACGGAAAGTTTTTAGAGAGAAAATCGGATGACGCTTGGAGTTTCCTGGGAATCTGTTTGGAGGCGAACCCGTTCGCATTTCTTGAAGGTACTCTCACTGCTATTAAGGTGTCCTTGGATGATGCGATGTTGATTCACGTTTTATACAATTTTAATGAGGAAAAATCGAGAAATAGACCATTTTAAAGTTGTTTTCTCTGTGAGTCGGATTGATTTATCTGCTTAGCGAGTTGGCTTGATATCCGAAAATAGGTATACATCAGTGATATAATTAATAATTAATAAAGGGAGCAAAATGCATGGAACTTGTTCCTTTGTATAATGTATCAGTTTGATGTTATAGAATGCACAATCGCAATTCAGTATTTCCATTATTACCTCATTGTGTAATATATTAATACATTTGCGAGTATTTATTTTCCCGTATGAATCTTTAAAACCGAGCTCTCTCTTCAGTGTTTATAACGTTATGATATTTCATGTTTTTTTCATATGTAGCTAGTTACACGAATTGCGTCATCCTTCATTGCACTAAGAAATATCGAACTATTGATTTCATAATGTCAGAGGGGAACTTAGCAATCAAAGAACCGTATCATTTTATTTCTCAGTAACTGCCCTTGCCTATTACTGACCCATCGATTGGGTCCCAGTGGGGAGGGAGTAACTTTCCAGAAAAAGAAGGTGACAGAGTGGGGAATTGGAAATCAAATGGAAGAGGATGGAAGCAGAGGAAATCACGAGTTGATGTGCTGTCTGAAGGGAGGAAAAGAGACAAGAACTGAAAGTGGAAAAATACTGAACGGAAACGGACTGAGGAAATGAAGATGAAAGGGGCGTAATGGAGAAAGTGAGGTTGGAGACTGCTGTTTTGAAGCAAAACAAAATTAGATGGAATGATTCCGGAAGGAAGAATTCAAACATTTGACATAACTTGGGGAAAACATCACGAACATTTCAAAACTATGGTGTAATTTGAATAAAAATGTAATGTTTCTTGAAAGATCGAAAAGAGCAGATAAAATACTTAATATTGAAAAACGTTCTTTTTAAAATAATGTTTTAGATCAAATTAACAGTTGTGTGATCCACTTTAAACTAAGAATAATAGAAAGAGGAGTCGAATGCGATGATAGCGTTTGAAAGTTGGATAAAATTATTAGAAATATATGTTAAACAAGAAGTTAATTGTGATGGGCTGCAAAGTTATTAGCTAATTGTGCCAACAAAGAAGGAAAATATACAGTATGAAAAACAACTAAAAGTTAACTTAGTAATTTATAATTCTCACAAAATAATTCAAATTTTGGCGGGTCGATTACGGGTCGAGCGGATTATTGCGGGATTCTTGTGACTTAAATTTTTTTTCTTCTAATCTCTTCAGTTAGTTACATTATGAAGATTTTTGAATTAAACAATATAACTATTGTACTTAATTAGAATAGAGCCAGTGTTCAGCAGTAGTGTTTGTTTATTAGACAATTTTCACAAAAATAAGCTTTGAAATCGTACGTTACATATTTTGAGGTGAATTTACCATCATATAAAATAAAATATTGTGTGTTTAAGAAGAGCATTTATTATCTTGGATGGCCTGTGACGTACCGTGTGTCTTTCAGTTTATTTGCGTTTTTAGCGAACACTGAGCTGATAATTTTCACCGTAAATCTAGAATCTACCCAATTTTAAGGAAAATAATTGAAAGCTTCATTCTTATTTCGATGTTTGGCCCTTGGATATAAATTCCGTACTTTTCACTGTGAGCGATTTGGGAATTGAATTACCTGAGAAATTTGTAGGTATTTATTTCGAGCCGTACTAAAAGAAAAATACTTACTATTAGTGCTATCGAATCACTGTTGGACTATTGAACATGTTGAATGAAATATTAAGTTTACCTCATTGTTTTATTTTATCGGAATTCATCTTGTTTATGTTATTTTTTTCGAAGGATTATACACACGAAGTAGAATGTGTCCCTCCTCCATGAACATGAAAAAACATAATGTATTAGGTGACGGTGAGTTGTTGAAAGAGTTTTTCTCTACACAAACATAATGCCTAATTTTCGAGTCTCTGCTAGTACTTCATCGTGACTTGATGTGCTTATTTATAAAAGTATAATTAAATTGCGGACGGATAGCATACATGACCTTCGTTACTCTAGCGCATTTTGTCCATTCGACTGTGAGTATTCGTCTCTCGCTGACCTTACTAAAAAAAAATTGGATCCGCCATTGTAGTGTTGAGAATGAAGTATAGTAATCATACATTATAGTGCATGAGTGAAATATCACTACTGCAAGATTGCTAGTGGTATTCGAATAGAGCATAAAACAGTTTTGAGTGTATGATTGCAATGCTTATTGATGTAAATCCATAGTTGTCGATCTACTTTTTGTGTGAAAAAGAGAAAAAGAAATAATGTTGAAATTCTATGAACGCAGATATTTTCCCGGAATACATAGAAAATGGTTCGTACCAGACAATTAACAGTGTTTGTTGCATGTTTTTTTTCTCGATCTTTGAAAAATCCACGATTTTGTCATTGCATAAACAGTCAGAAGGAGAGGGAAAGAGCATGATGAAACCCTTACTCATTATCCCTTTGCCATGGATACGTTATAGGGAAAAGAGGTTGGGAAAGAAGATAGCTGACTTTTTAATTATCTCCGGACACAAATATGAACGTTGGATAATGAGTCCTGTGGACCCACCAAAATAATTGAAATAATGCTCCTCATCAATTTCCGGGAAGAATATTCTTCATGGTAATCATGCCGAAAGAACATGACTAAATTATTGAGTGATATTAATTCGATGAACACTATGATGTAAATATTATTGGAAAATACAGATACCTGACTGAAAACCTACCGGCACAAGTTCTGTTACGTGGTGATCATTTGATGTTATGCAGTTTTCTTTGCTTAGCTAAATTGGTTCCAAACTCAAATTTTCTCAAATATTTTCCAGTAACCAATTTAAACGTGTGCATGATTATATCAAATAAATAAGATTAATTTTCAGAACACTACTATTCTACGAGAAATGTTTTGTGAAGTATAATAATTATTTAATGCCTTAATTATGTTATGAAGTTCAGGCCATTAGATCTGGTTTGGATGTAATTAAAAACAAACTTAATGGCATCAAGCTCATTACATAAAATTAAGGAAAACCTTATTTTCTAGTGTCGTGTGTGCATTAGATTAAATGCACCCGCGAAACAAAGAAACGGAAGAGAATAGTAATGGTTGTGTGTGTGAGAGAGAGAGAACTAGAGATAGCCAGGTGAACACAACTCGCGGCAGGTGCGAGTGTACGTCCCCGTTTAAGGCCATCGACCGTCCGTCGCGTTAAAGTGATTCCGCGGGCGGACATTACCCCAACGACAGTGGCAAATGCAGCTCATTTGAATGGCGACATTGGCATACATATGGGCAGCCGAAGGGCGTACGTTGTACGCTTGCCCTTGCCGTGCCTTAGCACAAGGGCCTCTCCACGTACTCTGCTCGTTCCTGCATCACTGCATTTACCAATATATACGCTCTCTATCAAATCATCCCGTAGAGCTAGAGCTACTACTGCGCTCATTGCTATGTACGGATACACGATCCTCCCTTCTCTCCTGACCTAATGTAAACTTTTAATGTTTTATTCGAGGAACAAATACATTTAAGACAAAAATTATATGATACAAAACATTTATTTCATGATCACTTGATGGTTAAAATCACATATTCACTGTGGTTGAGGACAACAACTTTTCGAGGCCAAGACCCTAGCCTTCAAATTCATTACATTCCCCTAGGTTGCTACACATCTCAAGTGTTGATATGCCAGTAAGAAAAGAGTTTACACTCTAACGTCAGAATGTAAGGACGTACTGCATGACAGTAACGGTGTCGATTCATATATATTGCAGATTTAGAATATTTATATAAACCTAACCAATTACCTATGTTTTTAAAACCTAACATGTGAATTTCATAAGATTTTGTTACAGGAATATCAACACTTGATATTCGTAGGAATATTAATAAGTTATATAGACAATCAGAGAATGAGTGACGTAAAATTTTAATCTAATTTGCAGTAGGTAAAAGATCTGTATTTTATTCTGAAATCAAATTTAACTAGTGGAAGTTCTGGACCACGTGTTGGAATAAGGATATGACTTCTTGAGGTTCGTTCAAAATAAATTCATCAGATCGTCAACGTTCCGACTATAATGAAGTCTTCCTCTCCGCAGCCATAAATGAACCTCCTCCATTGCAAAACATATCATTTCAACCATTTATCCCAGATCATATACTATTGTGTATATAATATGGCACACAAGAAACATCCATTTCAAAAGTAGTTATTTCAATGTTTAAAGTGACATGTTTCGTGATAGAGGAGGTTCAATTATGGTTGCAGAGAGTCCTGAAGAAAACTTAAGAAAAGTAGAAACTTGATGATCTGATGAATGAAGTATTTATTGTGACCCAAACTCAAGAAATTATATTCTTATCCTCAAGTTAAAACATTTTTATCTCAATATTACACCTCAATTTTTCAGAGAAAATTTGACACTATATATTCGAACCTTAACCATACGAAACTTGTTGTGCAAAACCATTGCACATACTTTCTCATATACGTATCTCCGTCAGCAGCACATAGTGAGAAAAAATTCTATAGCGAAAGGGCCAGTGCTCGATTCATGCTCAAAGTCGCTAGATGAACTTATTACTGTATTTTATTTGAAATTGAAAGTAAGATAAATATTCAGAATATTATTTCAAAACAAATAGTGACATATCGTTCTTATAAATATTGTAAAAGTGTTATGTAAATGTAATTTCGTTGTATACAGAAATTTATCTTCGTATTTGCAGTGCGTTTTCTGTCCTCCTATGTATTTTATCATTATCATATCTTTCATTTCAGTTTACGAAAAGTGTATTCTACGCCTACTTGGTCCATTTACACAGCCAAATATTATTCCAGATTCTTGAAACAGTAAGGTAATGTGCAAGTGTAACAGACTGAAATTATTTTATTTCCTCTATACCAAACTTTGAAGCGAGATACTGCTAATGCGGATGTAATGCATACTAATTGTACTTTACGTACAAAAAATTTAAGCAAAATCGTTGGAGCCGTTTTTGAGAAACAATCAAAAGGGTACTTTGACCTGCATGTGAAGTACCCTTTGTTTTAAAGCAAAAATAAATCAGAGCACACGCATTGACTACAAGTAAATTGTACCGTAAATACGAAATGTGAATTAAATTGGTTTATCCGTTTACTCAGAATCGGTGCGCACTGACGGACAGACGGACGGAAGGACACACGGACGGACGTTATGCTAAAAACCACTTTTTCAGAATCAGGGATCCCCAAAACGTATATTTCCGTCGAAATCTCGTTTTCGAATTTTTTCACGATTACAAAACTTTCTATAAACTAGTATATGAGAGAGTAAAAAAGACCTTATCATTGACTGTCAAATGTTATCTATTCGTAAGAACATTTGATCCGGAAATATACATTTGATCTGGAATACCGACGGATTGAGAAATTTTCGTCATCGAATGGCAATGAGAATAAACCTCACGTTATTAAGATTGAAAAATTGAAAATATTAAATTTTAAGATGAGGATTGCGTAATAAAAGATCTTTGAATAAATCTTATTGTCCTGGAAACTTGTACGGTAAAACCTATGTGCGCCATAATCCAAGCTAAGCAGGTTCCACTTCTCTCTGGTACATTAAAAATTACAAAAAATGTTCTAAAAAGATATGTGTGTTCAAGCAAAGTTTTTCCTCTAATTATTTTAGTCACATATATAAGTATATATGTTCTTATGTATTGAAAAATGTTGATCTAAATATTTTTATTTTCAGAACTTGCTTGTTACTATAAATTTAAATTATCAGCTATGGTTTACCTTAATGCTTTTGGGTTTGCATCTTCCTTTTCCATCTGAACATCACATAAATTCTTTGCTGTATCTGCATCTTTAAAGCCATTTATTGTTTAAAGAATACTTCCTTTTGAAAGATGACCTCTTTTACTGAGTTGGTGGTACGATGCCCTTCATGTGATGTATGTCTCTAGTGACTCTATCTGGTCTTTTATATCTAAGTCCAACATTATCACCTTTTAGGTTGTCTCTTCAGTTATTAACTGCTCTCTTTGTTCTTGTAATACTCCCCTTGAATATGCATTGAATTTCGGCTTTAACTCTATCCTCTGGTCTCAAGTCATCTCGCTCTCAATTATACCCAATTCTCTCATTCCCCACACCTTTCTATCGTTAATCCTTAGAGCTCATGCCTTGAATCAGTAGAGAATACATAAATGATTCTTACTTTAATTAAAACCTTTTTTGCAATATTTTGATCGATATGTGACGGATTCAGCCTAGTACAAAGTATTTTTTCTGGAATAATATTACATATCTTATTCACTAAATAATTACTCACGCAAATACTTCGAGTTAAATTCCTCTCAATATAGTACATATCATAATTTGAATTAGAGTGAAAATCCATAGTGCATAGAATTGAAATTAGGAACACATTTCGTTAAGACTGCAATAAACTAAGGCAGTAACGATAGCTAGAATGCTTCAGATAGAAAATGATGTGAATAGTAGTTCAAACTCATCCTGTCTTCAGAAACGTAGATCATGATGTAAGTTTTGTTTCATTTTGTGAGACCTTTGTCAATATTCATGAAGTTTAGTTTTGACTCATTTTAACAAATATAATAGAAAAGAAGCTGATTTTTTTTGCCTGTGGATTGCCTAAGCGCAAGACTGTTTATATCTGTCTACGCTTCAACGGTGCCATCTTGTATGGAATTTCCGGCTTTCAGAACTCCTATAGCGAGTGAACAATCTGAGGTTAACTCATCGTTGACAAACGCTTGGCACTCCAAAGTACGAGCGATGTTCCACTCGAAAGGTTTGAGTAAAATACTTGAATCGACTGGAGTAAAACAGTGTCAAAATCCAGTCGTATATGAATGAAATAGAATTTACATGTAATTAAGCGTAACAATTGGATTATAACGAAGAAATAAAGAGTACAAATGAACGAACATGTTTCTTTCATATTTTCGTATTCTACAATTATTCTCTCCACATTATTGTCATTCCTGAGTAAATGTGATTCATCTTTCTATTTGGTATATTAATTACTCTCTCATCTATTTCTTTATTCGTTGATTATGTCCAAGTTCTTGTTCTCAGAGTCCGCGCTGGTCGGTGAAGGACAACAGCTGTTTTGCTTCCTTGTTCAAACCATTAAGGTCATAATGCTCTCGCGGGTACATTCCGGATCTCTTTTATCCCCATCAGAATCAATATCTCCTGTATTGGAGAATGCTCATGCATAAACTCTGGTCAGTCGCTCCTCCCTTTACAGCAGCACTTCAGTGCGAGCTCTTGCCTTGAGTTCATCTTTGTCCCTTTCGTTACATGGAGTACGCTTCCCTTTGTGGGATCGCGGTCCTTCGTCCCGTCCGTCGCCTGTATGCGCAAAGGCGATCCTTTACGCCATCGTCCCTTCGCGGGCGCTCTGCGTCCACCACTCTGCCCTCCGGCATCAGTAATCGATGCTTCGTGCGGCGGTCTGGAATGGAAGCCGAGGCTCGTTGCTGGAGGGACATTGCACCGCGATCGACCTTCTCTTGCTACAAATGTCTCGATGCATTGCAGTTCCTTCTCTTTCTTATGTTCATCATCTTCTTTTCACATCTCATTCCAGTTCCGGATACAACCACCGATTCTCAATTTTGACTCTTCTCTTACCTTCCACACCCACGTCTCATATGCTGCCTTGAGCTTCACGTGTGATATTGTGTTGAATGCCTCAATTCTCGTTCTTCCGACAAACCCTTTCAACACAGTTTGAGTTATCCAGGTCAAACAGTACGCTCAGAATTACTTTCCTCATTGAACAGTACAAGCCACACATTAGTTGAGTAAGTGACCTTCTTGGTATTGTTTTCAAAATTTGAGAGTAACTTAAATTTGAGAAAACGTGAATGTAATATATCAATTTACATTTGTTTCCAGCTATTTTTTAAATTTAAATAATTCGTATACTTTTAGAAATAGAATTCTTTAATGTTATTTGGATATTTATTCTTTTTCCTTTAGATATTGGTATTATATCTCCGATCTTTTCATGAATCGTGAAATCTACTACTCTTCTTGTGAGGCCAATCATAATGCATGTAGTCTATATGGACACATTTTAATTAAACTGAAAATGAGAAATATCACTTGTGTCATTAACACGACAAGTCACGAGTTTGTTCACCAACACTGTCAATGACGCCTCCAGTACTACCAATACTCTCTAATCCTCATCTATGTCTGATCTGATGTATTGCGATAGTCAATAACAACCTGCCCCCTTCCGTGGCCGTCACTGTCCAACCGAAATCCTCCACCCCTCCTGTCGTGTAGTGCCCCGCGTCGCGCTGCTTGCTGCCCGAGAGACGCAAAACCAATTAGCCACCCGCTGCTCGACACGCCGCTGCTGCCGATTGCACTGCTGCTACAAATGTAGTTTTCTACTCAGTAGCTGCCGCCATCGCTGCTGCCTGCCGACGTCTGCCCACCTCCCTGCCTGGTTGGTATTCCGTTCTCTCTAACTGCCAGTTTGCGTCGTCATGCGGTCAATCTGATCCTCGGGCTGTTCCGTTTGCGTGTTGTTGTCCCTCGGGGTTGTCTCTGGTAAAGACGACCTCGCCGTCATCTCTATACTCGTATGGACTTATTCTTTGATATAACGCTGACACAATATACTCGTAGTATCTCCTGTTGAGTTATAATATTATTTCTAGAGAACGTAGGTAGGATTTGAGGGGAAAGTGTGAGGTAAGGATAGATTTGTTTCCCCTTTTATATTTTTAACCGGAGTATTATCTTTGCACACTATGGAATAATTATGAATAGGGATAACACCCTTCTCTTACCCTGTTTGATATATTTTTTTCTATTCCACCACCTCTAATTTTCTCGAGTTGTTCTCAATACTTTTCCTGAGTACACTCTGTTTCTCTTCTTGGATTACAGTCGAATTTTATATTTGTAACCATTACGTAAATTTTACTTTTTGATGGAAAACTAGACTGCGAGATGTGAGGGTTTGTTTCTCCCACAAATTTTGAAACTTGTGCTCAACCATGAATAACTCCCCCTTTTCCCTCACCATTGAAACAATTCTGAAATCGTATTGCAGCGAGAGAACATTTCTAACATTAGTAATCTTTGAGTTGAACATTTCGAAATTAAGTCGAATATTTTAATTTAACATTATAATTTTTATGACTTGAACCAATGACTTTGGAATAAAATTTTACATATTCAACTGGTAAATATTAGTGTTATTTTTGATGTTTCAATATATTTTATTTTGGGTCCACAAATAATATAAACGCTTATAAGAATGACAAAATCATTCCGGATTTCATAATCTAAATATTCTAAGTATATTAACACAGGACAATTATAGTTCACTTCATTAAATTGCACTCAAAATGTTATCTTAATCACTGCCATCGTTAGTCATACTTTTCTGCGATAATGCATCCCTTACAGTTAAATCTTTTGAACAATTTCATTACAGGTTTCTAACATTCCCATTTCCCATCCATACAACTCTTCGTAGATTTTAATGTCTGGAAGTCATCCTGACCATAAAGACTTTCCATGGGGTATTAAATGCTATTCTACACCTAATATATGACAAAATCTATTTTCTGTTAAGAGTTAAATATTTCATGTGATCTTAGTAGGCCTCCACACAATATTCAATGTGAACGTCCTATGAAAACAACGTAAATAATATAATTAAAACCACTTGACCAATTAATGTAGATAGAAGATCTCTAAACAACATTGGAATGGGATATGGGAATTACTTATTTGTTAACGATATTTCATATTCTGTTATTTTTTCTATAATATTTGTAAGACATGAATAAGTTCCAAACCGTGTTGAAAAATTATGCTAATATTATTATAATTATCATTATGTGGAATATTACTAAGGTCATATGAAATAATTAAGAGATAGACGTAAATAATATATTTATTTTCTTCCGAGAGTCCTTGACACTCTTACAGTCTGCTTTATTCACGTCCATGTTCCTGAAAATGTAGATGTTGCCAGCTCTACGTGTCTCATATTAAGGTTTACCTTCGTGCAGGTTATCTGTATTTCCCTTTGCATCCCGACCAACACCGACTCCCTCATTCCCCAAGCGCTACTGTCGTGTAGCCGCCGCCGTTGCCGGTTTGATGGCGGCATCGCGGGGGTGTAGCGGCGTGGCAGTGTCCGTCGCGTCGCGTCGGTCGACGACGGACGGGATTTCGGAAGAGCGCCTGAGCGCGCCGCGCGCCAGAGATAACGCGTGGTGGTAGGCAGCGTGGCTTGTTGGGCGCGATTGGCTGTGTGATGTCGGCGGTTTGCCGTGATGCCCAGCGCCGCCGTCGCCGCGGTCACCGTGTCGCGTCGGATTTCGCTACGCTTTCGTTCGGAGATTGGTACCATCATCGCATCACCGGAGAGGTGGGGAAACGAAACTTTTGTGAAGGATGTCTTCAGGTGTACGGATACAAGGTAAGGAGAAGGTGAAGATAGAGGAAATGTATGTTACATGAAACATATTCCCACGATAAAAGTTTCCATAATTCTTAGAATTGTTATTCCGGTTTTACAGTAGTTGACTATTTATATCAAATTTAAAATGTATTAAATATTAGTTCTTGCGAAAAGTTTTCAAGGAAAAATTTATTCCACCGATTTTTTATTTATTTTGCATTAAAAATTGATGTTTTTTCAAATAAGTTTAATATTTCCTTTGACCGTAAAAAGAGGAATTTATAGTCATTTTATGGGTTCAGTTATTTGTATGTATTTTCACAGAATTTTAATAGAGCAACAATTATGAAGTGAATTACTGCGAATCTAATGTGTCTCGTTCATATCTTTCCCAAGAAAGGACCATTCATTAATTGTTTCTGAGTGTTCTAGTAGATGCAGCTTCTCAAGTAGGGAATTGCAGAATTTCATTCCGGTTATAAAAATCTCGTAGGAGCACATAGTTCGTCATCTCGTCATTTGTCTCCTTTCACATAC
This sequence comes from Laupala kohalensis, assembly GCA_002313205.1. Lineage (NCBI taxonomy): Eukaryota > Metazoa > Arthropoda > Insecta > Orthoptera > Trigonidiidae > Laupala > Laupala kohalensis. The sequence goes on from NNCF01129502.1 coordinate 274,298, forward strand.
TGTTATCTCTTCCGACTCTTTTATCCAGTTATATTCGATATGGTATCTTCACATTACGGTTGGTATAAGACATTAATATGTGCTCAGTGTTTACATAAAATAAACAACGTAGTTGACTCTACGAATTTAAATCATTACGTCATGATGTTTTGTTTTCATTGGACCATGCGTTCGTGACCATTGGACCATGAAACACGCAACAGAAACTCAATGTTCAGAATTTAGTCACTGTTAGATGGCTTCATCTTCGGTCCTTGGGGTCTCGTGGATATGTTAAAACGCACAAGAAATGCTTTGCCAATGTTGCTCGTATTGAAAATGATATAACATGTCCTGTTGTAAGATTTAAAAAAAATATTTTCTGAGTACAAGTATCGTTTCAAGTCAAGTGAATAAAGACTCACAAAAACATCGACGACCACATAAATGTATGAATGCCATGTGTGTATTATAACGTAAACAGAAGAATTAAGATTACATGAAGTATCACAGCGTTATAACTTAAATTAGCCATAAAATTATCTCCCATTATTCTTTCTATTAGGTTACATGAACATAAGAAGAGACATTAGAGTATCATCAATTATCGATTGAAAATTGTACCCGGAAAAAATCTAGTATTATGAAATAATTTTATTTAACACCAAATTGATCCTCGTTGTTTTTCACTTAACTTTCAATATTATATTTAAGCACAAGAGAATTACGTTTTACTTTCATTAATTTCACGTATAATGAGCATAAATCAACATATTATCCCGAAAGATTGAAACGAAAAATTGCACAGATGATGTACAGAATTAAGGGAGAGTTTTGTCACATTTGGGTTGTAGCAAGGTAATATTTCGAAGGACAAAAATGCAAGAGGAGGAGATGGGAGTTGACAGAAGTGCCAATAACATAGTTTAATATCGTAAGAAAAGATCTTGCTAAAACCATGAAATTATGAGGAACATAAATAGTACAAAACTGAGTAGTCATGAGCTCATTGAAATGTGAAGTTGCAGCGATGAGGTAATATATATGTGCCCCGTTGTGAAGTTGATAAGATGCAGGACGATGCAATGTACCGAGTTGCTAAGTTGATTTGATATTGTAGTTGAAGTTAAATTTGGTGGACATCACGCTTGGAGTCGGGCGCCCTCAATTGAATGCATGGTTGCAGTTAAAAGTATGGTTACTTGACCACAAAATCGTCTCGTGGGTCGATTAATGCCGTTATGAGGCCACTGAGAGACACGTGTTTCCTCGTTGAGGACGATTTGGAGAGAAGTGGTCAGCTTCAGAGGGTGATGGGAAGTGGACGAGAAAATGAAAATACTTTTCGCTCTTTGGCAGTTCGTGACGTCATTGCGAATTCACGTGCAATTCGGGCGGACTTCTTATTGAACAGCAAATATCGATTATCCAGCGAGTCGAAAGGAAACTTTCTGGATATGCCACATAAGAACATAAAGCTTGTTGAAACTTTTCTGGCAAGAAAACAAATAATGAAAGTTCCAGTGCATTTGATGATGAATAGAGGCTTGTTTATTAACATAGTTTTTACTTCTTTTTAACTTAAAGGCATAATATTTTAATCAACCTAGGAGATTTCAGAAAATAATCCATGGAGATCCAACTATTAAGAAATGTCACTCATTTATATAAAAGAGCGTTGTTTCCACAGACCATTCACTTGACCTATGTTACTGAATTAGATCAAATTGCAACATATGGTAAGAGACGGCCATGGTCGAACTCGATAGTGTATACCATCCATGCGTCTCGTATGGTCTCGTAGTCTGTGCGCTGCTAGAGGAAATCTCTGTAACGAACTTTAATGGAATCTTTCCACACTTTTGTTCACTTTTACGCGAGTGCAATGGTTCATTTTGAGAAAAGATTACATAATTATATTTCTCAAACAATGTTATGAGCATTCATTTTAGTTACAAGTCTCTACTTTTTCTATTTACATATACCTACCTAACAGAACTGAGGGGTTTAACGTTAAGAAAACGTCTCTTTATCCTATGAAGAATAAATTTCCAAATTTAGAAAACAAAATATTTTACTAAATAAATTTTTATTGCTTCAAAAGTTATTCCGAAGTTTTAAAATAAGTTGGTTGTTATGAAATATTGGGTTTATAATAATATATTTATATTATGGGTTTTTACTGGAAAGTAAATTTGGTCACATAAAGATTTATTTCTTAATTATACAATCATGGAATAAACTTTTCACTTATAAGGGAAATTACAACCTATTTTGAAAACAAAAAATTGAGTTGGAGTTTACCTTATAATTTGGAGGATACGAGAAATATATATTTCAAGTCCGATACAAAGGGTTGTTAAAATTCTCTGTGTTAATCCTCCACTCGTGACTCAACTAAATTTTTCAGACAAATTATTACAGAATATTTATTTTAAAACAATCTGCGATTGACCGACTTTACTAAAAGTTTCTCGAGCTGAATTCGAGGATATAACTGAAAGTTTCGACGGTCTCTAGGTTAGTGCTCAGAGTAAAAATGTTCTAAACAATTTGAAACCTTTTTCATTTAAATTGGGTTAATTTATATGTTTTTAATTGCATACGTTTCCACTGAGTATTCGACAATGTTGTATGTTGTTCATACAGATACCATTCTCATCTGTGCTGAATTCTGACGTTCATAGATTTATATTTACAATAAAGAATATCGGGTATTGTACTCACATATTGAAAGATATAGCATATTTAATTGTCCAGTAAAGAACTTTATTTTCAAAGAGGCTCACAAGGGTTAGATAATAAACTCTTGTGAACACTGTATCCTTGCACTCGTATATTCGTAAGCCTAAACACGCATCGGGAACGTAAAGGAGTGAGTATACGACCTGCGATGGAAGGAAATTAAATCAACAATCATTTGTATCTATTATTGGAGCTTTTAATCTCCAACCAAACATTTCGCTTTTAATCTCCAGTCATGTTTCATCAGTGGTTGTGGTGTTCAATTATCAAAAACACACAAGTCAACTATTGTTTTAAAATTATAGAGAAAGCAAAATCATGTGGAAAAACTCACAAAGGGAACGTAACTGGAGCTCTTTACGAGTCCTGTCATTAGAAGGGTGTTGACCAAACAAGGATCGGCATCAAACAAAATCCCAAATGTTCACAACTCGTTGCATATGAGAGAGACGGAAATATTCACTGCAGCGGAGGTTAGGAGCTGCGACCTTTTTTTACGAACGTGTGGGTGGATGTACGAGGGGAATGGTATGAGGAAGGGGAAGCAGCAAGCAAATTTTGTGTGTGTCGCTCAGAGTTCGGTAATTGCCTCCAGTGAAAATAAGGTCGCGTGATTTCCCACAGGACCCGCGCCCATAGTGATGGCACAGGTGGCTCGCAGCTTCGGATTTCAGCGCCCTCACGTTCCCACCCCTCAATGCTCGTCGTTGTGCCAACTACTATCGCATGGTGTGGATCTCCTCCCCTTTCTTCCCTCCCCCAACTATTCCCCACGATTGAATCCACCCTCTGATAATTCGCGGGTGTATGGGTTCGTCTACTGTTCGCCATAATTACATCGGCTAGTGACTGCCTCCTTCTCGAAACATAGCGCAAAGTACATTGTTTCCCCCATTGCTTTTAATTTTGTGTTTGACGTAGTACTTTCACTCTAAATGTAGAGGTGAAAATTATAGTGCGATACTTGGAAACAAAATTATCTTTATATTTTCAATTTTTGTCTCTGAAAGCTCTGTGATATATTTTCTCTACAAGACTGTAATATTGTGATCGTAAAACCTTGTCAAAAATAAATCTTAAACAAAAATGTGGTATTATAAGATTGGAACATTTTAAAATCGCTACTAATAAAAGTGAATACAATATCTGTGGGAAAAATGTCGGAAAAAGAAATCATTGAAATTATTTGAAATTTCAAAGGACTATCAAGGTTTATTGCAAGTAAAATGCATGGTATGGTTAATATTGATGAATTACAAGAGCAGAGAAGCTATTAAATTTGACTCTTAATCAGTAGATGAGCATGTTCCCTCGCATGAATTTTGACTATGAACCTTACTATTGTGTCGGCAAGAGTTCAATTGTGTTATGTGAGGCGGCAATACACTGAACGTATAAAATACTTGACCAAATCATAGAAGCAAAATGTTATTAAGGGAGTGAAAAACATAGTTTTCAAGTACGTAATATAAAGAATGAAATCCAAAGAATTTAGAGGTCTTAACTATGCGCTTTGTTTATTAAGCTTTCTGTGTAAAAGGTATTTTCCTTTTGCCAGGATTTTAAAATAATTCGTCGTTACGCACATATTAGCATACAGTAGTGAAACAGTCTGTACTATTGTCGGTTTTATTCGTGGAATTTTAAGTTTTTAAATAAACAAAAGGGAAAATATAATACCACGAAATATGGCAACTAACATGTAAATTCAGAATATAACATAGGAATCCCGAGCAACTCTGGGCAAATGAGCTAAAACTGTTGACAGGTGTAGAGTAAAATATATCAATTCACAGTCATTTTCTTTGAATGTTTATGTATTTTTATGTATGTTTGTTTAACAATGAAAATAAATATTTTTTAACATTTTATTTATAAATTATTCAAAAATTTTGAATGTCAAGTAATGATTGTTTTGAGTTTTTCCAATTCCTGGCAACGCCGGGTAGTTCTACTTGTGTAATATAACTTAAAGTAACAAAATATCGAATAATCTTTATTGTTAAATAATACAATACTATACAAGACTAGATATTCTTTAAAAAATATATGACTCCAAGTAGGGTGTGGAAGAACCCCTCACGAATATAAATTGATAAAATAATATTTAGCAATTCTGAACATCGTAAGGTAAAACTACTACTACAAGTAATAAAAAGCTAGTATCACAGATAATTTAAAATAATTATTCTTATTATAAAGCATGAATATTAATCATGTGCAAACCCTTCACTTATTTACGTTAGTTTAAGGTTGAGTGGCGTGTTAAATTTTCTGACGTACAAACAATTCAATATTTCCACATTTGTCTGCTGTTTAAATTTATAAATTCTAACATCTTATATTTGTGCTTCGGTAATTAAATTTCCATTCATTTTCTCGCTATCCCGTTGTCGTAATTAATACCCCACCATTCCCTTGTACAGATTCTCTTCTCCTCCGCTACCCTTCTCTCTGTTGCTCGCATAGCAATCGACCAGTCACATGGTGTGTCACTCGCCGTTTTCCACCCCCACCATCCCCATCCCCATTCTCGGCCTTCGGATTGTCTGCAACAGCATCCCTCAGCGTACTCAGTCACCCGTGCCAATTCGGGTAAATTCCTCCCCGCCCCTTCCGTGCCCCCCTCCTCTTATCTCGGAGGGCCACTTGAGACACGTGGAAGGGATTACTGCATGTTTGAACATGAACAATTACTTTCTCCTTAATTTGCTTCCTGAGATAGTAATTACCTCATAATGTGCTGTAGTTAATGACGGAATGTATGGTCGTAATGTTGAACATCAAGATAATGACGTAAACTGAGCAAGATCATTGGTCTTACTGAATTATCAAATTCTCTAGTGTCTGAAATAATTCTACACTTAAAAGAAATCATAGCTCACACAATGATGCCTACTCAGAGAAAGAACCATACTCTCAAATTTTACCCTTCGATGATTTTAACATATTTGATTGGTTCGGGGGTAAAGTATTTTTACGTGTTCTTTGCGAAGTGGAGATGAATTACGGCCATGTTTTTGTGCGAACATCGTCACATATGTACAATGTACATCATTCCTAATTTCATTGTGGAAATACAATAAAAATAGTGCCTGATACGAGCAGTATTTACAAGCAAAACAATTCAGTGACAAGATTTGATTCACCATTATTATGTTTATGTATGTATGTATGTATGAAACCAACGTGAGTGAGATAAAATTCCTTCCTTTGAAGTTGTAATTATTTTTGAATAACGAAATATACCTGAACTCATTTCCAGAAAATATGATAAATTAGAATAAAACCTTTCATAAAACTATGAACCCTTTTGAATATTCTATAAAAATATAAATTTACTTTTCCTTAGATGAACAGGTCATTTATGAGTTGTCATGTGTATAGAAAATGAATATTATATATTCGAAGACTCACTAAGAGAAAATGATAATATTGAAAATAATATTTGTTTCAAGTTTCCCCTTGTGCCCCACAAGAAACGTATTGGTTGATTCAAGTGACAAGAAAATGTTCTAAAATATACGTATAGATTATTCATAGAGTTATGCTCTTGCAATGCGTCTTTATCAGAATAAACCTAAGTTTCCAGTTAACATCCAGTAGTTTTCATGGTTAGCACGCTTGCTCTAACCGTTGATTTTCCGTTGTTCTCAAAGAAGTACGTGAAACAAAAGTAGATAATTTTTTTAAATTATCGACCTGACAAGAATATAAGTATTATTTAATACGCTTCTTTATTTTTTTACCCCTACCCGTCATAAAATTGAAAAGAAACATCTGTAATTCTTTAATATTTGAGTTATTGTTTAAGTTTATTACGAGTGAATAGTGGGATCGTATAGTATGCACAGTCCAAAGTCCATTTGAGGTCCTCTAAATGGCACACATGCCCTAAGGCCCGCCACATATTGTAAAAATATTTGTGAAAATAAAGCCTTTTTGAAATTATAATAATATTTTTGAAAATTAATTTTCAACCATCTTTACCAAATCAGTCAATTGTTTCTAATGACATACTTCCATAAGAAAAAAATCATCCCACTAGAATATATTCTTTCAAACTCTAAAATGTTTGGTAACTTCTTATAAGAAGTATATATTATTATCATTGCATATTATTGCCCTTTGGACAGTGTTTAACTTGAACACACCTTCTGATTATCCCTTTTCCTTCTTCCAGTTTTTTAGAACTTCTTCTATTTCTTGAAACCAGTTGTTTTTTTGTTTTGGTTAAGCAGTTTACTACACCAATCTTCTTTGTGAGCCTGTTGTTGTTCATTCTATGTATGTGACCATAAAACGCTAGCCGACGTTTCCTGACCATGTTTGTGAGTCTCTCTGTTCATATAGTTCTTTGGTTGGTCTCTTCATCCATATACCATCTCTTTGCATTGCTCCAAACATTTTCCTGGCGATTTTACGTTCTATTTTTTCTGTCTCTGCTATACCTGATGCTCCGATTGTGGTCGTTTCTGATGTGTAGAGTGCTTCTGGTAACACAACCGTATTGTAATGCTTGAGTTTGCCCTGTCTTGATATGTTTCTTTTATTGTAGTGCATTCATGTAAGTTTGTAGGCTTTCTGCAATCTTTTTTCTTTCTATGTTGGATGCCTTGTTTGGTCCTCCCATCAGTAATATATATATATAATATAATATTCATAAATTATTCGTATTATTCTTGTCTCTATTTAATCTTTGTTCCGTTGTGCCCCCTATCTTTGTAGATTCATCCCAATCTGGAACTTTTTTCTTTCTCACTCTGGGTACATCAATAGAATTGATGGGGTATAGAGCTTTCTTTGCTTTTGATAGTAGAGAAAGTACAGATTTTTCTTATTTTCTGACAGTAAATTATTATCGTGTGAATCTAAAGCATAAGAAACCTGACGTAATGAGTTTTGATCTCGTGCGTAATAACTAAGTTTCGCAAGTTCGAAATCAATACTTTTGTTACGAACAGGATTTCACGGTAATCTTCAAATGATTCTAATGTGCAAATACTTCGAGCAATTTCCTATTTAAGATGTTCAATGTAGGTAAAGTGTAAATAAATGGGTACAGGTATTTGTTAAACTTTTTAATAAAGAAAATCTCTAGCAATTAATAATGTATTCTTAATTTTTTACAACTGTGACGGTGCTAAAGTGTTGTAATTGTAGAACATAACACAAATCGTCTTTTAAATGCATTTTGAAACTTTAATATTATTTCTACGTGGGAACAACGTATTTACTAGTTACATTACAGTTTAATGGGGAAAAGTATTACGCCGATGTTTTGTCTCTCCCGGTTTAAAAATGGTTTGTATTTTCTAGTAAATTAATTTTTTTCCAAAAAGTGAAGTGACATTTATTTTCCAATAATGGATATCTAATTAACATTGTTCAAAACTGGGTTCTTCTATTTTTGTACTCTTTTTAAATATTCAAATGGCATTATAATAAAATCATTATTATGAAATAAATAATGTTAATTCAAATGCGTGGTCCAATGAAACTTGGTCCGCTAATAATATATTACCATTAATCGCTAATGTATACAATACAAGTAAAAAAGTAACAATATGATACTTCCTTTGGACTGAAAGCTGAGATTGTTTTTAAACTGAAAAAGAATCACTGTACTAAATTTACTTAACTTTGCTCTCTCGTCATACTGCTTAAGGGAAATGCATCACCACCCTCAAGGTACATATATTTAGCATAAAATTAATTGAAAATTGTTTATCTTGAAGTGAGAAATCGTAAAATAAATGAAGTACGCATTTTGTGCTGTTGAGCTTCCAACTTGAAATTGACTCCATCATTTGCTATAAAACAGCGTTCCTAACGATGCTGAAGACTTCGATACATCCGTGAACGTCAGTGGCATCACTTTCAGATTTCAGCGAGCGATGAAGTTAAAAATTCTTCGACAAGACTAGATGACGCGTGCGAAATGACACTCGTGGCGCAAGTGTTAGGAAATTATTGCATAAAAAATGTATAACATGCACCGACTAAATATAATATTACAAGAATGTGCCTTGGTAAGTTAATGGATAGTGTTTGATAAAAAGAGATTAAGGTGAAATTAATTATGCGGTTGATTTGAAAATGGCTATTTATTCAATAGTGCATTATAAAGAAAGTATTAATCTGTTTTGATAACTTCAATAACAGAATAAATAAATCACTAATCTCTAGAATGAGATTTTTAGATGGAAATTGAGGTTTTTTAAAATAATAAGTTACTTTGTGAAACAGAAATGTGTACAATATAATCTTAATTTCCTTGTCCCATTTCTATAATCGAACCAATCAAAATTCGATTACCACATAATGAGTCCTTCAATTTTCAGCCTGCTACATCGTAAAAATATCGACTGAGGGTCATATTTTACTGAAAAATGTAAATGGATTGCGAATTACTAGAAATTTTGTTAGTCTTCTTTTTGTTAAATTACGCACACTTATATCTAAATTTCACACAAAAATTGGCGTGAATTCGATTTTGGGGAAGAAAGTGTTTTAGTTAAGAAAACTGAAGTGTGAAAAAATAAATATTTTAAAAACTGAGTTTTGTTATACAATTATTACATTGCAAATACTACTAAAGAATGATTAAGTATGATAATTGAAGTAACTTACATATTTCTATTACTTATGTACTTACATATTTCTCTAAATGTATTACTCTATTTTACTGTCTTTTACTTACTTATTACCCCATTTTGTTGCAATAAATGTAACTAAAAGAAAAACGTCACTAATAGTATCTATAATCTTGAAATAGCAGAAGAAAATCTAAATGAAGTGAATTTTATGAAATGTCTGTGGTATGAATATTGGAAAAAGGAATAGTGGAAATTAATTAAAATTCCAAAGGACTCTTCTTATGAGCTATTGCAAGTAAAATGTAAAGTATTATCATTACTGATAAATTAAAGCTTACTTATGCGTCCACCAGAGTTCGTGCGGTTCGTACGGTGGTTAATCCACTGAACGTATGATCTCCGAGACCGAATCATAGGAGTAAAAATACATAAAGGCTGTGAAGAACATTATTTTCAAGTACATAACCTAAATGTTATAGAGGGTAGCTTACGCACAACGCCATTTTTGTGACACATTGACAGATTTACGTGTTAAGTGCAACTGTTAGCGTCGCTCTTCGTAATTTTTGTTTATTATTCAAATTCCTAGCATATAACTTCAAGATCTTGAGTGTTTCAATGAAAAAAGTATTCATTTTAATATCAGGGCTTTTATGGAGCAGAAGCTAGGTATTAAAAGATATAATTACTTTGAAACATTAGTAAATAAATTAAGGTTACGTTCTTTAACTGCATTTAAGCCAATGCGAATGTATATTGATACATGAAAATGAAGAACACTTTATACATAGAAAGTATAATGTGACGATTCCAAACCAACATAAGAAAATAATGACATACTTTTTCCAGTTGGAATTGGTTTCCTACAAATGGGATATAATATTCACAACATAATAAATATCCAACTCGACTATGCAATCATAAATATATTTTATAATTATTGAAAATTAAACTAGCAATAAGCATGTTTAGCGTAATGTTTATAAAACACCGAATGCATCACTATGGAACAAAAATGGTGGTTGCTTATGCCTATCTTCATACAGTTCTACTAAAAATGAAATGAAAACAATAGAATTCACAGGTTTTAATTATGCGCTATGTTCAGTAAGCATTCTGTGTAATGTGTATTTTCCTCCTGTCTGGATTTTAAAATAATTCGTAATTACGTACATATTCGCATAAAAGACTGAAAATTTTCTAGGTTTTATTCGTAGAATTTAATTATTGAAATAAACGAAAAATAAAAATTTAATATCACAAAAGAAGAGAAATATAGAAACTGGCATATGAATTTAGAGTTTTATATAAGAATTCCGGAAAACATCAGGCAAAATAAACTAAAAATTATCCAGACCTGTTGACATGTTATTCCCTTTCTGCACGATAAAATGTATCAATTCACAGTACCAATCTTCTTATAATATTTACGTAATTTTTTGTATGTTTAACAATGAAATAATATATTTTTTTCAATTTTTTTTATTTCTGAACTCTTCTTAAAACAAACACAGAATGAACATAGCGCATAGTTAAGACCTGTTAGCGCATAGTTACTGAACATAGCGCATAGTTAAGACCTTGTATTGGTTACGCTAAAAATGCTTATTATTGGACGTTCAAAATTTGAGTTTCTTTTCAAATCACGGGAAACGCTGGGTAGTTTTGCTAATGTGGTAATGTAAAACCCTATTTGTTTCATGATTGCAGCTCCTGTGTTAGATCTTAATTGAGAGATACGGACCAAAAATATTTTCTGTCTATTAATGCTTATAACTTTATAGGGATTATAGTGGATCACACTTATTGGGATACCTAAGTCCACAGTTTCACAATAATTGAAGTGAAAAGGTGTGAAGTAAGAGTAATATGTAACACTCTTTGTTTCAAAGTAATGCAACATGATTGCAAAAGTATTATTTTGGAATTACTATTAAAGAATCTTTCAAATCGATCTATTTTCATATTGGAGATTATGTTATCTCACTTCCCTCTTTCGTCTAACACGTTTCCCTATTTGACTTCCACTCTTCTTCTCGCACGTCTTCCCTTCTCACTTCCTTGACAATTATTGCCTCCAATTCTCTTCATCAAACGTGCCATTTACGACACACTCATAAATATCTCTTGGTATTTGCCTTACGACTGTGCTACCACCACTCCATCCATTTTGAGGCGACAGGAAATGGCTTGTTCTTTGTCCGCCGGGAGCGCACACATTGTTTTGTCGGACGACTTTAAAGTTTCTCTTTCGTAGTTTGTCGACTTGTCGAGCGCACGAGTGTGGCTCGTTGCTATCAGGAAGCGCGGAGACACTGTCGTAACTCAAAACACTCCTGTTGAGGGTGCTAGGGGGAAGGTAGGAGGAGGGACCGTCGCCTGATATATCGGCGCTGCAGGCAAACAAGGAGACGAGCAGCCAAGACTAGTACCCTGAAGGTTCTTCGTGCTTTAAACTTTCACGCTAGGAAAGTGCTAATTTCAAATTTCAGTTTAAGAAATTTAATAACGCGAGATATGAACTCAATTGGAGGCTGCATTACAGTTAGCATTGACCGAACTACATTATTTATCCGGAAGTTAAAGATACTCATATTTCTTTGTAATACATTCCAGTATTTCAAATAACTTTGATAACAGGATGTATGTTAATTAAGAGTTCCAATAGGCCGTCTAGGAATCATCTTGTTGACATTTTAAGATCTGTTTCTACCGAACTATTTTTGTGATGATATGTACCATTTCTAGAAAATTATTTGTTATGAATATGTTGGACTGTTTTTAGCTCTACTTATAGTGCTTGGGGGGTGGATCGAGTAGTCTCCCAGTGCAGTTGCCGGTCCCAAGCCCAGATAAAGGAGGAGGGTTAGGGCGTCAGGCCAGCGACCTGTCCCCTGTGAAAAAGTCCACTGCTTAAAATCCCAACTATCTGCCTCGGAAAAGTGTTAAGGACTGACAACGAATCATGGTAAGAAATAAGGGTGTGAATATTAGCACTTGGAATGTTCTTACCCTTCTGCAACTAGGAAAAATGAATGAATTGGCCGAACAGGTCGACAAACGTAAATTAGATATTGTTGCGTTTCAGGAAATAAGATGGAATGAAAATGGAATTATTAATAAGAAAGAATTTACTCTGTATTTCAGTGGCACCAAAACCACATCAGGTCAAGCGGGTACAGGTTTTTTTGGTTAAAAATCATCTTCAAAAACATGTCATCAGTTTTGTTCCTCGTAATGAAAGAATGTGTAAATTACGAATTAAAGGAAAATTTAATAACATCGCCCACGCCCATTTAATAATCAGCGCCCACGGAAGAGAAAGAAATATAATATATAGAGGAGTTGTATGAAGATCTGCAACAGGTACTAGAAAATGTTCCCAGAAGTAAAACTATTTTAATTCTAGGAGATCTGAACACGTAATTGAGGAATGAAAAGACCTATAGCAAAGTAGCCGGCAGGCACACTTTGCATGAAATATCAAACAACAATGGAAAACTCCTATATAAATTTGCATTAGAACATAATTTCACGATAATGAGTACACAAGTCCAGCATAGGAGAATTCACCTAGGAACATGGAATGCTCCCGGACAAACAGTGCTGAACCTAATAGATTACGTTTTGATCCACAGCTCCAAAAAAAGACCTCATAAGTGATGTAAGAGCCCTAAGAAGCCCAAATATTGATTCAGATCACTATTTAGTACGAACAGTTCTTCATCTAAATCTTCCTGAGAAGATAAGAAAATACCGTATGTAAGCAATTGGAATAAAGCCAGCTTGTCTAATCCCGCAAAACTCAAGGAATATCACTCAAATCTGTATAGGAAACTTAAAAATCTCCCTGTTGCAGAAGATGTAAATGAAGAATGGAATAACATTCAAATAACAGTTAATGATATTGCTATTAAAACAATTGGGTAGCAAAAACCTGTTACGAGTGAATGGTGGGACTATGAATTCAGACAAATAATACGGGAGAAAAATGAGACAAGATATAAATACATACATGCTAAAACGAGAGCTACCTATGAGTAAAAGACTGCTGACTAACAAAATATATAAAGCAAAAAAGTGATATTGGATAAATAATAAAATCAACCAAGTGAAAGAGAGCTACAAAACAGACAAGGAAGTTCTTTAAGGAAGTCAAGAAACAGCAAAGGAAAAAATCTAGTGTGCCTACTCTAGGTAAGGACGAAGAAGGAAATATTATCTTTCTAAAACCTACAGTACTAGAAAGGTGGAAAGATTTTTCAAATAATACAAACATAACAATTCCAGATACACGAAATATTTTACCCCACTGCCCAGAAAGATTATTAGAACTAGAGCATGGACAGGAACCTCCCTCATAAAACGAAGTATGTTATAATAATCAGAGGCAGGCTTGGTTAAAGATTACAAGGATGTATGAGAAAATGAACAAACACCAACTAAAAGGAATGAAGGGATTATATGTCTAATGTTTTAAAAAGGTGATAGGCTGGAATGAAAACTATAAGCCAATCACTCAGTTGAACATAGCCTGCAAGATTTTTGCAATCTTGGTGAATAAGAGGCTTACCGACATCGTTGAATGTCAACATGATGAGACCCAGACAGGATTCAGACAAAGTAAATCAACAATAGATTACATCTTTAAGATCGTACGACTAATTATGCTATCATTAACAAATAAAGTAAGTACGACTAATTATGCTATCATTAACAAATAAAGTAAGAATAAAAGTTAATAATGAGCTCAGTGACCAGTTTGATGTATCTGGGGTCAAGCAAGGGGATCCTCTATCTGCTTGTTGTAATGTTACTAACTATAACTATTACTTGGAATGTTGGACGTTCATTCTAAATTTAACTAGTGATTTATTTAATGTATTGATTTGTTAATAATTTGTTTAAAATTTTTCTTAAACCATACTTTGAAAATATTAATGTCTCTTTAAATTGGACAAAATAATTGAAGTAACCATGTATTTAATTAACTACTTTTTTTTTCATTCGTCGTGTTATAAAAGCAATAAAATACTCTCTCGTATCCTTGAAAACGAAGAAAATTAAGAATACACATAATTTCAGAATGTTGGTCAATAATTTTCCATTAATATCGTTCTTGGGTTTCGAGAAATCAGTTCCTAAGAATAAGACCAGCATTATATTTTCAGGGTCATTGATTTTGGGGAGTGAGCATTTATAAGGTTTCCAAAATGCTTTTAAAATCTTTATTATGACAAATCACAATTAGTTGGAAATACTGAACAGATTTTGGGAATCTTGGTTCGTATATTTTGGTTTAAATGAAAGAATCAACATTCCTATTGATAAATATGGCAAATAACTGTTACATATGAACAGGTATTAAACAATGATTATTTATCATACTTACACGAGTTATTTTTCAAAAAAACGTTTTTTACCGAATTCTATTAATTTCATTACTAACTGGCACATAAAATTTTTAGTTTTTAACCCTATAAAAATACTGTTCTTGCAAGTTTATACTTATTACTCCTTTAATGAGAACTACAAATGAGGAGTGAAAGATGAAGTTGTTCCAATAAACTTTTCGTAAGTTTATTGCCATAATTTTGAATTAAGTTTGTTTCTCGAAAATAAAAAGTTAAAATATAAATATGAAATGGAAGGTCTCAATAGTACATGTTGAGTCAAATATATCCAACTGAATGAGACAAAGTCTGAAAAATTTAATTTCGCGCCAAATATTTTATACCAGCGATTGGGAAATTTATTAAAGTGGAAAATTAAAATTTATATACGCATAAACGACACCATTAATTCTTCTGAATATAAAATTATTTTAATATTTTTAACTATTGATAGCAGTTGTAATCCTTGACCAATCTAATAACCCTCTCAGGTAGAAAGTTTGATAAGAAAATATTTAGATCTGAACTTATGATAAAATTGATATTCGTAAAACTTTTATTAACATTGATTCCATTGAAATCGATAAAGGAAAAACCATTTAGAAATATATCATATAAAACATCCTTTTTTTATCTACATCTGAAAATATAATATTTTCCCTCTAACCGTGTCATGTTATTTAAATTTAATTACATTATTCTATTATATGGCACTTCTCTCATGTATACATAACGCCGACATCAACAAACTGCACCCAAACAAATAAAATTTTATAGGTGATTTAAGTATCAATTACATAATATCTTTAGTTATGATATTACATTCAATGGAAATGTTGAAAAATAATATTAGGCCACTCGTTCCTTCTCCTCTCTCAATATTTTACAGAAATTATTGTACTTCATAAGACATCTGAAGTTTTCATAAGACATTCTGGACGAGAAATCGTCTTGTTATTCAAAACAGAGGTGATTAATCTCTTAAAGAAAGAAATGATGTCTCCTTGAAAATTAAAAAAAATCGAAGGGATATATGCTTCAAATACTTTATTTATACTCTAAGAAAATGATTTAAATATTGTTTTAGCATCATAGTTACTGTTAGTAATTCTGGTAAAAAGGTTTACTAGAAAAGTTGCAGATTCTTTAAGAAGTATATTTCAAACCTTGTCGAGTGAGAATTGATTTGAATTAGTGATAGAATTATTCCCAAGAACTTCATTTTTACATCCTTTTATAAGTTTTTCCGTTATGTTAGTTTTTACTAGATATGAGGGTGAGCAATATCTACCTGTGATCAACCTCTTCCACCTTTCTCAACGCACCTCTCTTTCTACCCAGTTACACGCGCAGTGACTCGTGTTTGTTTACGCGGGTGTAGAGGCGTAGGCAAGCGGTGGGTAGTAGAGGGTCTTAGCGCCTGCGCGCTGAATTTACAGCTTCGACCACCACTCTTCTTCTTCTTACCTTTCCCCTCACCAAACCACCTACAATCTCATATTTCTCTAATGAAGTCCCCGCAAGGATGTAAAAAGTTGGTTTTACCTACATTCTGGCTACTTTCCTCTTCTGTGAGTGTTCTATTAAATATTACTGCTCATGTTCCCCCTGGTGGGTCACGATGTCTCGTTTTCCATCTCAATTGAATACTCCAAACCCATTTTCTTTGAGAATTGTTGAGTTAATATTATTCAGACCGATGTACTCAGTTCATTGCACATTCGGAATGCATTGGGTACGTAGATGTCCAATATTTCAGTTTATGTGTATTTCTGTATGCCATTTCTTATACGTATCTTTTAAAATAACAATATTATTTCCAGAATTCTGACATTTTCCCACTTCATTAGATGACTGTTTTCCAGGCAATACACAAATCTGAGTCTCATTTTATCACCAAAAATGTAATTAATTCTGAAATAAGTGTCATTAAGTATCATTGCTTGAGAAACGATCACCTAAAGGACTTAGAAAATGTTACGATTAAAGACGAACAACGTAGTTGTTTTAAAAGGTACTTAAATAAATGACATACATAAAAAATACCCATTTTTGGGATGAATTTTCGAGAACTTTTTGTTGTGTGATTGTTTATTCTAAACAGTAACTGACACACTTCAGAGTGAATTACAAACAACATTCTCTCTGTCTTTATCAATTTTTTTCCAAAAACAATTAGTTCATTTACAACAGTGGTAAGCAATGAACTCAAAATATTTCTAAAAATAATCGTTACTTTGAACTCTCAGGATGTGTATAAATGAATCACAGAAAAAATGCATCTGAATAATGGTGCGAGACAAGTACAATAATTAAATAACTCTGAGCCATGGATTAACTATTTAAATTAGCTGGCAAAGTTTTTGAATTGATTAATTATTTTATAAATATTCTTTCCATAAAATTTATTCGTTGTTTAAATAGGCTAAATATAAGTGTCCATCACAATTCTGTTACAAAAACCTTTGACAATTAAACCATATCCCGAGCTTTAGTAAGGTGGAAATATATGCTTGAAGTTAATGGAAATGTGTACTTGAAGCCTCCTTAAGTTACTAGATAATTTTTGTTTTTAGTGCATCACTTGCAACTAGTTATGGCAATATAGATCTATAATGTAACGGTAATTTTTTTCGACGGAGTTATCAAATATTCTAATAATACAATACCTATATTTTTAATATCATTGTAGGTATTGTATTATTAGAATCACTGATGATAGCACATATTTATTATCGAAATAGAAGAATCATACATAATATATTTTTGAGGTCTATACATATTAATAATTCTAGCCAGCAAGATTCAAACATCCCAATATTGGACTTATATATTAACGACGAGTGATATTAGTCATTATCCCGAAACAATCAAATTTAATAAATTATTTTATTGTGTATCCAAGTATTATTGAAAACTTCCAAATCCTAAAGATTCTCTACCAGTTTGCGAAAACACACCCAACACCCTTCATTTAACATGAGGTGAAATTGAACGTTCCAGCAGTTCTCTCTTTTGCTTTAAACGCGTTCTGGTTTTTCCCTGGTGGTCCCGGAGAGAAAAGTCGTTTGCGCGTTCCAGTGAGTCTCTTCGCGGACCTTATCTCCACAGCTCAGATGGCAGCACCGTCGGGTGGTGGCTGAACGGCAGCGCGAGTGGAATCGCGGATGGAAGTAATGGTGACTGGATGGGCGTCACAACCTACAAGTCTAAGCACCAACCTCTAGACCATCTCGCGGAAAATTTAAATATTAAGTTTGTGGATCATCATCCACTGAGATAATTCCAGAGACATTGTTTCGTCCATTTGTAACGAAAACATTTAAAGACTTTGTATTATACTAGTAGATATCTCTACGAAATGCACACGATAATTCGTGTCGTAATATGCCTAAACAATTCGTTATTTCAAAAATTAATTCCTAAAATTATTGTTGATAATGTAATTTTTAAAATTATTTTTTTAGATTGTAAAAGAAGTTTTGTTAAAACACTCCACATTTAATATCACCACTCAGCTTTTCTTCTTCGATAGTTATCTAAAAGGTGATACGATGTAAAACGATGCAAATCCGGGACTGAAAACTAAATAAATTTTCTTCTGAAAAAACATTTTTTCAACATGATTCAGATATAAGTAATCTTGTTTAGAGAGAATGTGAAAGGAATAAAATAAACTTTTTGAAGTACGTGGGGAAGTCACATCAATAAAAGATATCTATTTTTAAAAGTTGGTTACGATCATAAGAAGACAGAAAGGATGAGGTGGATGTGTTGTGTGGACTCACAAGAAATGAGAGGGGTGGTGATTAGAGAGACGAGGGTAGTAGATAGGGAGTGTGAGAGGGTATGAGAGGGCCAACAGCTCGC
>NNCF01129502.1:297482-336521 GCA_002313205.1 Laupala kohalensis
GAGCAACACATTTACTCTGGCGTGAATAAGAGGAATTTATCACACGGAGAATTACGCTCTCGGGTAATTCCTTTATTGGAATCTTCTCATATATCTCGGGTACAACTCTGTTGGGTAAAAGTTGTGTTCATTTGACCAGATATTCACGAATATTCAACGAACCGAGGATTTTACATTTTCCAATCGCTAATTTACATCCAGGCTTCTTAAAATTATTGTACTCTCCACCAATTCTCGATATTAAATATAACTTAAAGTTGTAATAATATATTCTACAAAACTCTCTCAACAAACATTAATGTAATTTTACAGGCCAAACCCTACATTTCACTATTTTTTTTCAATAGAATTATGACTCCACTTCAATACTGTAGAAATTCCAATTAATTCATAAAAATATTACCTAAATATTTCAGAATAAATCATATAATTCAGATGTCTAAATCAATAATGTCTCTCATTCCAAAAAGGTGATGCATTAACACATAAGAATATTATACTATATTAAAAATGATACGAGCTTTCATTTCAATCGGTATTTTTTAAATAAAACCTGAAAGGTCATAGTTTGGTTTTTCATGAACATATATGTGCTGTAAGATTTAAATTAAATTTTAAACCTTATTTCCAGTAATTTCTTTCAGTAGAATTTTCTCTTACAATATAACACGATAAAAATATTCATGAATATTAAATCAATGATTCTATGACGTATTTAAAATAATTTCAATTTCCTCGCTACTGTTTGATATTAACGAAGTCGAACTTACATTTTATCTGTTTAGCTTTCACCTACACAACTTCTCGTAAACCGGTGTATATGTATATACGCGCAGACTCCGTTCTCGTACACAAACCACCTCGTAAACGCACACAAACACTGTCACACACAGAGACACGCTCGTATGCCCAAGTCCTGACTCATAGCGCGTAACGTAACCCTTCGCATATAAACCTCACCGCTTAATTCGCCAAATTTCCCCCACTTCGTCACTACGCTCAACTACGCTCAACAAGGTCGTGATGAATAAAACAGACCGACTCTCTATTTTTGAAAAATAACGACACATCGGATCAGCAAGTGGTGTTTATATGTAATGTATAGACGTTGGCATAAGCGGGACGCGCACAGTATGCTAATGTGTGGAAGCGCGCTTTGCCTGGACGACTGGATAGTGACCTGGTGTTGCTGGTGACTGGGAGGTTGCAATCAGTAAACTCCAAAAGGCAAAGCGCTGCTCTCTAAATTTCGCGTATAGAATTGCTTTGCGTGATAGTCAACAACACTATTGTTGACACGCACTGTTGATAGGAATCTATTGAGGTACATTACGTTTAACTGTATAAAAAGTGATTGTGAACGTAATAGGTTACACACAACACTGTTTGAAACCCATACATGTTTCACAATATGCATTAAGAAGATAATCTCTGTCTCTTTTATTTTATCTCTGTCGCACTTCATCGAACTATTATCAATTAAAACCGAGGATTATGTCAGATTCCAAAAATTAATAGTGATGTTTTTGTTCCACTAATACAGAAAATGAGGTTTTTATTTTATACTCAGCTGAACAAGCATACAGTTCCCAGGGGTTAATTTCTCATTTTTTAGTCTTCCAATTTTTTCCATTGAAATTTCAATCACGGAACAAAAAAATTTTTTTTTTCACCACAATCGGGAACATCTACATTTGTATTTTAAAATGAGATCCCATTAGATATATTGAAATTGCTATTAAGTAAAAGTTACTCAGACTCATCTTCTCATCTTCTTTTACTTTAAATTTTTTATAAAACCCAAGTTTTATATGAATGAAAATTCTAAAAGTATTAAAACTCTAGTTTACAATTAGCGAAAAGGAGTTAATTTTATAAAATACTATTTATCCATTAACTATATGTATTTCTTTCTTTCTCAGTAATTTTATTTCAAATAAATAATTTAAGAAACGTGAAAAGAGTGTGGGATATTTACGAGACACAGGGGAGACAAGGGAACGTTTTTGAACTAGTTTAAATTTATATTTTACTTATTTATGTTAAATGTTATGTAAACATATTATTACCTTCACTTTATACTTACTGTGACTTGTCCTTTTTGCAAAACTAAGTACGATTTTTGACAAAAATTAGTCAATTGATGTCACATCACGTTGAATAATGTATTCGGTGCAAATTTACTCAAACCGTAAAAGAGAACGTTTTCCAACTGCTCTAAATGGTGGAGAGGTAATAAATTAGACATTCATTTACAGCATAAGTGTTTTCTACGAGTACTTATCTATCAGGACAGTATTGAATAAAGAGACTCAAAGAAAATAATTATTAACTTAACAGTTTTCAAGTATATTATTGAAGTTGAGGGTAAACAATTTTTACAAGTTATTGAGAGTCAAAATGGTCTCAATCATAATATGAAATAATCTTCCTACTCCCATATCTTGCATTCGGTGCCTCTCACTCTTTCATTAGACTCGCATTGAAATGTTGATCACAAAAAATATGTTTGCATTGAATATATTTCAATTCCTTTTTTGTTTTGTTTTTCTTCCTCTGAAAAGTGTTAGTGGTCTTGGACCACGTATTTTGCATCAATTACTATTTGCCCAATTCTACTACACAGTATGTAAACTTTTGTTGCAATAATATTAACTCATTGTGGAATGGATATGCTCTCCCTTTGAGAATACTCATTCTCACGGAGGAAACCTGCCCCATAATCTGTTACAAAACTTCTCCCGTTCCATCTATACTTTTAAACTACAAATAAAATAAATATTAATCAATGGAAATCAACTCACCAGTGAAAGAAATATAATTACTGAAAGTTTAAAATTCCAACTGAAAACAAAAGGTAATATTCTCCTCAAGAAACTGAACACAGGAGCGGAAAATTCTGTAGGTTTTGGCTTTGTCATTGAATTAAGGTGTTATATACGTCAGCGCGATTAGGAATAACTACCCCCGAAAAAAAATTTCAAATGATTATTTGAACCGTTACCTATCCAGTGGCGATGAATTTTCATGCCCTTACTGCGCAAAAATTTGAATTGTTTGATTTTAATGTACTGCGGGTTTATATGGAGAAACATTCGCGCTCAGGTTATTTTTATATCCTGACAAAATTACGGACAACTTAACGAAAGAAGCTTCTAAATATAGCAAATGGAAATAGGAACGCAATGACCTTATTGGGTATTTAGACGAATAATTTACTAAAAACTGTGGAAAATACTGTTCAAACGGAAATGCATCACATGACTGACGACAAAGCGACCCTTGTCAAACGAGAATCTAAATTTATTATGATGTTTTAAAATGACAAAATAATTGTCCTCGCCCAATTGTAAAAACCAGTGGAACGAATTATTAATTATTAAGAACTACTTTGGTGAATATTTCCAAGTTTCTTGAATAGTTGAAACTTGACTCCAGTCCACGCTGACATAATACCTTACGTAGTAAACTCGCCCTATAATACCTCACGTAGCAAACTCACCCTCTTGCAGCGTTGCGAAAAAAAACATGTTGCCGGTAATGGGAGAAGTTTCCTTCCTTATGGATTTGGAGATGTTAAGGCCATAAAACCTACTCTTCCGTGATGGGTTGCTGGGGAGTGCAACTCACGCAACCAAGGTTAGACAGGATCAGGTGAGGATAACCAAAGCAGAATGTCTCACCAAGGTCGGTCGTTTGGAAGATGGTTCTGGTACTTAATCTAAAAATTTAGTAACAAGATTACATTTCTGGTATGTATTTCAATCAGTAGCAAATAATTAACAAATTACCTTTCTTCTCAGTCGCATCCAAATCCAGCACAAAGTGCTGTTTAACCACGCTTGAAGATCTGCCATTCCCAATGGACCTGGTGTGATTGAAGCAAATCACATCGATGCAACAGTTCGACAATCTCCGCTCGATCGTCGTTGCGTAGGGTTTCTCTAGCGCTCGGCCTCCACCGCCACTGCCACCGGCATAATTATCACAGATATACAATCACATCCACAGCGCAGGGATTAGGCCAACACGATTGTCTCTGTGTGCGCGGCACGAGCAGTTCAATATCATTAGCGGGGGCGGCAGACGCTCAAGTGACGACGTGTGGGAGGACGGAAGGGCTGTTTGAGACAGGATACCCGAGGGCGAGTCGGGTATGTGTGGATTGGCACGAAGCGACAAGGTTCGGTACAGGTTGAATCTAAAATATATAGAGTGGCGGTTTAGATCGAAGTAATGTGAAATATCTCTGAAAGTTAGTTGTTGCACTCTAAGTAGTCTCATTAACTGTCCGTCGGTGTGGCATGGTGTCTGACACCGGTTGAAACAACAACGCTTCCAATTTTTACTACCGCGGAAGTTCCTTAGCAGTGCATTTTTGCACCCTCTTAAACTTTGTGTCAATATTAACACCGTATGAACAGTTGTGTTGAAGATACAGTGCGAAGTAGTTTTGGGGTATAGAAGCAAGAAGAAACGTGTATTACAAACATTGGACAAAATACAACACCTGTGGTTATTGAAGTAAGGATATAATTGTTTTAGAAAAGTAGATATCAGTTTTAGAAATAGGAAGTGGATAAAACCTAGTTCCACGGCTCTTCAGTATTTAACAAATCTTGGAAACTTCAACGAAAATTTGTCTAGAATAGGAATGAGAGGAAAGGCACCCAGCCTATGAAGAAGAGATGATGAAACAAATGAATAGGTGTTGTGGAATTACCAGCTGTATGGCGCAGAAAGGATGAAATTTGTCAAAGAAATATTAGCAGATAATAATTTCAGTATCGGGGACAACACAAATTTGAAAAAAATGTGAAGACACATCGTAAATAGAGGAATTACATAAGATAAAATAATTTTTAAAGGAAATATTATAAATTGACGAATTAATACGCAGCGAAGAAATACATAAAGAGCATAACCGAATATGATGAGGATAAAGTCTCGTAATGTCAAACAACATGGAAACGGGAAAACCAAATTTAAGACTGCGTAAACACTAATAATGACAACAATAATAAATGTAATGAATAATAATAATAATAATAATAATAATAATAATGCGAAGTAAAGGGAGTGTAAAGGTTCCCCACACCACAGCTATAACAGGCAGAAGAATTGAGTATGTTATCAGCAATAAAGGATGTAGTCAAAAGATAGATTCAGCCTGTTTCTGATGCAAGAAGGAACGTAACTGGAGACAACAGATTCAACAGCGTTGACTTATGAGAAATAATTCTAAAAAAATAAGAGTATTCCTTTTCCCAAATAAAATTTGTAAGCTAGAAAAGGAGCTAGAAAACAGGAGAAATAAATTTCATTGCAGAAAACCCTACGCTTTATGTGTCATGAACACATTGAAGTATTATTTAATGATCAAACATTAATTTTCACAAATTACATAGAAAAGTCGTGAATTAGTGATGATTGTCATATTAAGTAATACCTACTTTTATTTGCTCCATGTTTTAAAATCGAATTAATTTTAGATATATCACTGTTTATCTATTCATAATATTTATTTTCATTTATTTTAAATGTAGATCCAAGATCACCTTCCTTTCAATAATAGCATATTATTTCTAGTGTACATTATTTAAATTAATTTTGAATTTTAATTCCAGAAACTAAGAAATAAAGAAAAAATTGAAGCACGGTCGGAGAGACCAATCATAATAACGCAGGTTTCAGGGGAGGGTGTGAAACAAAATCCATATGAAACTTTATAAAATTAGTTACATAAATAACAATATAAGGTCCCTCGTGCATTCCTCCACTCTCACTCCAAATAAAATTCATCAGAAAAAAATATATTGAACAAGATAAAAAGTAAGGAAAGTATTTGAATACACGAGACATGGGCAATGTAAGGCATATGAAATGTGCGGGAAAATGATTTTGGGCGTCAGCGAATCAAACATGGGAGCATAAAGCAGAGATAGCCCAGGGTCTACATCATTATTGATAAGTAATCTCCTACTGATAATGGAGAGTATGAAATGGAAGAAGATATTGGATAGTGAAGGATAAGATGATAAATAAGTCTTAAACTGGATGCAATCATCAACAAAGTAATTAATACGTCAGTGACTTAAAAATGGTATACGTTGCATGGAAATGGGCGTTAGATTGGGATTGTTTCTATAACATTGTGGATTCGTACGAATCCGCTGAAGGTGCTGTCAAAACACGCAATATGATGCAGAGTTATCCATGGAGGTATAGGAACGTTAAATAGGTCTCGTGTAATAGAGGCACGCAAAGCAACGTTGGACCTTGTAACGTCGAAGGGGCAGAGTGGTACGAGAAAGCACGATACATAGTGGCATGAAAAGGCGATGTTGCAGTGGAAGGTGAGGGTTGTCATGTGGTCTAATGAAGATAGTGTTGCATCGCTTGGGGCTAAGGTAAAGGGTGAAGTATGGGGGCAGAGCGATTCGCAAAGGAGAGCAGGAAATGGACTAATAATACTGATTCGATGGAAGAGAAGGGAGACATGAAGCTTCAGCACGCAATGCGACGTAGGGATATCCCACAAGGCAAGGCACGGGGGTGGTGTACAAACCATACCGGAGTAGGAGAGGTGGAGTAGATAGACTGTGGGCAGAGCGGTTTCCGACTGATTACGTGGACACGTGTTCTGAGTTCGTAGCCCGTTGTCCTGCGCTGAGTATCTGGCTTTGTGTGCGCTATGATGAGGAGGGGAAACGCGGATGGTGTGGGCTTCGAAGCCCTGTGAGACGCCAGGGAACCTCCTCGCTCCACGAGGGAAGCCCCACTGCAGTTCACCTTGTTTCCACCATGCTGCACTAGAAGTGTAGGGTGTTCTTGAATAGTGGCAGGAATTGTCGATAAATCAACGCAATATATGATTGCTAATCAATCGAAAAGATTTGCCATCACACGAATGATTCTTTCTTCAAAGAAATTCAAGAACTTAATAATCAAAAATGTTTGTCAGCAGTAGTTCTGATTTAAAAAATAGTGAGCTTTCAAAGTGTTCTTTGAATTCTGGGGAAAATGGAATAAGATTGTTTGCAAATTTATCAATTCTGAATTATAAAATAGTGGCAAGAGATACTTTCTAATTGGGAATTTTCAAGGAACAATACATTTGAACAGCGTTGTTCTATTACGACAATTATTTTAAATCAAAATCATTTTAAAAACAAATTTTGTTAAATCCTTTAAAGAAATTTTGATATAACAAGTTTATATACTGGAAAATTAAATTTTTCTGACAGTTTTTAAGCTCACGTTTTCAACTATAAATCCTTTTCCATTTTTGTTAATATGTCAGTTTGACTGACTGAAATAAATTGTGAAGGAAGCCAAAACTATGATGTATTGAATCAAAGAAATTATTTAATTGTATTACCCCATAAATCACTCCAGTGTTAATTTGACCTCTTTCAATAAAATTTTATAAAATTGTCACGAGTAAGATGAAAACTACATGCATTATTGGAGAGCAAATACTGTGTGGCAATTACGTGGTGATTCACGTAAAACATTGAGGTCAATATTATTTTAATTCATTTTTAAATGTTTGATTTGCTCATTGTATTATTCCACTTCTACAATACACATTGACATAATTCGTGTTTCAATTAAGATCGAAAGAGTTGAATAATAGTTTAATTAATGAAATGATGTTGATTAAAGAATATATTAAGTTTTAACCCGCCGCAGCGTGAAAACTGTCATAAAAAGTTCAAATGAGTCATGCTATTGTGACATGGAAACAATAAAACGTTCACATAACTTCACCCAAATGATCGGCGACTTGGACAATGCAGAGGTTTGCAGGAGCTTTTGTCATGACAAAGTCCACAAAGCAATCATTTTCACGTTTATATAACCCGTCGCGTTGTCAGCGGGAGGTGGAAATGGCGCGAGGGTTGAGTAGCGACCGGTCGCCCGCGGGAAGCTTAAGTGTACACCGCTTGTCGTGACGCGGCATCCGACAGTCGCATACGCATTGACAGCGGTCTCTCAGCCTGCGGCCGCCATACAACGCACAAGGTAGTTCGCGCGACGCTTAACAAGGACGCCACCTTCGGAAGCCACATGCACTTCCCTTCCTGCTGGAATAGTCCAACCAACCCATTATTTTCTCAAACGGTGATTTGCACCGCGCAGTTCAAAGAGCCTCAAATTGAGGATGGGAAATCATTTGCCTCTTATACAACAAATGAGATGGTACGTTATCTCAAACCTATTCAGTGATAGGTATGGGGTTGGGATTTCCAAATTATTGAAAATAATATTTTGCATTCAGTATAGTTCATAAGAATGGAAAGTATAATTTTTCTCTTGTTTAATCTCCGTCATCTTCACTTGTAATTAATCGATTCGTTGAAAAGAAGCGTAGTCAAGGCTGAGAAACCTGGCCACTTCAATTTTTGTAATCTTCCTTTTGTGTACGATTCAACTAGGATGTTATGTACTGCGGTAGATAGGCACCGAATGAAATCTCTCCACAAAACTATCATAGCTATGTAGTGAGTCATTATAACAAATGTCTATATCATTTAGACATTCTATAAATTTATCAAAAAACTTTTTCAATTTTTTTCCGTGTGATTGACTCCAGTTTTCACCACTTCGCAGTAAATATTAGTTTCAGAATTAGGTATTTATAAATAAAATTGGTTAAAAATAATCACATTGTTTATGATGTGTTGAATGGTATCTAGTAATGAAATGGAAGAAAAGACATATAACGAATTAAATTCCAAATCCAATCAAGGAGGAATTATTGCAATTGAGGTCATTTTTTAAATAACAGAGGTACTACGATCCATATTTACGACACATGTTAACTTCCTTTGATCAGTACTAATTACAAGTAAAAACGTTTTGTTGTTAACACCGTAAACACGAAGTGTTTCGAATTATTTACTTTAGTTTTTCGAAACGTATACGATTGAAACATATATAAATCCATTTTAGATCCATGATTATGAAGAAGAGTAATTGCTTTAAAAGCTTAAAAGAATTTACTTAACCAATATTCACTGTTTTCATTGAATTAATTTGACTATTAATTCGATGAACAATGTTATACTTCTTCACATAAATATTCGTTTTTCGTGAACTAGAAATAGCTAATTACATTGAAGACAAGACAGATCATCATCATATCTCGAGTGGTTAACATGAANTTAATTCGATGAACAATGTTATACTTCTTCACATAAATATTCGTTTTTCGTGAACTAGAAATTCGACTTTTTCGTGAACTAAAAAAATTATTTTGATGAACTAGAAATAAATATTCGTTTTTCGTGAACTAGAAATAGCTAATTACATTGAAGACAAGACAGATCATCATCATATCTCGAGTGGTTAACATGAAAATGTTAAAAAACGGAGATCTGGCGATACCCGTATAATAGTTTACGCAGGTTTTCTACAATATTTAAAAATGTTTTGTGGAATTGTGTGGATGTTGCTATAGCAATTTTCTGCTTAAGCGTAAGGATATTGATGTTTGCCAGCTGAAGGAATGGAAGAAAGAACACGAAATAAAACACCTAACGTGATATAGAAGACTTTTGGGTATGAATTGCTCTTTCGCTGCTTTAATTGGAATTTTACGTTAACAAACCGTATGTAAAGTATTAGTATATCTAAGAGATTGCAATTTTTGAAAAAAACTATTTAAAATTGTACATCTTAGAGATAGAAATTTTTATAACAGGCATTTTTGTAAAAATACCTTAAAATGAGATTCGTGCGCTGTATAATACATCAACACTTTGAATAATTTAAAAAAAGGGTTTAAACCGTTAAGGAAATAAAATATAAGACAATTTAACTATTATTTCAATTATTATTCAGATGTTCCATCTTAAAATTTTCACTAGGCATACAACATTCAGTGCGAAGAACGTACGTAATGTGTCGCAATAACTATTGTACTACTGTTCATAAAAATTGAATTGAATATTTAAAACATGGCATTCAATATTTAAAATATTATTTCTGTTCAAAGTAGTGTCATAAAGTGTAACTGGTTTTTAGAAATCTATAGTTTGCTCGAGATGTAGTCGAATATTTTTTATGATTAAATTTCTAATTTTCCTTACTTACATTTCATTGTCTATCGTAAGTAGAAGAACAATATACATTGTGACAATGCTGATAAACATAGTAACAAATATATGTTACAAATACTGCTATGTGGAACGTAGTTTTACTTTCAATTGCTCTATTTACATAAACATCTCTATTTTAAATATTATATTTATCTAAGTATTTTTAACATTATATGCATTTGCTCTGCACTTAAACGTGTTTTTCTGAAGAGATTTTAATAGTCTGAGTATTCTACCGCATAAATACCAAGTTAGGAGATAAAATGATATATGGAAAATACTTATTTTGGTTCACAATTGTGAAAACACTATATATATATATATATATATATATATATATATATATATATATATATATATATATATATATATATATATATATATATATATNCATTTTGTATCTTAATGCGTGTTAAGTACACAAAATCTACAACACTGTATCCACACCCCCTCTAAGTTGTGTTGCACGATAAGACTCAAATGCACCGTGACAAGACGTCGGCGTCTTCTCAGAACGTCAGACGTCGCCTCGGTCATTAAGCCGATGACTAAGCCCTGCTAAATACTCTGAAGCGTGGTTCCACGAAGTTTAGGACCGCCTTCACGACCACAACGCCTCTCAAACTCCGCAGCGCGTCTCTTCCACTGACGGAGGCTGTGTTCTGCGGCGTAACGACAGTATCTCCACATTCCCCACTCAAACCGAAGGACACCTTCGCACATACCTCCAACTCCTCTGCCACTTGAAGCGTTCGCCATTTTGAGGAGGCTCGACTGTTAACCACTTTCTGCATTGACTATCACCCTCTACG
This sequence comes from Laupala kohalensis, assembly GCA_002313205.1. NCBI lineage: Eukaryota > Metazoa > Arthropoda > Insecta > Orthoptera > Trigonidiidae > Laupala > Laupala kohalensis. The sequence goes on from NNCF01129502.1 coordinate 308,401, forward strand.
GAACTCTATGTCTTTCGGCGCTATCACTTGTTATGAACTTCCCGTTGGATATATTAACACCAAATCGACTGGTCCAAAATTTTATCCGAGAACACGTCCATAAGTTCATAACCCTTTTTTTCTACCGGGACAGCAATTGAAAAATATGACATCTAATTTGAAATTATATTTTGGTTATCAATAGCTCAACTAAATATCAAATTTAAATCGAATATATAAAATTGTATTGTAATGCATATGATAACGATTGAAAAACAAATAATTTCGAAAAAAAAAAATACTGGCATCTGCAAGTAATTTTGAATATTGTGTAAATGTAGCTTGTTAACCCTTTAATACGTAAAATGAACGATGTTACGTAACATTAATATTTTGAAATGTTAATTGGATTTGAAAGTAATTCCTTAAATGGTGCGTCGTAGAAACGGAATCCGCAATAAACTCCTTTTTAACTTATTGTTTCTTAATTGGAAATCAATATTCGTGATTCTGTAGTACGAGATGCATATTTATATACAATGTTTCAATGCAGCTTTGTTAAACCAATCATTTCTCACCTACCAATACTTCTTGTCCTTTGTAATGTAAGTCACGTGTTTATTTTCCCACAGAACGTATTCGAAGTTCCCTTACAGGTAACTAGCTATCCTCAATTTTTTTTTCTTTTTGCACTGCGCTTCGTCACCTTCCGCACAGTTTCTGTGCCACAATTCGTTTTTTACGTCTCCCACCTCACTCAACAACCATTCTTTCATTGTTTCAAAGCAGTCCACTCCACCTTCACCGTCACCCATTCCACTTAAAGGGTGTAGTCCACACCTTCTTTCCCACGAAGCGCGTGTACGTGACAGAGCTCCAAGCTTCGTGGATGGCATCTGCTCGCCTTAACGAGCTACCTGTCCGCAGGGATGTCTCCAGTTGGCGACGACGGCGACACGCGGGCTGGTCGCGAGACCACACGGCGTCGCGGCTCCTAACTGCCCGTCGCCGTCGCGCACATCGCTCCAAACTTCCACCCTTGCCAGAATCTGCCATTCCACGGCGCTCGTCCATCGGTTTTCCATTAGCCCTCCAACCCTTCGACGGTGTCGCTGTTCCTCCCTCCTTCCACCCCTTGACGCCTGCAGCAGTAGCAGTTCTGCCGTCTGGAAGTATCGCACCTTTTGTCCGCACAGCAGACGGAAATGTTAGAACGCGGTTTGACGATGGATTTTAAAATGGCATTTAACATTAATATTGTATAAACCCTTTTTTTCTCCGACGAACTCAAAATTGAAACTGAAGCTTCTTCTAAACCATTCCGGCGTAAAGGTGTGAAAACAAAAATATGAAGAAAAAAGAAGAAAAAAGTATGGAACGAAACTCGCTCAAAAGAAAACCTACGAAGCGAGAATACGAGAAAATGTAGAAGGAAGCAAACGACACTGTAGTTTTGTTCTCTCAACGATATCGGGCCAAATTACTCGGAAATAAAGCTTGGGAAATGAGCTGCGAAAGAAGTAACGCCCGCCTGCGCATTTATGAAAAGAAGTTCGAATTATGGGGCGGCGTGTGGTGCGAACACAATCTGCTTGCTCAGAAAGGAGGTAATCTCTTGCTTTTGCAATTTTATTCTCTGGAGGAGGAGGAGGAGGAATTCAATATTTGTTTCTACTGGCAAAACATTCTGACGTATTCAATAAGAGCTAACATTGCCTCATTGTTTAATATTTTCGTTGAATAGAAAGAAGGATGTTTTGAAGAACATTGATTTCAGAGTTACATGTCAATAACAGTTACTACGTTTATAATTAAGACTTTTTTCGAATACTCTAGTGAGAGTTAGTTGCGTGACATTTGTTTCACGAGAAATATTGTTTTGTTGATATGAATATCACCGAAAAATTATACTATATTGCCTTTTAAATATCATTGAAATTCTTTTTCATGAAGCCATCCTTTCTCATCAAACTCTATTAGCCACTTACTAAGCCACTTCCTACAGTGTGGCGTTTTGTATAAATGTGCATTAACTCTCCAGTTGCCTTGAAGGGCTTTGTCCATGTCCGGTTCTTTTCCTTTCACACTCCGAATGAAAGGAGTGATAACTACCAAAGACATTAACGCAAAAAATCCATGCTTATTGATGTCTGTTTTTAGTTCTGTCATAGAAGGACCTTGTAATTTTAATAGATCTAACACTTCTGTGAGAGCAACATGATATTCTCTAATCAAAAGTTCCATGTGATTTTCTGCGACGTTATCGCTCAGACTCGTGTGCAGAAAATAAATGACTTCTGATGCTGGGGAAGAAACTCTTGCCAACTGAAAGTCAACAAAACGCACTTCGACAGGGACACCATTTTCACTCCGAAACATCACATTATTCGTCCAAGAGTCGCCATGACATACCGCATTGAAACCACCTACATACGGTTGAATTAACTTTCCGAGTAAGAAATACGCTTTTTTAGACATGCATCTCAGGAGACTAGGATACTTCTTGGGGACTTCAGGCCAATCCTCACAAGCTTCGGCGAGACTGAGGAAGCCACCTTCGATGACTCGACTGAATGGATCATCTTCAGGTGTGCGTAAGGCAGGCACCAAAGTTGATGAGATAGAGGGATCTTGCGCAAGGACGGCGACGGAGGCTGCATGGAAGTGTGCGAGTGTGCGTAATGCCAGCAGGCTGTGGCGAAGACCAAGACCACGTCGGCGATCAGCAACCTGCGAGGAACAACCCAGACAATAAAGGATCTGAAGTTAAAATAATAGAATATGAGGATCAAACGGAGAGATGATGGTACATGTGATTGCAAGGAGGTGAAACAGTGGAACGTGTAATTTGGGAATGCAAATTATATGGAGCTGAAAGAGGGCAATATTTTACCGAAATGAAATCTAAAGAACAGATAGCGGAGACAACTCACCGTTTGATAGCGAATAAAGAGAATTATGAGGTCTTCTATAATTATATCACACGACTATGGAAAATAAAAGTAGGATTGATAAAGAAGATATGGAATGTAATATACCATGTAATGTTAGTAAAGTAATGAATAGTAATGAGATAATATTAAGTAATGTAATGAGATATACGTCATGTAATGTCTCACGACAAAGACATTAATAAATTTGATGACTTAAAAGATTATAAAGATGACTTAAAATAAATAAATTGAAAAAGAAAAGATATCTGACGACTGTTTTTGATGTCCCAATTATTTAATGAAAGAGAAACTATTATCTATCAACCCGTTTAATATAACTTGGGTTTTGCGGGACTAACTTTTGTGTAACATCATCTTGAAACTTTGGGGGCTCTTATGTATACAACCTTAAAGGGAAGGTTTTGAAATAAATTCCCATGTAACTTCTAAAGGAACGTGTCTAGAAATCACATGTAAATAGAATTTACTATAGGAAAGAACAGTATGAAATCAGCCTTGCCTTTCCGGACAATTAAGAAAGTTATGAAACGAAACTGTCACGAAACTAAAGAACTCTAGTCAACAATTCTTCAAATACATTGTTCCATTTAAACGGTGTAATTAATACTTTTTTTTCATAATACAGTTTACCAATCGCAGTGGTCTAGTAGTAACATCCTCGCCTCCGCGATCCGATTGAGAGGTGGGTTCAGACTCTGCTCGGCGGAACTCGGTGAGGTTTTCAGCTGGGGTTTTCCTCACCCACTCCAGACAAACGTCGGTTCGATACCATACACTCCCCAGCAACCCAACATCTCTCCCTCATAATTTCCTTACCCAAGTGAATGTTAGGTGGAAAACCTCACCATAAGGCAGTAAATAAATTAATAGCTATTTTTTTATTATATTACTATTGTGTATTAAAACTGTATTAATATAATTTAATAGCGATTTTAATACACAATAGTTCATGACTACTGTTATAATGTTTTATTATTTTTTCTATTTATTTTATTTTTACAATTACGAAATACAAACAGAATTAGGAAAATAATTAAATTTGTAGTTTTATAAACGGTTGTGTGCTTGACCAGCATCTGACTCGCTTACACTACCTTAAGGCGACTACAAATACGCAACTTGTTTATTATTTTCGACCCTCAATTTTGTTGTGCACAACTTTTGGTAGTAGGATCTTGGAACATTTCTATAAATCTACAAAGTTTGGAATTTTATTCGCAGGATTTAATATCCTCGTATTAACATTATTTGCTTCAAAATACTCTCATAGCTATTGAGCAAAATCGGTTTTGTGTTCACGACTATAGGTTTTTAGAAGTATGTAATCAAGTGACTAAATTGGTAATTTAGAAACAGACTGGGATTTAAAAATTACCTTGCACCCTGCTCTCACATGGTTTCTTACGTGAGTTATTAAAGGAGAATGTAGTAGTTGTGAAAACCTGCGCAAAGGGTTTTGGAATGTAAGCAAAAGTGAATAATATAATGATGAAATAATACGTGAATTTGAGAGAGTATGAAGTCGCTCTTTCTGCTCCCAGATCATACAGTGTTCAAAGAAGAACTGGGGTAGGGGTGAGTTTTGTACCTTGGAACGGATTTGATCTTTAATATATAAACCTTTAATTTTTGATTTTGGAAGCCCCAATATTTTCTAAAAAAATAGCTTTGTTTATTTATGTATATATTCATTCTTAGCATGTAATTCCGTTCGGGTGCCATAGATAACTCTCTTTTTAGAAATTAGTGCTCCTTAAAATATCTCCCTTTGGATAGAAAAAAGCTCATTAAAATTTATTTTCACACAAATTTGAACATTTAAAACACAAAGTGATCAGATCTATAGGAAAGTGATATTTGCATTTAGTACAGTTTTTAAAAGATGTTGAATCCATAGTTATGAAAGATCCTATAGCTCTGAATACAAAAATTTCAGCCGATTCTTCATGGCATAATAGTTGGAAGGTACAACTCTCGTTTACATATAATTACATATAAATTTATTGTCAAAAAACAGTACAAACTGCGTATGACCACGTGGAGGGGAAAAAACTAATTTACTCTCCGGAAGCAAGCAAGGGACCATCCCATCAATTCCGATCAAGGGCCCTAAGGCAGAGGCGGATTCAAAAATTTCAGTAAAAGTTCCTAGATAAGATAAAAAGTTGGCTGCGAGTTATAATACTAATAGAATGTCAATATGTTTGTAATTTTAAGCAAAAAATTACATGTACAAGTTATTATCGAACTATAGATTATTCTGAGTATAGTGTTTAAAAATCATAAGAATTGAAATAACACTAAATTCACGATTTATTGTTACAATAAACACGCCCCTAGACAAAGCCTAATGTATGTATCATGTTTCAACCAGCTAAGGATCACGAATGACGAGTACCTAATGCTCAGTGTGAGTTTACTCACTAGACGCATCGTGAATTTTACCGAGAACGGATGAATAGATAGGATCCAGATTGCTGAATCCAGATTATTTCAACTGCGGTTGTTAGTCGCAGAGGGCGGTTGTTAACAGCAGAGGGTGAACTTTTTACATAACAGTTATTTAAACTGAAACGTGGAAATGAAAAGCTACAAATTTATCTTGCCCCACCTGGGAATTGAACCCGGGATGACTTGGTGATGAGCGATCACGCTGACACCGTAGCTACGAAGGGGACACTCTCCTGCTAATATAAATTCGAAATAAAGTAAGTTTGATTCCTACCTGGAATCCTTGAGCTGTAAGATCCTCGAGAACCAGGAACTCATTAGGAAAACCTCCATGATGTAGACATTGAGGTACCAGTAATGGGAATCGCCCTGGGGCTACAGCATCCAACACCATCTCGAATGGATCATAAATGATTACACAAGTTTTCAAATTTCAAAAGTTTCGATATAAAGCGAATCTTTGAACGACAAATAGATTCTAAAATTAACACTTTATTTCAATTATAATCATTCCTCCTAGATTTCTCAAATTCAAAAAAATTTTTTTTTTTGTAAAAGTAAGTTTTGTTAAGAATTGTTATCGGTACGTTATTGATAAAATCATTTGATGTATACGCATCATTAAACCGAATAGTAAACTAGAAAATATACTTTTTAAGTTTAGCAATTAGGTAATTTTCGACAAGTGTAATAATTGTGGAGTTGGGGTTCACAGACAAAAGAAATAAAGTGTTGATTTAGGGTGAGATAAACAGATACTTCCATTTAAAATCAATAAATGTGTTATCTGTTGCCAAGAAAGGTACAAGTAATTTAAATATATCAAATTATTCTCATGTATTTACTTGTGTAGCGTTTTTCATTTCTTGCTCTGAGTGCCCACTCGAACCGGACAAATACGTCATTGCTCCGTGCAAGTATCCCTCCTCTCCCGCAAGTAAATGGAACATCAATGCTGCACGATTCGAGATTTGTCGTTGTTAGCTACAAATGTTTACGAAACTACAATAATTGTAAATAAGTTACAGCAATAATGACAACAAACAGTTACTAATATATCAACAAATAGCTTTTTAGTATCCATGCACATGTAATGAAAATATTACCCGTTTATCAATATATAATCGTATTAACGAAACGAAATCCATTATATAACAAATTCTTTCTCTTTTGGAAAGGACTTATTCGACGTACAACTCTTGCTCTTTATCTGAAAGCATTCAGACGGAGATAATATTTGCAATAAACTCATGGCATCCATCATAGATGCGTTATTCATAGGTTTACCTAACATCCACGACTCCCAGTGCAGTCCCACCAATGAGAAAATATTTTGATCATGTCCGATTGCTCTCAGAGCGCACTGGAGCAACTTCTCTGTTAAATGGAACAACAATTTTTGCACTCAGGGTGCACCAGTGCACACTCAGCGCAACAAATGGAAAACGCCATTTGTGAAAATCGCACTTCGAATCTTTATTCGTTTGGGAAATATTTGAGGTGTTCGTTTTTACTGACACTCTCTACTCATATAATTTATCATTATGTAGTATTACCTGTATTTGAACTGCCACTTTCATGTATATGAACGTCTCATTGTGGAAGAAGCCAGCCGCTCTCACATTGAGAGCGATCGCCTTCTCCACAGGAATACACTTCACGATGAGAGAGCGACGGGGATCGCAATTTGCATCGCTATCTGGAGAGAGCGCTCTCACTCGATACAGGTTGCTGCTGAAATTCTCTCCAGGAGACAGAGCGGTCACGTGGACTCTCGAAATGCAATCACAAGCATTTTCATCCACAGACTCCGATGAGTCTTTGTTGTGGACGGTCCCATCTCGATGCTTAGTTCCTTTACTTCGAAGAACGTTCTGCACGAAGGATGCGTTAAGCCATGACGGAGGCGATGCTACTGTTGTTTCAAGATCACTTTTCTCTAAAGCAAGGGAAAAGCATTTATAAAGTTGGGTGATAAGATGTGTTTAATTTGTTAAGTAATGAATTTCTCCTCCAATCATTGTTATTTATGTACACATTATCTATATTGTATGAATGTTTTTAAGTATTTTATTTGATTGTATTTTGTATTGTATATTATTTTGTATGCACTCATGCATATATTAAGGAGGTAGTCATAACTGACATAACATGACTGAATTATTATTATTATTTCGTTACTCTCCACAACTTGATGGTGGTATAGTCGGTTGGCTTTTAAACCCATTCCAATTTGCACCCAGCTTTCTAGGGAATACGTCCGAAATATGTTGGTGTTCTCATAATTCCTTTCCGAGAATGTGGGCGGTTCCCAACAGTGCTATATCTTGCCCTTGCCTGTCTTTTGAATTGACATACGTTTCGACAAGTTCTTGTTTAAATTTCTGGGAATCGCACCCAAGTTTCCAATTACAATCGGTATGATTTTACATTGTACATACGTCCAACTTCAGTTGTCAAATTCTTGTATTTTAGATGATTTCTGTCTCCTTCGAAATGACATTCTAGTCACACGGAATAGCGATGACTACGACCTGGCATGATTTGTTATTCAAATTCCGATAGATAATGTCCAGTTTCTTTGTCATGACAGTGCGAACTGTGTGTATTTGCTTTTACGACACGGGAAGGTCCCGAAGTGCTATTCTACAGTAGCCCAAACATCTCATGGAATTTATTATAATTAGGGGTTTTTGTCAATTCTCAGTTCTAGTCTGGATTAGGAGTGGTACAAAACATGCCAAGACTTTCTTTGATTGGAACACTTTACAAGAATTTCCTAACAGTAAGACATGTTTCCATAATGACAGCTTTTTGCGGACAGGAAAAGATGTCAAAGGAGGTTCAATTTTTTCCTTCATCTCGTTCTTCTTCTTCTTATTATTATTATTATTATTTTAAATTTAAAAAGTCAGTAGTTTAAACGGGGAGGTGATTTCTACAGCTACTTGTTTTGAAAATTGGTGCTATCATTTTGCTTCTCACTTTCCTTTCTCAGATGGAATACCATCCCCATCTGGGATCTATCACGAGAGCGGTCGTTTGATCATTTAAAAATGGAAGGCATATTCCACCATATCAATGAATGCCCTTCTTGTTCTTAATAAGTTTCATGCCCAGTGACTAAATTGTCGAGAAACTACGGTAACGAAATTTTTCAGACGCACTCGCATAAGTCGACGACCAAGAAATAGTAAAAGACGTAATGGGATTAAAGAGGAAATTACTTGTGTGCTAATACTGACACGGAAAATATGATGGTATGAGAGTAAATAATACTCGTCTTACAGTCAAGCGCATAAATCATGATCATTGTTTCATAATACTATGATGTGGTTGAATCCAGGACCAAACACAATGTTGTTCTTCAGTAAACATAGATAGTTCCAAGTATATTACATTATATCGTACATTTACAAATCCTTCACGGGTAGCGCAAGCACAAGAATTGTGGTTTAAATCGCACTGAAGAAATTTTAAACTTTGAATTCATGTTGGTTGAATAGGACTCTCATAATATTGCTTCATTTTTCACTTTCGTATTATCATATTCACTCATCTAATAAAAATGTACATAGATAATATTTTTTGAACAAAATAGCAATTTGGTATATTTAATTTTTGAGTAATAAAACGTGAGTGACAATCATTCGCACATCTTCAGTCTGTATCTTCATAAAACCAGAGTATCAGGAATTCTTTGCAGAAACGATTCCGACAATTTTCAACTTGTTCGGTTGCAAATTTCTTGGAGAAAAGAGTGCATCGCTCTATCCCAAAATATAGATCTAATCATCACTAGTCAGTCAAATAAAGTGTTTTATTTCAAAAAGCTATGTATAATTTCAATAAAATTCGCTGCTGTTTCAAAACCACATGTTTACAATACACAATGCTTCATTACAGTAATGAATGAGTCTTTATAATATTATTGTACAAATCAGCTGGGAAAATCTAGCCATGAGGACAAAGATGATTCTTTATTAATCAATTTAAAAGAAAACGGACGACTTGAGACAATGGACTTGAAGTTGTAGTTGACCAGAAGCTAAGTTTTTGCATTTGTCACTAAACGATTAGTCTTGAGACGATGCTCGAAATAGAAACAATCTTACTTCTCTTTCCCATCTTCTAATTCATTTCTTTTACCTCATGCAATTCAAGTAATATTTATGATAAAATAAGAGTTAGCAATACGTTCGTTGTTATTGACTCTCAACACATATTAATGGTTTACTTGGTAATAGAACAAAATCTTGATCTTAACTTAGTCTTGACGCATTGACTCTGCTTTTTTAATTAAGCAATACTATACTTGTTGATTAATTAATTCCTGAATAACTACTTCAAAAATCATTTGTTTAAATAACGAAGTAATACGAATTTCTAATAATTTCTTATATTATACGAATAAGAGTATTTTCAATAAAGAGCAATTTGAAGAAAATTGGACACATAAATTTGTAAAGTGGTCTATGTCAGCAACAGAAGAATTATTGTGATCAATTAAATCATTACTAAACGTTCTGTATTACAAAATATGGGTTCCTAAAATATCCGTAGGTGCGTGCCCTTTTGCCATACAAAATTTCATTTACTACTGCGCAGATATGGAGAGTGTTTGCAACGTCAACTGCCAAGTGAAAATTGCGACGGACCGGGACTCGAACCCGGGACCTCTTGCTCTGGCTGCAGGTGTGTTATCCACTGCACCACTCGCCTCGACTCTCAAGTCCGTAAGCAACTTCCACCTGGCCTGATCCAGTGAACCTGGGTCACATCCCCCTTCAGGGGATAAGTGACCACAGGCGGCTCCATATGCTGATAGCTCTTAAACCCGGTTTTCGCGTACGTGCGCGTCGGATGCATGTTTAAACTCGCGACTCCCGAGTAGCTACTGGTGGAGAACTGTTTGCAACGTCAACGGCCAGGTGAAAATAGCACACCTGCGGCCAGAGTGCGAGTCCCAGTCCATCGCAATTTTCACCTGGTCGTTGACGTTGCAAACATTCCTCCACGAGTAGGTACTCGGAAGTTGTGAGTTTAGATGTTGAGAGTATTTAAATAAAGTTCATCAAATACTTTTAAATGTTATTTGACATATTTTACTGTTCTCAAAATATGTTTACCCTAAGTTAATCATTGTGTACCCGATAGTAACCTTTTTTGGCCGGTTATTTCTCAATCCTATGGACAATTCGACACCTTTTTTGTAAAATAAATCTGAGGAAGAATTATCGGATCCTGAAATAATTTTATTGTGTGTATATGCGTAACAACTCGCACCACAGATCAAACAAAATTCTGAAACAATTTGGCTTCAATACAGATTACTTTTATTTCCTCATATTGCTTTGTAACTTCAATGAAGCGGAAATAGGGTGCAACATGTGTTGCAAAGTTAGTGATCGTTCACGTTTCATTTTCGAATTCCCATTCTAGGAATATTATTTTACTTTACGTCCAGATCATTGTACACAAAATATTTTACTTTCTTTCATTGATGTTACTGTTTTATGTTTACAATGAGAACATGGACTAGATTTCTATACGTTACGAATGCTTGTAATAAATTACACAACACGCTGTATTATTAAAAATAAATTTTAACAAATTTCCATATTATAATTATTATTTAGAATTTTCTAAAATCTTAAAACTTATTCGTTGGACATCACCGGTTGGAAATAAGGAAATAAGAACGATACGCAGAATATACCTTTTCTATGCCAACTGTATGTGAATACTTTGAAAAGTCTGGAACTTTGATCATTCTTTCGCCGGAAAAAAATTATATGCGATATGTATGTATTTCTCATTTAGACGAACGAAGGACCACGATGACGAGTGTTAGTAAGCCTCACTTCTGCGTGAGTTTACTCACTAGACTCATCGTGACACATTTTGGGGGGACCAGAGTCTAGATAGGATCCTGTATCCGAGTATTATAACTGCGGTTGTAAGCCGAAGAGGGTGAACATTTCATACGCCACAGCTACATAAACTGAGACATAGATATGTAATGAAAATTACAATTTTTTCTGCCCTCACCGGGAATTAAACCCGGGATGACTTGGTGATGAGTGAGCACGTTAACACCGTAGCCACGAAGGGACCTGAAACGCAATATTATCATAAATTTAAAGAAACATTGAACAAATTCGAAGAAACTGAATAAGACGAAGTCAATAATTTTTCTCATTTCAGAGACACACTGGGTGAATGCCATTTTGGAAAATTAGAACTGGGAGAATGTACTTTTGGAAAAACCTAAACTTTATTAATGAGATTGGTAAACCAGATAGGAGAATCAAAAATTGACACCTTTTACAGAATCACATCTTCTTGTTTCACTTAAAAATCTGTATTTTTATTTAACACAATGTTGTTACTTTTTTCTAAATATATTTTACATGTAGTGAAACCTCAGGAGTATTTACATTAGGGTGGGCAGTCCCCAAGTGACTAAGTTCTTAATTGGGATGTCGAGACATTTCCAGGTCACACACAGGCAGTTGAACGTTGTGTGAAACTCATGACAGAAACCTCAGGAAAAGTTTGCGGAGCTGACTATAGGGATGGTTTTATCAGAACGACTCTGCTGTCAAGGTCAACCATGCCTCAATCAGATTTCAAAGTACCTTCAGCTAATAATGAGTGAAAACGGAGATGTTCAATTGTTCAAGATGAGTTTATTGGGATTATGATTCTTTACACAAAAGCTTAGTTTTTTGTTTTGTTTTTTCAATAAAAAACTAAGCTTTATAAATATTACTAATGGTCTAAAATATTTTTTTAAAACATTTAACCTTGTATTCAATAAAGAAAAAAACGTGTACGTTGTGAGAATTTTTCCCTGAATTGTAAACTACTTTTATTTGTATTTTTTTTTCCTTCAAAATTTCATTAATTTTAAAGTAATGCGCAACCGGAAGATGTTGATAGATTTCAATAATATTGAAAAATTATTTTCCGTGGTTCTAATACATCAGAATTTAAACTATTACATTCGAGAAAAGGTTAATTAAAAAATGTTAAAAATTATCGTAAAAATGTGAATTTTTCAAAATTTCAGCATTCATTAGAGCACATGCGCGACCGGAAGATATGAACCGATTTCATTTCTTTTTTTATCCTTTTTTAGTCTCCCTAATTTGCCACTTTCCCACGGTATTACGACTTGAAAAAAAATATTTTTTTTTACTTTTTTCTTCCCACCCTAATATACATGTCAGTGCGTACTACTATGTTGTTGCATGTCTAGTTTAAAAACTGCAATAGAAATTAGTTGAATTTTGTTATTTCAACTATACGTAAATCCACTGAGAAATTGTTTGAAAAATAAGCACTAAATTTAGACAATTTGAAAAAAACAATTAATCTACTCACCCATTGGCGCAGTGTCTTCACTGATCGTGTCTTTCCAACTCACAATCTCAGGAACAATAGAATAGGTGCTACATTTTCCTATCTTGCTCCACTAAACTATTTACCAACGAATAACTAGCGACTGATACCCTCCAAGCAAATACGGGTCGTTGTCTTTCTTGTTTGAAGTAGAGATAAGAAATGTCATTGTCAGAAACTGACTTAAAATTTAGGTGGATCAATTACAAAATAAAACAATCTGATCATATCACTCTTTCTGTATTACATACACACGAAGAAAGTTGTCCTCTTTTAAAATGTATGTATAATTTGGCCCTGGGAAATTATGCTACTGTTATCAATGTCTTAATCTACATAAGTAATCTACAAATATCTTAATGTGCTGAGTACAAGACAAAACCATGAGAATGCACTATTGCTGACAAAATACTATTTTGAACAATAGCTGGAGACCTAAGAAATTATTTTGGTAAGACATCTANTGCTGACAAAATACTATTTTGAACAATAGCTGGAGACCTAAGAAATTATTTTGGTAAGACATCTAATTCTTCTTATGTGAACGAGACGTTTTTTGAGATACGCCTTAAAGTAGTCGTAGTGACGCTATAGGATGCGGTAGGTAGTATGCCGTACGATGAGAATACAAGTTTATAACGAAGACAACATTTCTCTTAATTGGTAAAAACATGTTACGAGACGATATAATTAATATGAAGTTTGTTTGGTTATTATACAGATTTTGGTGTCATGAATATGTTCTCCTACATGTTCTTATCTATGTCTTTATGATCATGAGTACTCCGGTTCACAAATTCTACGAGTACTACAGAAATTAAAAACAGAATGCAAAGTTAGCAAGTTGAACAAAATAAGTGAGGTACGAGTACCTAAAGAAGATGGAAAATAATGTATGTGCAGAAAATGCGAGATGAATGTATGTAAATAAGTTATGAACATTGAGACGCGAAAATATACAAAAAATAGACACAAATTCTCCCACGTGAAACATATTTCACTCATCCGTGTTGTTAGTGATATCCATGAGATTGAATGTGATCGATATATTTTGTTGTTGTTTTTTTGTTCAGAAGGATGACGGCGACTAATGCCTCAAACGAGATTTTCTGTGCAGTTATTCATGATTATCGAAATTCGCTTTCCACCGACTACTTTAAACACGATACACGAGAAAATCGCGATTTAGCATTTAAACGTTGGTGGTCCCTTCGTTCATCTATGCTTATCGCGATTTTCTTCAGTACTGCTTGCAATATGGCATTCATTTTGCTTGTTTGCTCGAGGCTCTATTTATAGGTTTTGTTCAGAGGCACGAAGGAGGCCCGATGCTACTACCTCTGGTGTCAGTTGGCGGCGCTGGTGAGCAACGAGGTGCGTTTTTCACCCGTCAATTTTCAAGTTTCCCACAATGTACTACTTACCTAGGGAATATATGAGGTACATTGATTAACATAATCGACGATTAGTTTTGCATGGTAAAACGTATACAATGTTATTTTACGTAATCATGTTTAAGAAAATCGTGATTATTCAACAGTTGGTGAAACTGGGTCTTAGGCAATTTCCAAGTACGAGATAAAAAATTATGAACTTTATCGACCCGTACATCTTGTTATATAGGCCATACATGACCATATCGTCAACAAATAATGCAATAAAACGTGGACACGTCATTTTTTCTGGTTAAGTAGAATAGCGAGAGTGTGGGATTCAGAATTAGGAAATAGGGGTGGATTAATGGACGAGAGTCAAAATTATTTGTTCGTTAAACACGTTCAGAGAGGATTTTACATTGACACAAAGGATATTTTCTGTTTATCAGAGGTCATATACTGGCATTCTCTGAAATTCACTTAGCCTGTAATAGAATGCGTCATATACCAAACAAGGGTTTATCTCTGTGAATAAACATGATTTCAACAGTTTCATCCTACGCAAGCTCACAAATATATCGTTTTGCCCTCCTATTATTTCTTTATATACACTGCAGTTGTAAAAAGGTAAGAAATATATGATCGTACTTTGAAGTTTTAAATTTACTTTGAAGTCGAAGATTTAAATTCTCATGAAATTTTATTAAATAAATAATTAAAAACTTATGACCTTTTACGGACGCATACATTTTTACATTTTATATGAAGAGCTCACTACGTTTCGACGTGGATTTACGTCGTCGTCAGGTGATCACTTCCACGTCGAAACGTAGTGAGCTCTTCATATAAAATGTAAAATTTTGTTCCCCCATAAAAAGTCGTACGTTTTTAATTGTTTATTTAGTTAGAATATATAATGGACGTTAATAGTAGTACAATTTATTCAACCGAGATCTATGTTTTGGAAAATAAATCCATATCCCTGGAAACTGTACTAAGATTTTTAAAAAGTTTCTTGTAGTTGAGGGAAATATTATTCAAAATTCACTCTCTTCATGTTTTAAAGTCGATTAGAATGGAAGTATACAAAGCTTGATTGCCATTTAATGTTACATATTACATATAAAGATTTCAAACGCATTACGTATATGTTCTCTAAAAGGTTTTTTGTTTTCTCTCACTTTTGATAATTACCATTACCCTCACGTTTATAAAAAGATAAAAAGGTAGTTAAAAAAACATACTTCTGATAAACGTCATTTACTAAATAAAACAATATATAAATTATTATTTATAATTTTTTGATAATATCATTGATGATAATGCTTGTAGTTAATGACTGAGGCAATTTGAAGTTAGAATTTCTGGAGGCCAAACTTGTAAATTCTATTTTGCTCTCGAGCCCATCGTAATGATTTTTTTCTTCATACTTTGTGATATTATACGCCATACAAAATAATTCTGTCATATAAGAAGAGTATTATTAATGATCATATATAAAGTAAGTAAATGAAAGCATTAATATTCGGTGTTTCACTGTGTACGTTGGCACTGCGCAAAATGCGTGTTGTAATTTAATGTATTACAGAGAAGATTCATACATAGGATAATCAAATAATACAGCTGTGAAGCACGCTGCTTTGCTACAAACAAAATCTCATCACCTTTGTTATTTGCTTCTCGTTTGAACGTGCTCTCGCAAAATTTGCAATACGATGATATTTAGTGAGGCCATCTTTCTTTATAATACTCTCGTTTTGTGTTATGCATTATATGAACCAACGAAAAATACACGACCCACTCGTAAAAGTAGGCTTAAGGTGTCAAAAAAATTAAACATTCTGGGTAAATTCTACTGCTATTAATGTCGATTATATAATCAAAATGAATAAATAATGTACGACCTTATGATGGACGAATACCATATATTTTGTGCTATTAAGTACACAATGTTTCGTTTTAAAGTAAACTATGGAATAAAAATAAAAAGTAAGATGTTCTTGTTGTTAGTAAAGAAAAGAAAACAATGTAATTATACTTCTTATGCGCAAATACACAAATGTACGATTCGAATGTGTACGGTGCAAATTTAACGATAAATTTACCTTCAATACTGCTAACTCATATTATACATTTCATATTATGAAAATATTCATCAATGTTTTTGAAAAAAATCACAGTAATCTCGAGCGTAGTGACAGATTTTGCGTTGAATAAAAAACTAGTACTTATACACGGTTTTTTGCAGTGCGCTTTATTTGATTAGCAATATACAATGTACAGGTTTCAAAATCAACCTCAATAATCATACTATATGAAAAGAAAGGTGTTCTTATTGCCAGTAAAGAAAAAAATATAACAATGTACTTAAAAGAATTTTTTTCTGAGAAAAGACGAAGTAATATTAAAATTTATTTTATATAAAGCTCATACAATGTTTTTAGAGTTATTTTGTCACGAGATTAGTGGTAAAATTTTCATTATTTACGGTGACATGAAGAAATCATGCTGTGGTCTCATTTTCTTAAAAAGTTTTGAACAACCGAAGTAAAAGTAAATGGAATATATTCAATTTTGTTTACGTCAACATGTAGTACTTTGTGTATTTACGATTGCTAATGAATATTATATTATTTTTAATCTGGTTACATTTCGTAATTTTTTGGTTGACATTGTTTTTTAGTATAAAACCCATGTCTAAAAATGAAAAGAAGAGATTATTAAGATACTAATTATTTAAGATAGAAAAACTAGTTCTGATTAAAAGATTAGTAAAATAAACAATACAATTAGAAGGAACCATCATTGAAAAAATGCGTACGTTTTCTGATCGTTTCAATACAAACAGTCCAATTGTGAAACCACGAACACATTCAGAACACACAAATAGCACAAGGTTCGCTGTAGAGCACTGTCTTTCTCGTGAACCATGATGGGAGCTTATTAAAACCACTTTACTCAGGCATTGCACGATCGAGCGACGTCCTCGTGCTACATCTCAATCGTAGCAAACGATGACTAAAATGAGACTGCTTACTCTGACCAAACATAGCGTAGCATCGCTAATCATTGAAAGCTACGTATACGACGTAGTACGGAGACATCTCTCAAATGATACTACACCTGTGTGAAGTGACTCTTACCTCCCTCCAAGCATTTGAAAGATACTCAAGTAACTTGCCAGAATATGCTCCTTAAATTTTATTGAGTGATTTTACATATTTAAACCTCTTCATAACTTAATAATCAAATCTGTCGAATCTAACATAAGTTCATGAAACAAGTCAATTTTTAAAACGAGTTATTGTCACTTCTATTACAAGTAGTTTACTTGCTAGAATTTTCTGTTGCATAAAAAATGTATTAAATATAATCATACTTTTATATATTAAACACATACTTGATCATGAAACGAGTAACTAGCTATTGTTTGTGGAATATTTTCTCTCCGTATTGAAGCAGCACGTATTATCCTTGACCAATACTAAAAAAAATAAAGCAAACAATTCTCTTGGAGGTACGAGTGGTACATCTAAACTTCAAATATTCTCCTGTTTTTCTAAAACACTTTTACATTAGCATGGAAAATATTTTCATTTTCAGTTCAGTCTGTGCAGATTGACTTTGGAGATATAAATTCGATGTCGTGTTATACAAACAAATGCATCAGTTTTTGTGTCGCAGACAGCCTTTTCAGATTCTATACCTTGTTTCGTGGAGACGAGGATTCTCCTCTGAGGACCACTAAGAAGGGGCACTAGGGATTCCGTCCTCGCAGAGCAAGAACACGGTGAGCAAGTTCGCTCGTGCGGCCAGTGATTAGAAGCAGTCCGTGCCCGAGGCGAGGCCGGCCACCTTGGCAACCTCTCACAGCCCGCTTGTGTTTCTGACCAATCCAAGCATCAATCTGCACGACTGCTACGCAATTTACGGATGCTCATCTGAGTGGGTGGGATTACTTAACTACAAACACGATTCTGGTCTTCCTTAGTTGTTGTTTAAGTGGTAATGATGAAATTAAAAAAAAATAAAGTCAATTACTTTGAATCAACTTATGTTAAAGTAAATCTCATATTAACTAAAGCAATCAAGGCTAGCGAGCTCGCTCGCCACGGAGTAATCCCGGGTGCGATTCCCGATGGCGCCAGACGTTGACCCTCTGCAGCTTACCACCGCAGTTGTGATACTCAGATGTTGCAATCTAGATTCTCTCAAGTAAATGCACGTAAATTTGGACTAGCACACTTCGAGGTCCTTATCCGAAACGAGAAAAACATAACTAAATCAAATTGAATGTAAATTAACTTCTGTAAGAATATTATGTCTCGGTGAGAAATACTCCACAACCACTATGAACACACATATCAGCTCTGTTGATTTCCATCCAGATTATACGTTTTTGTTAATAACAAAAGTTGGACATATACTAACATCACTCCTTACAGCTCTCTGCTAACAATGGATCTAGAGAATTAGTAAGTTGTCAATAAAAGTATACCTGATTGTTGAAGTGAAAAGATATGATTGTGTATTAAAAATGTTTCATTCTCGAAGTTAGTTTTCCGTTGTTTACACAGAAAGAATTCAACTCAATTTTCTACATGAGATGCACAAACATAAAATATATGTAATGAAATATGATATAATACGAATTAATTTCTGTCAAAGCATATAGCGATTTCAGTACATGGAATAAATAAGATATTTCACGATTTATTTCATCATGACACGGCATTTTTCTTCAATTTGCAACCTGAATGGCAGCTGCTGTGTTTGTCGTGTAATCTTTAGTTGTGACCGTTTTTCGCCACGTGATGTAACTGAATTAAGGTGATCTAGCGAAAAGCGGAACTGCAGTTCGATCAGCAGAGATACGTAGTTCAGACATGCACTGCGCAAAGGTTCCGCTCAAATTAATATATTATTTAAAATAATTTTTGAGTGCAACAAGCAAAGAACTCACTATTATGCATGCGTACTAACCTCCTGATAGCCTGTGAAATAGATGAAACTAAACTCATCTACTTGTTCATCTTAGAAAGGAAATTTCATAATTTACGAATCAATTTTCATTCGATGAAAAATGAACTCTCCCATTAGTTAACCTCTAAGGGACCATTATGGTTTGCTGTAGGTTAATAATTACGATTTCTTAGTCTCAGACGATATAAGAACATATTCCGGTCACTTTGTCTCAATTTAGAGAGATTAGACTAGATTGTCAGTCTGGATGTTAAAAATTAGTAAATTTCCCGTAACATCACTGGGTTTTGAGCCCGCCTGTCTAAATTCACTTCCATTTTCAGGAAAATTTCGAAATATATTAGGTATTTATGTCCAATTATGATACATAATTATTTTTCTTGAAACAGAAAATAGAGCTCATAAATGTATTTACACAGTCCAAACAAACTTTATTCAACAATATGTAAAAAAAGATGTTACACGAAGAGGATTGGAAAGCTACAAAATATGTGATAACACGAGCAGAAAATTAACTTTGAGCATATTCACGTAGAAATGTTCTTTTACGCTTCGAAAGATTCTACAATTTTTTACTTCGTTTACAGGATAATATGAATACTTACTGGATACTTCTTAACTGTTTACTTCTTACGAAATTTCATATATTTTGATTTAGGTATATGATTCTTTGTTTCCCAGAACATATAATTTACATTCTGATGTCGAAATTAGTACCTCGTTTCCTTATTAAACAAGCAGTGCTGTTATATACCTTCAAATTGTATGCCTTTAACATGCTTCCTCGTATTTTAAGTAAAGAAAAAAGTTAGATTATATGAATAAATATATTCCCCTCAAAACAAATTTCTTAAATATACTCTATGAAGAATAGTTTTATTTAAAAAGTATTCGATTTAATTTTTAACTTTATCTTTACTTATTAGAAATCATAGTAACTAGTCGGGTGTTGTAGTAAAATATTTTTTGAATAAAACGTATTGTAGTTTTACAGTCAAGTTGACGTAAAGTAATAATTTAAATTTTTTATTGGTGTAAATAATTATTTCATCATTCACTTAATGTAAGGGAAGATGAGATTGCAAAAGACATTATTTTCGGATCAGTGCTTCCTTTGATAAGTGTGATTAGATAATTGTATTGTTTCATGCAACAACTCCATTACGTTTTTCTAAATCTGGTACTGTTTGAAGTATGTTATTTTGTTCAACGTGCTGCATTCATTGTCAAAAGCACCAGTTTCCTCAATGATACACCGTTTTGTTTCTGTCCACAAATTGCATAGTGCCTGTAGAGACGCTTTATTCGAAGAGTATCGTTTGTTATGTGGCACAGAACATTCAAAACCAACTGACATATAAATTACTTCTCACCTTTGTTAATGAATTTATAAACATTCAAATATTACATCAGTGTTAATTAATTTTTGTTTATAGCTATACTGAAACATTTATTTTATTTTTAATTTAAAGGATTCTACTTTTTACTTTAGGCAATAATTCCAATAGTATCAAAACGTTGTGTGAATTTAATGCATTTTTTAATTGAATTGATATCTCTTTATGTATCTATTACGTACATATTTTTTCAATATTGAAAGACGAATGTCACACATGTGAAATTAGGTAAATCGCAAATTAAAAACAACAATTCTATTCATTCCATAACATATCTAGCATTCTTGTTCGTACCATAACGTAAGTTGATGAGTTAGTGACATTCTGCACAGAAGGTGAAATATATAACAAATCATTTAATAAATAAACTTTATTGTCATAAAAAGCAGTTACAAACTGCATATGACCACGTGGAGGATAATAAACTAATTTACTCTCCGGGAGCAAGAAAGGAGCCATCCCATCAATTCCGTTCAAGGGCCCTAAGGTAGAGACGGATTTAACATATCAACATTCTCCTAGCAACAAAAATAGTTCGGCACGTCTTATAGTATTAACATAATACCAACAAATATTGTATTTAATAAAACAAATTTTATTATTATCCAACTATAAATCATTCGGAAAGTATTGTTGATAAATCGTTACTATTAAATAACAGTAAATTTACGAATAATTATTTCAATAGATGCTGCCACTAGGCAAAAGCCCAGAGAGTCTTTATAAAAAATCCGCTTCTATCCGAAGGAAAACCGGAGAAAAACCCGGGCCAGGGTCCTCTTATTCATGAACTGAAAATCAAAACTACACGAATTATAGTCTTAGAGATAATTATGATATTGACATGTTAGAAAATAGAGCTAGGGAGGTACATTGATGCACAAAAATCCACTCCAGTTAATCGTGGAAAGTGTTTTTACATGGATGTAGAGCCAGTAAAGATTGTCTTCCGTAATTTCGTGTCAAAACGAACTATATATTTATTCCTCCATACTGCATCTGAAGCATTTTTTCTACACATAAGATCCTTTGATCACCTCCAGATCACCAAGTGTTTGATCAAATCATGACGTGGTTCTTGTGTTATCGTTTTTTAGATATCTTACATTATGTTCTGTTTGTCTCTCATATTCTGTCGTGTCTGATTTTCTTTTTGAGTTTAGAGTCGGGAAAGGATCTACTATATTCTGATTGCATCTACTACATTATTCTTGTATTCCTATTTTATGCAAATAATGCTCTATTATATGACATTTCTCCTTGTGCAAGTTAATATATCACTTCTATTTACATTTATAACCAGAGCTGGGATTTTGCATGTTTTGAATAATTTTCTCCTGACTCTATAGCTTTGAGTTATTGATTTCTGGCATTTTCAAACTCGTGGGACCATTCAAATTTAATTTTACAGTGCATATAAATGCATACTTTCGAAGATTTTTTCAACTTTAGGTGAAGTTATTGTAATTAATCATAATTTACATGTCTGTTATTTAAATATCGAATGGACAAGCTCAGTAGTTCTTTTCAACTTACCCAATTTACACTTGAACTATTTTGTAATACATATGTAACTATTTTTTAAAGTGCATATTTCGGTTTCTTTTAATGTACATCGATCCGAACACTGCTCATAACATCCTATTTTGAATACATTTCAATATACTTATATTATTCTAAGCCGTCCACATATTCCCAGAATGCTGTAGAATTAGTTTAGATCTTGACTCAACAAGGTGGGAACTTGATTCGATTCCTGATGTCGAATTCTCGATTCTTCAGCATCCAATTACGTTGACTTTATAATAGCAATAACTATTTTTTCTTTAAATCTTTCATACATTGCAAAAATTTGATTCGTATATTAGGAGCCCATCGGGATTCCAGAGTATATTGACTGAGATGTTAGACCGTTATTCATTTTGTGATAATTCCAACTTGTTCTTAAATTGTTTTCTGGAAAGTTTTGAAATGTTACCAAAGAGCTTGTTTTCCTTAAAATACGGAGTGAAGATAATGAAATGTACGTAATAAAATGTAATAGTATTATTAGATATTATCAGATATAATGTTATAAATAAATATAACAAGAAAAATGTTTGTATTTTTTTAATTCGTTGGGTTTTAAGAATTGGAATGAATTGTGAAAACTGGTTTTACGTCAAACACATGGAGTTATAATTTAATCAGAATATTTTCATTAAATTTCTGTGTTTTTTTTCTGTTGTATCAGGGCAGTTTTCTACAATTCGTTTATCTGAAATCGACATGTGTGTGAACAGAACCATTTGCTTAGTTTGCTCAAAACCGCACACGTAATCACATTTCGACCCTCTCTAATTTGTTATTATTCACGAATTATAACTGAATTGCAAACAGTTCACGAAAACTAATCAAATGTAAAATAAAATTAAATGAAATGTACATTACGAGAACCTTAATAGAAAAACCTTAAATTTAATTGTAATTAATATGTGAAAAGAGCACGACTAAAAAATAGACCGTAAAGTAACGATTTCAAATTTGAAATGAAATAACGTTTTACTAAATATAAAAGTTTCATTCATATGTATTAACTTCTCTTGTCAACACTGTCAACTTACATTATAGTATGAAACGACGGAAATGAAGAATACACAATTTTTTTAACTGAGCAATTTTTACATTCACAAAACACGGTTTACTCATGTAGTAATTATTTATTTTTGAAATATTTATAATAGCGATTTGAAGTTATCGCAAAGCTCAAGATAATGAAGAGTTATTTTTGTTTTTATGAAGAAAATAAAAAACTTTTATTTAACGTTTTGTGAAAATTCCCAAAGCCCCAATGATAATAGAAATCACTCCTGTTTTAACACTAACGATTCTACTCATTTGGATGGAGACGTTTCTGTATTTCAATTTTTTCTGCCGTTGCTACAACAGTCTGATCCAGAGATATTGATAGGTACATCAATCAACATTCTTGTTTCCGTTCCCTAATTTCTAATGACATATCAAGATATTTCACCTTAACTTCACGATAGTTATTGATCTTACAGGATAAAGCAGTAAATAATTTAAGACTTACAACCTTATGATGACGAATCCATCATGTGGTATTTGTCCTTCATAAGGTCGTAAGTCTTAAATTATTCATTTATTTTGATTGTATAATGGACGTTACTAGTATTAAAAGATAAAACAATCTCCTATTGTCGTAACTGGTGCCGGTTTGTGATGATACCATTTATTGCTTACGTTGGGGGTTTTCAAAGCTTTACATATCTACCCATGAAAGTCAGAATAGATGTTATGGTGATTTTTGCCCATTGTGGAACATGATGAGACAATATGATCAATTGTTTCAGCATCATGCTGACATAAACGATTATTATTATTATTATTTTGCTCTATTTTGCTCTATTTTAATGACTGGTGGTTGTGGTAGTCGGGTAAGTCTAAGAATATCTCCTGGTCTCAACCAGCTTCCTGAGGAGATCATTCATCGTGTGCGTGCTCTTACTACACTTTGTGCAGAATATTGGCGGTTGCACGCACTGCTACATACTGCACGTTCCATTCATTTGCATTTCCAGGGAGCTTCTTTAAATTATTACCAAGGCTCCACTGTAAGGATCCCAGTGCGTCAACAATGATAGCTTCCACTTCGGGCTTCACACCCCACATTCGACTGATTTCAATAGATAGGCTTTTATATTTCAGTTGCTCTTATGCCTCCTTTGCAGTAACATCCTCATCACAAGAAATAGCAACACTTATTAGCATGCAGGTCTCCTTTGATCTGTCTCTGATAATAATGTCTGGCTATTCGCTGCAATTGTTCTGTCAGTGTGGATTGGTTGATCAGACAAGACCGTGTGGTTTTCAATGTTTGTAACACAGTTTGGAGTGTGGTCTATGCTTTAGTGAAGCGAGAGGTTAATGTAGTATTGAAGCCCCTTAGTTATGACGGCGTAGATAGTCACGTTGATCAAGAGTTGTGCAATCAGATATATGTCCTATTGTTTGGTTGTTGGCATTATACCTTCTGCATCTGTCTCTATTTGTGGTAGGTTCCTTAACTATGTCCTTTAAGTATTTCTCCCGTCAATATAGCTCCGTCCTGAATCGGCATCATAAATCTCTGAGTTTTGCAAAGATACCAGCATGATGAAGCCAGTTATTTGACATTTCCAAGTCAACATTTTCTTCATGCAGGGCGCCATAAATTCTTCCGTGCAAAGGGTTTTGGGAAAAAAAAATTCTTTTTATTTCAGAGTTGGTATTTATGGTAAATCTAAGGATAGTTTGAATTAGGTGTACTTGTGATCTACTTCTTTAAAGGCATTATGAATTTTCTGGCTGTTTATTTTTCTACAAGATATCTGTGAAGGGAATGATCTTGAAGGTCGTATAGTGCAGTAATGTCAATTAGGCCTCTTCCCCATAATCTTCGCGAAACTTCCAACCTTTCAGTGCATGACTGAGGATGTAGAAATCTACATTTAGTTATTGTGGTGCAAATGAGTCTCTCTAGATGTATGAATCAGTGGCAGACCAATATAAAATATCAAAGGTCGAAATTGCATAAATGTTAATGGTCTTAATAAGGTTTTCTTCATAAAGTGATGTTTTTATTATACTGACGTCTTTGACTTTTAAAGTGTTTTATTTTTTAAAATTTGTTTCGGCAATACCTCGAGCTTGCATCATCCCTAGATATTTTTAGAGCTCATTCTCAGTCATGATTTCTGTCTTACATTCCTTTTCAGATTCTTCTGTTTTAATTTTATACATTACAATCAGTCGTGTCATGGATAATTTAGCAGTGTCCGAACGCTGGATTTCCCATATTCCCCAACAAAAGGGGGTCTAGAACCTCCGTACCCGGAAAATATTTAAAATTTATGTGCTAACGTTCGTATCTTAACACCTTTTGGAGTCTCTTTTCGGCATTAGAACTTAACCATTTCCGTAAATTAAACTCTTATGTAAACATATTAAAAAAAACATATTCCGAAAACAAGTGCCGGAACGGCGTTCCAACGCGTTCCGGCACCATGACTCCACAGATTACAATGCTGAGTTTTCTGCATTTTCAAGTCCAGATTCCATTTTTGTGCTTTCAGAGTAAGTCTTCGGTAATTTTGAGAGTAGACTGGGGATGGTTATTAGAAACAGTATATTCTAATTTCACTCATGCACAGGACATGGCTCACTGAATAAAGAATTTTGTTTCCATTCTTAATTACAAACATAATCAGTTGGATTTAAGAGATTGCTAGTTAAGAAAGTTTTGTGACAAGAAATTAAGAAAAATGAGATTCATTTCATAAAATTACATAAAATGAAAAAACCATGAATGAGGAATTGAATCAAAAGCTTTCTTATAATCAATGTCAGCTGACAGGAGATTTTGATTTTGCGTTATAGTCTGTTGTAGTAAAAAGCTGTTAAGTTAATAATAATTATTATTTAATACAAATAAAGTAAATCTTAGTTAAACTGAATGCCATTTACAATTTGCAATTTTTGAGTTCGTTTTATGTTTCCCTAAACTAAAATTTTCAGTGCAAAATTTAAGCACTCATTTGGTTGAATTTTTTTGTACTTCGTAACAACCTATTATAAATATAACAAATAAGTATTAAACTATTGGAGAGGAAATGTTGATATGTCAGCTGATTCATCATAGTATATTTGTAAGAAGGTTAATAAAATATAAGTGAAAAAAATATATTTTTTCCTAAAATTTCATAAATTTGTTTCTTTGTTTGAATGGTGTTCTAAAGCTGAAATGGGATCGTTCTTGTAGTATTAATATTTTAATTTTTTAGAGACACGTAATGCATTGAACATACCACGTCAGTCAAGGAAAAGTAGCGGATATCCTTCACTGTCTTTCGCTAACGTCTCCTGTTGTGATGTCCGCTAGCAGTGCGGCCCGCAGCGGTTCAGGTATCAACGTGAAATATGACAAGCGCGTCTCCTCTGCGTGTCACACGCCATGTAGAGCACCTTAATACTCGTCGGATTACGTCGCCGCCATAAACATCGAGACACGTGTACACTACCTCCCCACTCGCGCGAAACAATAGCTAACCGTCTGGAACTTGCCTCCCCCCCATTTGAATAATTGAAGGTAAGAATCCATTCCGTTTCTCTTGCACAGAAAACGAAAGTAAATTGAAACATCTCTCAGTTTTGATTCCTTTGTTGGCGTTTGATTTCACTGAAGAATAACTTTTCTATTCTGTACTAGAATTCTAAACGACTGGTGTTGCTCCGTTCATGTTTGGATTTTAAACAAACAAGTTACATCGAGTTTCAACTTCAACAAAGAGCATGAAAGATGAGGGAAATTTCGTGTAATAGTTAAAGTACATTTAGAGAGTTTTAAGTATGTTAAAAAAAATTATTTTGAATAATTTACATTAGATATAAACTATGTGAAAAACTAACTATTGTTTCATTCGCATTTGTTTATAGACATTAATGTCTGAAGAAACAAGTTGAAACCAGGTTGTTTCCATTCGAAGGCGGTGCAATATTAGTAGTGTTCATCCAGTATAGGTGGGTATAAAATTTTTTTCACATGTATTTCCCTTCTCAGTAAGGTTCAAAAAGATTAAAGCTAATATAACCCAACATTTCTGGATAACAAGATTCAATATTTTAAAGTAATCATTAGCAACCTTCAAAAATCGTGTTTTTAGAACATACGAAGTATTACTAAGAACACACACACAAATGTATACAAATTCTTGGGTGTAAATCTGTTAAACAATTTAAAACAATAATTACTGAACCGACGGCTTGAATAGTGGATATTTTCAAGACCTAAAGTCTAGATACGAAAGTATTTTGTGTGGCACGCGTACTGAAATTTAACCAATAATAATAATAACGTGGAAGACAACAAACTAATTTACTCTCCGGAAGCAAGCAAGGGACCATCCCATCAATTCCGATCAAGAGCCCTAAGGCAGAGGCGGATTCAAAAATTTCAGCAAAAGTTCCTAGATAAGATAAAAAGTTAGCTGCGAGTTGTAATACTAATAGAATGTCAATATGTTTGTAATTTAACGCAAAAAATTTACATGTACAAGTTATTGTTACATGTACAATTACATGTACATGTACAAGTTACATGTACAATTTACATGTACAAGTATTTGACTTATCCAAAGCATTCGATGTCATCGATCACGGAATTCTCCTTACCAAATTGCATTCTTTAGGCATTCGTGGACTTCCACATCNATTCCCATGACTTTACTGGCGTTAGTTTCGGAAGTGAACATAGAATTGGGTACATGGGTGGGTATAATTGGAGGACATTGATTTAGATATATTGAGTTCGTTATTTTACCAACTTCTGAGAAGTAAGAATTAAACAAACTTGCGATGTCCTGAGAATTTGATACGATTTTGCCATCGTTTAGTAACGAAACATATTCTTCGCGATTTTCAGATGTTGACGTGTAATTGTTAACAATATTCCACATGGCTTTCATCCGGTTGTTCGATTTTAGTATATGCCTGTCGTTTTCCATTACTTTAGCTGCATAGACTACTTTTCGAAGAAT